>JADRCH010000067.1:344683-390764 GCA_019843965.1 Rhynchomys soricoides | reverse complement strand
CTTCTTCTTCTTCTTCTTCTTCTTCTTCTTCTTCTTCTTCTTCTTCTTCTTCTTCTTCTTCTTCTTCTTCTCCTCCTCCTCCTCCTCCTCCTCCTCCTCCTCCTCCTCCTCCTCCTCCTTCTATAAAGACAAATTTATAATACTTCACAAAACTTATTTATCAAAACTTTTCAATACAAATATAACAACTGCCATTAATTGCTACCTAACATTTCATTAGCAACTACTGTGTGTACCAGGGGCAGGTCACTGTGCCCTCCTCACCTTCAGTTATTACATACTCTCCTACTAGAAGCATCTTTCACTAGTGTGTCAAGTAGAATGGTCATATTTTAATAAATTATGTTACTTCCATTCTCTCTATGGAACGTGTGAGCACTGATGCCAGTTTCCTGAGTCTTAATCTAAACAAATAGACATTCCTTTATACCACATAAAACAAATCCAAACTTGCCATTTCTAACCTGTAGAAATATTAAGACTATAGCTGGAACATATTGAATGTGGTGTGTGTGTGTGTGTGTGTGCACTTCTGTCTGTCTGTACTTTTATAGACATCTACATGAAGTCAATGCAGCACAAGAAAGTTATGTGTGGTAAAGGTTTATCAAGGGATGTACCATGAGCTCTAAGAAAAGTTTTGCCACTTCACAATATAAGTCATAAAAAAGTATAACAGTCATGACATAAGAAAATTGTACGGTTCCAGTCTCAACTTGCATATTTACTTATGTTTCCTTCCAAATGAGCTGGTCAAATGGGAAGGGGAAATTATTTAAACAGATGGGGAAAATCAATTGAAAATATTGTCATTAAACCAAAGCACACATAATTATGAAGAATCTCTATGTTGTTTTCACAAAACAAATTAAAAATGAAAAGTAAACAAACTGATGTCAGGGATTTTTGTTCTATTTTTTTATGGCAATACCCTCTTTTAACAGATTCTACTTAATCAAACATGCTTTCTGGGCCGCTTCTCAAAGGATAATCATTAAGGACTGAGACTATGACTTTGCAGCATCACTCAATTGTAAAACACCTCGTTGTCAATCTGTTAAAAAGATCAACTATTGGCTGTCAGTGTGAGAGTAAGACAGAAGCTCTTCTTAGTTCCCATGGTGTCTCACGAGTGGCAGAGGTAGTTGTGTTCCCATGGTGTCTCACAAGTGGCAGGTATAGTTGTGTTCACTCTGGGTGTCTGCATATGTGTGCATCTGAGTGGGGAGTGGGAGAGTTTGGGAAAGGGCTGAGTACCTATTTGCATCTACAAGCATAGATGAAAGAGAACGTTAGATAAGTTTAATCCCATTGATGTCAGCGAATGCTTATGTTTGCAGTGATACAGAAGCTTTATAACTGCAAGGGTCTCTACACCATGCTCATTTTAGGAAATTACTAGTTTTTAAATTTTATTCCCCCAATATGCTATTTAGAGCAGGGAAGGATTTCATACTCAACATAAAAGTTTAATGTAAACCATCTTATATACAATAATATCAGAAAAAATCAAAACCCTTGCCAACGTTTGTGGAGCATCATATGTCTTTGCTTCTCTAAGCACCTACATGTGTGAAGAAGCCATTTATCTCTATGGCACTATAAGGGGGACACACATTAACCTCCTTATTACAAAAAGGCTAGAAAACTTATTCAACTCATAGTGCTAAAAGGGATATACTCCAAAACACGGAATCTATCTCCATAAGTTTCTCCAAGCTGTACATGGGAGTTTTGTTATTATTTTAGTTGACATGATACTTTATTGAGTGTGACTGACTAGCACTTTGCAAGATATTGAGGATCCCTTCCCCTTTCCAACTTAATGCTGGTAGCAACAGCCAGGCATAGTGGTAACCAAGACTGGTCCCAAACCTTACCATTTCCAAACATCTGCTAGTTAATGCAATTGTCCAAGTTAAAAATACCACAAGCCAGATTTCACAGGCAATATCCCATTCAATTGAGGGTCTATACATGCAAATACACACATTAGCAAATGTGTGCAACTCAGAGATAACCAAGGATTAAATAGTTGTACTTTTTCAGCCTCCCCTTTGCTTTCTTGACAAATGTTCTTTTACTTCAGTCTTTATGCACAAGAGCCAGGAATTTTTAGAGAAAGGCAAAAAGAAAGAAAGAATTAAACACAAAAATTAAATGTGAGAAAAAAAAGTGGGGGAAACTGAAGCAAAATAGAACATGGACAGAATAGTACTGGGGTCTGTTGAGCTACTCCTGAGTCAGCAGATTGAAAGAGGTGAGCTCAAAAGGCCAGAGATGGCCCCACATGTGCTTCACCACTCTATTCTGTACCATGAAACTGTCCTGAGGTTCATTGTCAGCGTCACTTTTTACCTGGAGTTACATCTTTATGAATACATGCAATGGGTGTATAAAGCAATGGCAATATCTGGCACATCCTGCCTATAACACGTATTTCTGTGTTTTAGAGAATTGCTATGTTTCCAAAAGGAGATGAGGAGGTCTTCCAGTTTTTGGCTGTTTCAAACCTCACCTAATTGAAAAATGTCCCCCTACAATGTCTGTGACATTTGGCTGATCATCCTCTACCACATGTCACTTCCAAGAGCCGGCAGATCATTAATTAGCTACTTTTAGAAGGAATCCACATCTCTTTTATTTTGTCCTAATTGACAGAAAGGCATCTCATTTAGATCTGACATCTGCTATGCCTCAGCCTCTGTTCTACCCTCTGGAACCATATGGAATAAGTTAAATCCTCCCACATGAGATCCCTCTGAAATTCCAAAGCAGTTGTGTTTCCCCTGAGTACACCTTTACCCTAAATAAGCATATGTAGAACGTATGATCTGTCCTTTAAAAAGCACTTTGCCTGGTTGCATGACAAATATCCTTAGAAGGTTGGCTTCATTTCCACCTTGGTTGTAATATTTCACACACACACACACACACACACACACACACATATAATATACGTATAAATATACATATACACATACACACACATATAATATACATATAAATATACATATACACATACACACACACACACACATATATATTCAGCATGTCTTGTATGCTATGTGTGTACAGTCTGTCCGAACTCCACAATATACCTATGTATAAACATGAATTCATACCCCCAAGCATTAACCAAATAAAGTTTATACTTATATACAAATTTGCTCATACAGCCACATGAATATGTATAAAAGTTACATGCTGAAAACCCTTCCCTCCCCCTCAAGTGCTTCTTATTTGCCTGTATCCAGTTCATCCCATTAACTCACCTCTCTATAGGCTTATTTCAACCCTTCAGCATTAACATGAGTGCTTTAGAGCTGTACTTAGATCACTTAGCTCATTCAGAGCACTATGCACACTCTGCCATGTCTGCCCAGCCCTGGGTGGATCTTGCTCATTTTCCAAAATTGGAAGAAAATACTCAGACACTCCACATCAGAAGAGCCCAATACCTCTGCCCATATGTAATAATGTAAATAAACAATCACTGATCATAAAAAAAAAAAAAACCTCTGCAAACTAAACACCAACCTCTACTCATTGCCTCTCAGCTTCCTTTCCAAGTACACCTGCTTCCAGATTGTGTTAGTTAGATGTTTGTCAACCTGACTCAGCGTAAAGTCTTCTGAAAAGAGGGAACTTTAGTTAAGAAACTGTCCCCATCAGAGTGGCCTATAGGCAAGCTTTTGAGACATTTTATTAAATGTCTCAAACATTTAATGATTAAAATGGGAGTGTCCAGACCACAGTGAGCAGTACATTCCTCTGAAGGTTGCTCTGGGAGCTAAAATAAAGGGAGCTGACCTCCAAATAGAGAAAACAAGCTACATTTTTCTTTCTGGGTCTACATTGCTTCACTCAATATGATCTTTTCTGGCTACATTTATTTACATACATAGGTCATGATTTCCTTTTTCTTTACAAATGATTCGTAGCCCATAGTGTACATGAACCATAGTTTCATTATCTATCCATGGTCTATGGTGTATATGGGCCAGAATTTTATTAACTTCTCACTATCTTTTCAAACAACATTTAGGTTGATTCCATTTCATAGCTATTGTGACTAGAACAACAACAAATGTGTCTGAACAAGTAAGTATCTGTGGAGTAAGATGTTGAGTCCTTTAGACACATGACAAGGCATGTGATAGCTGGGTCACATGGTAGATTTAATTTTATCTTTTTGAGGACTCTCTACACTGATTGCTAAAAGTGGCTGCACCAGTTTCCAATTCCACCAATAGTGAATGAGAGTTCCCTTTTTCTAATATTCTCTCCAACATTTGTTGTTTACTGTTTTGTTGATTTTTGCCATTCTTAATGGAGTAAAATAAAATCTCAAAGTTGTTTTTGATTTCCCTAATTGCTCAGGATAGTGAGCATGTTTTGATAGCTATCTTAGCCATTCTTTTTTTTTTTTTTTTTTTTTGTCTTTTGAGAACTCTCTATTCAGGTCCCAGGTCCATCTTTTTTGATTCTTTGCTTTTTTAAAGATCATTATATACTCTGAATATTAATCTCACAGAGGTCAGAATGTGTACCTGGGAGTCTCTCCCATTTTGTGGGCTTCCTTTTTCACCCAGTTAATTGTTTTTTCAGCAGTAGAAAAGCTATTAAATTATATTCAGTTCCAACTGTCAATTGTTGCTTGCCTTAATTCTTGGGCAGACCCATTCATCATGGGTTAGTGAAAGCATGGGTCTTGGAGGAGAACCTACAACAATCACCTTACTAACCATCACAATCCTTAACTACTTTCTAAATATTTGTCCTTCTCCCCACAGATAAGTATAATCTTCAACCCTTATCAAAGAAACTTCTCAATGCAACAGATGGGAACCATTACAGAAAGCTATAATTAACCAAAATTTAGAGTTGTGGGGCACAGTCCTAGTGAATACATCTACAAAACAACTCCCTCTCAGGGAACACTTCAGAAGGTGGAGTGTGAAAAGATTGTTAGAACCAGACAATCAGGGACTTTGCTATAAAATTGTGTTTCTAAGTGATGTCACAAGCTACACCGATTCCCTAAACATGTGCAGAATAAAAACAATAATAGAAATAATTAGTAGAATGAGGAAAAGATGACAAAGCCCCAACCCTACACAAAGAATTACAGGCAATTAAGGAATGCTGAGACCCTGGGTAAGAACAACACCATTTGATTATCTATTTCCAAAAGGTAAACACTAAAAACATACATACAAACAACATTATACAGACTGGCATATATATATATTTCATGTAACAACAATTAATGAAAAAAGATGACATGAATTTGATGAGAGCAAGAAGTAGGATAAGAGAAATAGAAATGATGTAATTATATTGTAATCTAGAAAAGATGAGTAATAGAACATTATTATGAGTTAAAAACCCGACAGGATAAAAATTCTATTGTAATTTTATCCTGTGTTCTTTATATTTTTGTATTTTTAAAAATTACAGTAACATCTAACATTTATGCTATTGACCATTTTAGTCCAAATATATATGTGTGTGTCTGTGTGTGTACATACATAACGTGTATTATAAACAATCATCATAATATATAGGAATGTATGGTTATAATGTATTTATAAAAATGCTTAATACCATCATTTCTTCCTTATAAATATTGTACATAACTGTTTTTATTGATTTTGTGGGGGTATCACCATCTTTATCAATGAAAGTATTGCTTAAATTATATTCAATATTGAAAAGAACAAAACGAACAGATATCTGAGCATTTCTTCCTCCTAATTGCTGGTTTTAAACATTACCAAATGTGTTGGCATACGAGAGGTTGTCAAGTAAAATGTTCGGGAGGCTGCTGGTTTAACCTGTGCCCTTGTGCTGGGCCCCAGCATGCCTAAGTGGAATCATTCATTTTGAAGTTCTATACCATCATGCCAGAGCAGAGTTGTTTGCTTGACCCTCTCAGAAATCAGGAGAGAGAATTGGAGCACACAAATTCTCAATAGGCCAGATTTAACCTAAATAATCTAGAACCTTAAAATGTTAGTATAAGAATCACACCTCTGCTAATCTGCATGCTACTGGCACTAGAGGATTTCTTTGTACCTGTTCAAATCTGTTCATAATATCTGGTAAAATGCACTACTCTATCATGCCTACATGTCATGGCTCTTTAAAGGAAACATAATTTGTAAGATTAATGTGTGTGTGTGTTTGTGTGTGTGTGTGTGTGTGTGTGTGTGTGTGTGTGGAGAGAGAGAGAGAGAGAGAGAGAGAGAGAGAGAGAGAGAGAGAAAACATTTATTAGATGTGGTCCAGGTAGTCTAATAGTAGCTGTCTACCAACAGAAAGTCCAAGAATCTAGTAGTTCATCAGTCCACAAGTAGGTCTGCCTAAGCTGATCTTCAGTATACACTACAATCCTGAAGAACTAGGTTCTAGTGCGAATGACTGAATGGACTTGCTAGTGAGAGTCAGAATGGAAACAGGCAGGCAAGGAAAGAAATCTTCCATTTATGGAAACCTTATGTCCGTTATACAGGCTTCCATAAGAAGATGTGGCCAAGATTAAAGGTATATATTCCCACCTCAAGAGATCTGGATTAGAAGTGGGTATTCCAATTTTAAATGATTTAATTAAACTATCACTCATAGGTGTACCCAATCATTTTGGTTTTAAGTAATTCCAGACATAGTCAGGTGATAACCAAGAATAGCCATCACAGGTCCCTTTCCTAAATTTTGAGAGGAGATACTATATCATGTTATGAATCATTAATACATGACAATTCAGTCTTTAGGTTTGATACCACACTAACTCATCACTGTTTATAATTGCCTTACCTGTTCTAAGAAAGAAAGAGAGAAAGGAAGAAGGAAAGAAAAGTCATCAGATACAAATACTTAACATTTCTTTCTTTTATTTGATCATCTTTACTTGCTTCCAAACAAGTTCCTTTATAAGTTCCGTTTGAGTATTCAAAAAAAAAAAGTAACTCAAGCTACTCAACAACAAGTAAGCAAATATCCCCCACTGCATCCTAGACAAAGGACTAAAAAGACATATCTTAAAGGAAGATTTTCAAGTATCCAAGAGATATCTAAGATTTTGTTCAATAACACTAACATAAAAAGCACAATGAAAACCCTTAATTACTGTTATCTCATACATTTTAGAGCAGTTTAATAAAAATAAAAAGGAAATATCTATGAGAATGAGGAGAGAAGGGCATTCATGTATATTTTTGGTAGAATGTAAAGCAGTAGATTAGTTGTAGGAACCTGTTATGTAGGTTCCTAAAAAAAAAAAAAAAAAAAAAATAGAATCACTGTTTAACCCGACAATTGTATTTCTGGATGTATATCTGTTGGGCCCCATTTTGGCCCTGGTTTGGACCTTGAGGACAAATCTGAGCCTGGCTTAAGTTTCTGAAGCCTTGTGGGAGAGCCTAAGCCTGGCTTGAGTTTTGAGACCTGTCTCAGTCACTTCCGTATTGGGGTGACTCAGCAAGACCAGTTTGGCCCTGCCTCTGCTCTGCCATATCTGATGTGAAGCTTTGCCATTGGTCCTGTCTGCGACCCCTTACCCTCCTTCACACTTCCCTGCCTCTTACTTCATCTCTTCCCATGCCTAAGTGCTCACCTCCTTGCTTTCTTTATATAAGCAAGTGCCTAGTTTAATAAAGTGAGTTCCTGCTTTGACAATTCTCCCAGCCTGGTGTGTTTCTTCTTGTTCTTCTTCTCCTCCTCCTCCTCCTCCTCCTCCTCCTCCTCCGTCTTCCTCTTCTTTTCTTTTTTTCTTTTATTATTACTTTTAGATATTTACTTTATTTACATTTCAAATGTTTTCTCATTTGGAAACCCCCTATCCCATCACCCTTCCCCTTGCCTCTATGAGAATGCTCCCCCACCCACCCATCCACCCACTCCTGTCTTCCCTCCATAGCTCTGCCCTACACTGGGGCATCTAACACCCTCAGGCTCAAGAGCCTCTCCTCCCACTGATGGCCAACAAGGCCTTCATCTGCCAAATATGTGGCCAGTACCATGGGTCCCTCCATGTGCATTCTTTGGTTGGTAGTCCAGTCTCCAGGAGCTCCAGTGCTCTGGCCAGTTGACTCTGTTGCTTCCTCCATGGGGCTGCAAACCCCCTCAGCTCTTTCAGTCCCTTCTGCAACTCTTCCATCCAGGACCCCAAGCTCAGTCCAATGGTTGACTGTGAGCATCCACCTCTGTATTTGTCAGACTCTGCCTGAGCCTCTCTTGACGTGTTTCTTTTGGGCCATTGACACTTGCTATCCCGCTCAGCCCTGGACAGACCCAGCTGGACTGGGTTCTCTCCTCTTGCCTGGACCTGCTGACAAGGGAACAGACTGGTGCCCCATGTGAGGATCTTCTCCCTTCTCCTGATGGAAGAACGATGACAATCTGCGGGTGAGTATACCTCCATAAGTTATGGGGCAGTCTTCCTCCAAGACTGATCCTACCCTTGAATCCCTAAAAGCCCTACTAAAGTTCAGGGTCCTGACACTCTTGGATAATCAAGCACTCCAAGCTTGGGGATGCCTACTTTAGTTTGCCTCTTGGCTCCCAGCAATTAACCTCTTTGACTAAGACATATGGGACTGCATTGAGCAGCTCCTTACCCGAGCACAGAAGGGAAAAGGTGAGATACCTCCGTTAGTGGTGCTCCCTACCATAACAGCTCTGAAGAGTTGCTTTCCACCCTGTCTGCTGGTGGAAAAGAAGGAAAAAGCCAAGGAGCTTCCTTCTGCCACCAAGGTGTTAGAACCAATAGTGAAACCTAAACATAGTCCTTCCGGGCCATCGCCCAAGGAACCTCTTTTTCCCTCTTTGGACCCCTCAAACAATCCTTTTTAGAGTCCCTCTGCACTGCCTGAGGCCCTGCCACATTACAATAGGTAGGGGCTTGGCACCCAATAAGCCACCAGCCTTTACCCAGTGAATGTCAACCTTGGTCTGTAATCGGCCAGCAGCTTGGTATTGGGATCCCCAAGAGATTAAAGAACTCAAGAAGGCAGGGGCTGAGCACAGCCCCAATTCTCCCTAGGCTAAGACTATCCTTGAGGGCCTGGCACACCAAATGTGCATAGCCCCAAACTGGAAAGATTTGGCTAAGGCAGTCCTCTCTGGGCTGGCCTAACTTAAATAGAACACCTACTTTCAGGAAGAGTATTGAGTCCAGGGGGAGCAGAACCAAAGTGCTCAGTCCCCAGTCCCCATCACTGTTGGCATGCTTGCTGGCACACCCAATTAGTACTCTATTTTACGTGGCTACAGAGAAATAATGATAGGGTCACCCTGGCCCTTGAAGGCTTCCTGGGTGTAACTGACTGTCAGTACAGACCACATAAATGGATGAGCTCTTTCTCTAGGCTTGAGTGGAACCCCCAACTTTTCCTCACCCAACCAAACCCTCAGTTCCCCACTGTCTTTACAGACTGGGGACAGTTGGGGTCCTCCATTGTTGTTTTCCCCCTTTCTCATCAGACAAAAGTCCATTGCCTATAAAGTCAGACCTCCAAGAACTTGAAGGCTCTGCCCAATTTAAAGAATTATTTGCAAACAACCCAGATGTCCCTCAACAGAGGAATGGATAAAAAAAAAAAAAAAAGTGGTACATTTACACAATGGAATACTACTCAGCTATTAAAAACAATGACTTCATGAAATTAGCAGGCAAATGGATGGAACTTGAAGATATCATCCTGAGCAAGGTAGCACACTCACAAAAGAAAAAACACAGTATGTACTCACTGATAAGTGGATATTAGCTCAAAAGTTTGAAACACTCATGATTCAATTCACAGCAACTGTTGGACTGAGGATGGAGCCCCAGATGGAAGAGTTAGAGAAGGGACTAAAGGAGCTGAGGGAGTTTGCAGTCCCATGGGGAGGGAGCAGCCTTGTCAACTGGTCAGGCTCCCGGGTGCTCCCAGAGACTGGACCACCAACCAAAGAATGCATATGGAGGGACCCATGGTGCTGGCCACATATGTGGCAGAGGAGGGCCTTGTTGGCCATAAGTGGGAGGAGAGGCCCTTGGGTCTTTGAGTGTTAGATGCCCCAGTATAGTGGAATGCCAAGGAGGGAAGATGGGAGTGGGTGGATGGGTGGGTGGGGGAATACTCTCATAGAGACATGGGAAGGTGGGACGGGATAGGGGGTTTCCAAAGGGGAGACATGGAAAGGAAGAAAACATTTGAAATGTAAATAAAAAGAAAAAGAAAAAGAAAAGCTGAGTGAGAAAGAAGGTATAACAAAGAACAAAGTGAATTTGAAGAATAAAAAATTTCAAATTAAAAAAAAGAATTATTTGCAGTGGTTATATAGCATTAGATATCATTTCTGAATCCTGTAATTTGTTTTCTGACAGTCTTTATGTAGGAAACTTACTGCCTAATTTGGTAGAGGCTCATATTAAGCTTGATTGTAACCCCCTCACCCCCCTGATGATTCAGGCATATACCCTACTAAAAAAAAAATTCTATTTTTTTCCAACATCTTTGAGGTCATCAAGACCTCCCAGGGTTCCTATCTACTGAAAACTATCTGGCAGATCAACTTGCCTTGGGCTTATAATGCCATACTGTTGCTGAAGCAACTCAGTTCCATTCATTAACCTATGTCAATAGGAGGGGCCTAAGAAATAAATACCTCCAGGTCCCCAGAAAAGACCTTAAAAAGAGTCTTGTCAGCCATTCTTATAGGTACCACCCCCATCCAGCCCATGGCAAGTAATATGAATATGGCTGCTATAAACATAGTGGAGCATGTGTATTTATTACATGTTGAAGCATCTTCTGGGTATATGCCCAGGAGTGGTATAGCTGGGTCCTCAGGTAGTATTATGCTCAGTTTTCTGAGGGTCTGCCAAACTGATTCCCAGAGAGTTTGATCAGCTTGCAATCCTACCAGCAATGGAGGAGTGTTCCTCTTTTGCCACATCCTTGCCAACATCTGCTGTCACCTGATTTTTTCATCTTAGCCATTCTGACTGGTGTGAGGTAGAATTTCAGGGTTGTTTTGATTTGCATTTCCCTGATGACTAAGAATGTTGAACATTTCTTTAGATGCTTCGCAGTCATTCGAGTTTCCTCAGTTGAGAATTCTCTATTTAGCTCTGTTCCCTTTTTTTTTTTTTTTTAAATAGGGATATTTGGATCTATGGAGTTTAACTTCTAGAGTTCTTTGTATATATTGGATATTAGCCCTCTAATCAGATGTAGGATTGGTAAAGATCTTTGCCCAATCTATTGGTGGCTGGTTTGTCCTATTTACAGAGTGTCCTTTGCCTTACAGAAGCTTTGTAATTTTATGAGGTCCCATTTGTCGATTCTTGATCTTAGAGCATAAGCCATTGGTATTCTGTTCAGGAACTTTTCCCCTGTGCCCATGTGTTTGAGGCTTTTCCCCACTTTCTCTTCTATTAGAATCAGTATATCTGGTTTTATGTTGAGGTCCTTGATCCACTTGGACTTGAGCTTTGTACAGGGAGATAGGAATGTATCAATTCACATTCTTCTACGTGTAGATCACCAGTTGAACCAGCACCATTTGTTGAAAATGCTGTCTTTTTTCCACTGGATGGTTTTAGCTCCTTTGTCAAAGATCAAGTGACCATAAGTGTGTGGGATCATTTCTGGGTCTTCAATTCTATTCCATTGATCTAGCTGCCTCTCACTGTACTAATACCATGCAGTTTTTATCACTACTGCTCTGTAGTACAGCTTGATGTCAGGGAGGCTGATTCCCTCAGAAATCTTGTTATTGTTGAGAATAGTTTTTGCTATCCTGGGCTTTTTTTTTGTTCCATATGAATTTGAGAATCACTTTTTCTAAGTCTATGAAGAATTAAGTTGGAATTTTGATGGGGATTGCATTGAATCTGTAGATTGCTTTCTGCAGGATGGCCATTTTAACTATATTAATCCTGCCAATTTGTGAGCATGGGAGATCTTTCCATCTTCTGAGGTCTTCTTCGATTTCTTTCCTCAGAGACTTGAAGTTCTTGTCATACAGATCTTTCACTTGTTTGATTACAGTGACACCAAGGTACTTTATATTGCTTGTGGCAATTGTGAAGGGTGTCATTTCCCTAATTTCTTTCTCAGCCTGTTTATCCTTCAAGTATAGGAAGGCTACTGATTTGCTTGAGTTAATTTTGTATCCTGCCACTTTGCTGAAGTTGTTTATCAGCTGTAGCAGATCTCTGGGGGAGTTTTTCGGGTCACTTAGGTATACCATCATATCATCTGCAAATAGTGATATTTTGATTTCTTCCTTTCTAATTTGTATCCCTTTGACCTCCTTTTGTTGTCTAATTGCTCAAGCTAGAACTTCAAATACTATATTGAATAGATAGGGAGAGAGAGGGCAGCCTTGCCTAGTCCCTGATTTTAGTGGGATTGCTTCAAGTTTCTCTCCATTTAGTTTGATGTTGGCCACTGGTTTGCTGTGTATTGTTTTTACTATGTTTAGGTGTGCCCCTTGAATTCCTGATAATTCCAAGACTTTTATCATGAAGGGATGTTGAATTTTGTCAAATGCTTTTTCAGCATCTAACAAAATGACCATGTAGTCTTTTTCTTTGAGTTTGTTTATGTAGTGGATTACATTGATGGATTTCTGGGTATTGAACCACCCCTGCATCCCTGGGATGAAGCCTACTTGATCATGGTGAATGATCATTTTGATGTTTTCTTGGATTCGGTTTGCTAGATTTTTAGTTTTGCATAGATATTCAAATTGGTCTGAAGTTTTCTTTTATTGTTGGGTCTTTGTGATGTTTTGGTATCAGTGTAACTGTGGTCTCATAGAATGAATTGGGTAGAATTAGTGTTTCTTCTGCTTCTATTTTGTGGAATAGATTGAAGAGTATTGGTATTAGGTCTTCTTTGAAGGTCTGATAGCATTCTGCACTGAACCCATCTGGTCCCGGCCTTTTTTTGGTTGGGAGACTTTTAATTTCTGCTTCTATTTCTTTAGGGGTTATGGGACTGTTTAGATGGTTTATCTGATCCTGACTTAACTTTGGTATTTGGTATCTGTCTAGAAACTTGTCTATTTCATCCAGATTTTCCAGTTTTGTTGAGTATAGGCTTTTGTAGTAGGATCTGATGATTTCTTGAATTTCCTCAGAATCTCTTGTTAAATCTCCCTTTTCATTTCTAATTTTGTTAATTTGGAGACTGTCTCTGGTTAGTCTGGCTAAAGGTTTATCTATCTTGTTGATTTTCTCAAAGAACCAGTTCCTGGTTTTGTTGATTCTTTACATAGTTCTTTTAGTTTCTACTTGGTTGATTTCAGCCCTTAATTTGATTATTTCCTGCCTTCTACTCCTCTCGGGTGTATTAGCTTCTTTTTGTTCTAGAGCTTTCAGGTGTGCTGTTAAGCTGCTAGTATATGCTCTCTCCAGTTTCTTTTTGGAGGCATTCAGAGCTATTAGTTTTCCTCTGAACACTGCTTTCATTGTGTCCCATAGGTTTGGGTATGCTGTGCTTTCATTGTCATTAAATTCTAGGAAGTCTTTAATTTCTTTCTTTATTTCTTCCTTGACCAAGTTATCATTGAGTAGAGCATTGTTCAGCTTCCATGTGTATGTGGGCTTTCTGTTGTTGTTGTTGTTGCCATTGAAGACCAGCCTTAATTGGTAGTGATCTGATAAGAGGCCTGGGATTATTTCAATCTTTTATATCTGTTGAGGTTTGTAGCCCAATCACCTCCCGGCTGTCAGGAGTGGATCTGGTCCTCTCCAGGCTTCAGTCAGTGGATCCCTCCACCTAACTTGTATCAAGCTATAGGAGAGGGAGGAGGTCCAATGTCTTTGAAACAGGGAAACTGAGGATTTTCTTTTGAAAAATTTAAAATATTTAAAGAGAATAATGGACTGCCGGGAGGAAGGAGCCTTCCGGTTTCCATCTGTGATGGGAAAAAAGACCAATCTGGATTCCAGCCAGAGACATAAAGTATATGCCTCAACAAAGAGAGGCTGACAGTGACATTTCCAGGGAGCCCTATGCTTCTCCCTCAGGAGACCAAGATGATCAAGAAAATGACCCTGCTCCTGACATGAATGCTGCTCCCCATCTTGACTGAGGGAGGGTTCGGTGACCCATGAGGACTATGAGACATCCTCAAAAAACAGTTGGGAGCCATCCCTATGACTGTAGAGAAGGAAAAGAGAGTTCCAGGACAACATGGTGTGGACTGGACTTCATGGCCTATTACCCTATCCCCACCCTTGGCCCCTTTCTTCTCCTTCTCCTTATCTTGACTGTTGGTCTATGTGTGCTCAATAAGCTCACTCAATCTATCCATTAGAGGCTCCAGACAGTCCAGTTTCATCAAGTTGAGGTCCATTACCAAAGACTTGTCTCTTCCGAGCCAGGCTCTACATATCCCTCTGCCTATGAGCACCCCTCCTCAGCTCTCCACCTGTCCAACAACAGGTAAGATCTCAGATGTACTGAGACAACCTAAGACAGATCATGGAGCGCACCTTCCCCCATCCCCTTAAGCCAGAGTGACACATGGTATTCAGAGACAGGTAAGATCCTCATGAGGGGGACAAACTAAGACAGGAGCCATGTAATCTGCTCATTACAAAAACAAAAGAGGGAGATGTTGGGCCCCATTTGGCCCTGGTTTGGACCTTGAGAACAAACCTGAGCCTGGCTTGAGTTTCTGCAGCCTTGTGGGAAAACCTAAGCCTGGCTTGAGTTTTAAGATCTGTCTCAGTCACTTCCATATGGGGTGACTCAGCAAGACCTGTTTGGCCCTGCCTCTGCCTTGCCATTTCTGATGTGAAGCTTTGCCATTGACCTTGTCAGCTACCCCTTACCCTCCATCACCCTTCCCCTCCTCCTATGTCATCTCTTCCCATACCTAATTGCCCACCTCCTTGCCTTCTTTATATAAGCAAGTGCTTAGTTTAATAAAGTGAGTTGCTGTTTCAATAAGACTCCTGGCCTGACGTGGTTTTTTGGGCCATCGATACTTGCCATTCCACTCAGCCCTGGACAGACCCAGCTGGACTGGGTTCTCTCCTCACTCCTGGACCTGCTGGCAAGGAGCCAACATACATCTTAAAAGGAAATAAAAATCGGTCTTTCAAAAAAAACTGCATCTTCAGGTTCTTTGCAGCTCTACCTAAAGTCAAACTAGTAATCCATCATCCTATGAATGAAGAAAATGCAGCAATGTAATATTATTCTGATTTCAAAACCAAGGAAGTCTTACAATTCATACCAATGTTGATGAATCTGAAAGACATTATACTGAGTGCAACAAGGCAGGAAAAAAAAATAAGGTTAATGCTGCATGATCTCATACATTGACTCTAAAAGACAAACTCAGCAAAGGAGAATTGAATGGTGATTCCCAGAGGTTCAGAGAAGCATAGAAATGTATTGGAAGAGTAAAGTTTCAGTTTTGTGACATGAATTGGATGGATAATTAAGGGGTACTGATACATGGCATGGTCATTCTGAGAGACCCTTAATGCTCTCAACACCCACACAAAAGTAAGCAGGGAGGGAAGGGTATAGCAGATAGCATGAGTGAGGTCATCATTTCAGAATATATGTCAAAGCATCAGCATAAAGTTATGCAATTTTCTTATAAAGCTAGAAAAATAATTTCAGTGGTTCATCTATAGATAAAAATTTTCTATAAAATAAATGAATATATATTTTCATTTATAGCTTTATAATTACAGTTGAACAATAGGAAAATATTTTTATACAAACCCAGAAATTAGTTATCAAGAATATGCCCTAATAGTCAGGAAATAATGAATTCAGAAATAATGAATTGCCTGAAAGACTGGCTTGGACTGTGTCTAAGTTACTTTTCTATTACTAAGAAGAGACACCATAACCAGGGCAACTTATAAATGAAGGCATTTAATTTGGGTCTCACTGTTTCTGAGTAGTCAAGTCCATGGCTATCACGGCAGGGAGCATGGCAGCAGGCAGGTAGGCATGGAGCAGTAGCTGAGGGCTTCCATTTGACCCACAAGCACAGGGTAAAGAATGCAGTAGGAATTTTTGGTGTTGACTTTTGAAACAGGAAATGTCATCCTCCAGTGATACATCTTCTTCCTCAAGGTCACACCTTCTAATTCTTCCCAAACAGTTCTACCAATGGGGTTACCAGGAAATCACACTTATGAGTATGTAAGACTCATTCTCATTCAAACCACCATAGATGGGAAACCAGAAAACCTGTTACCAATATTTCTAAGATGCTGCATACTCACTGAAGCTTTAAAGCTAGAGATAAAACTAGATTTTCCACGTTCGTACTGACTAGCAGTAAGGGTGATTCTGTGACACTCATGGACATGGAATAAGGATTCACACTCTATTTTAGTTATAGGGAGTCACCCTAGTGACTTTTGTTCTGACCTAGAAAAATCTAGTGCTATGGGTCCCAATTTCAAGAGACCAGCCTAGAGATGGATGCTCAGTAAGTTCTCAGTAGGTAGTTCTTGTTCAGGTTGTAAGTCTAGACAAAGCCACAGAAGATTTGGGAGACAGTATTCTACTATTATGCCCATTTATACCTATAGGACAGAAGAAGCTAAAATAAAATTTTACTTCTAAATTCATAGTTGGAACCATATGAAAAATTGGAACAGCATTTCCAGAAGCTTCCCTAGAATCATTGTAATTGCATGTATTTACTCTAATATGTACTCCAAATAAATATGCACAGAATTTTGAGAAATCAGATAATCAAACTTCCCAAGACCAACCAACTTTGTTCTCTGGTTACCTGAGTAAACAGTCTTTACATAATAAGCTTTCAGCTCATAACATGGAGCTCAAACTAATTAAATTAAAAACAAGAATACACATTAAGGCTATCTATTGAGCAGTGTGTATACTGACTCCTACTAAAGACAGAATTTTTCATACCAAAGACAGATTTGTCAGATTTTCTTATCTTGGTCTAAAGTTAAAAAAAAAAAAAAAGCAAACATGTCCTGGAAAGAAATGACTAAGAGTTATAGAGCTGGTAGGACTGTCAGAAACTGTTACCAGCTCCTGAGCACCTACAACGTTGAGACCATGGAATTACATTTAACCAGCTTCTGCTCTCTCCACCGGAGCACTTGGGAATGTGACAAAGCCATTCTTTCTTTTGTGACTATCCCCAGCCAAACTAGTGCTTCAGGAATGCTCCAAGTCACATTTCTTCCTCTCAGGGTTTGGTCAATGTTTCTTTTCTCTCTGATATAGTCTCTGTGTTTCTTCCTGAATGAAATGCCATCCTAAAGAGTAACCTAGAGTTAATTGCTTTGCTTCAGGTAAATAGGCAACATCTCACTCTTTAGTTCCTCTACATTTTCCCTTCAAATCATTTAGGGAAATCAGTTATGGGGCTTAGGCAAAATGGATTTGGAGGGGAAAGAGTACGTTCAGTACAGGGCATTAAAGATGCCCTGGAAGGTTAAGCTTGTCGTAAATATTTACTTTTATTACTAGACTTAGAATAACTATAACTATTATACCACTTTAAGTGGGACTATCTCGAGATTCAACGTCAACTTTGTAAACTATCTACAAAGAACTTTGCTTTGGGATTTAACATGGTATTTTTATACAAACTAGCCATGATCGTAAACATAGACACTTTATTTTGAAATGCCGACAATAAATGGTTGTAATGACAGAGACTGGAAAGATGGCTCAGTGGTTAAGAATACTTACTTCTCTTTCAAAGGAACTGGGTTCAGTTCCCAGCATCTACATTAGGAGGCTCGCAAATACCTGTAATTTCCATTCCAGAGGATTTGAGGCCCTATTCTAACCTCTGCAGACACTGTATATACTTGGTGATCATTTGTTGAGAAATGCCCACTATTGTCTTAGTTATTTGAACACTTGGTTCCCGAGTGGTGACAATGTTTGAGAAGATGTATGCACTTAAGGAAGTATGTCACTAAGGGTGGTCTTTGAAAATAGAAAGCCTTGCCTACTTTTGTTTCTTCTCTGTTTCATGTTTTTTTGTTAAAGATGTGATCTCTCATCTTCCTGTTCCTACTGCCATGCCTGCTGCCTGTCAGTATGCTCTGCTCTGCTTCACTCCTTTGGAAGTGAAGTGAACTGGAAGCTCCAAATGAACCCTTTTATCTTTATGTTGCCTTGGTCATGGTGTTTTATTACAGCAACTAAAAAGCAACTAATACACATTTGCTGCATATACACACACACACACATATATATATAAATTAAAATGTTTATGAAAACAAGATGCAATAAAACAGTAAGAATAAGACAAAATACTCAGTTAAACTTCTTGCTCAATGCCAGAATCATACTAGTCACCTTAACTGAGATTCTCTTTTCTCACTGTGACTCTAGTTTATGTCAAGTAGATAAAGATAACTAGTACACATACACTTTGTTATACTATATATTAACACCAAAAATTATGAAACCAAAATATGTATAAGCTCTGAAAATGCTGAAGATGTTCTTCATATAAATAATATTAAGTATTCAGCCAAATTTTAATTATTTAAGATAAAATAAGTACACCTACCTCACTAGTATGTGAATTTCCTTTTGTCTTTAATAAGTGGTATAATCATATGCATATCAAAGAATTACTTTAAAATATATTGCTTTAACTTATATGCCCAGATACATAAAATTTTCTTTGGTGAAGAAATTAAGAAGCTCTGAGTCCAAGGAACAGCTCTCTGTGACATTTAGTTATATGGACTAAAGCATCACACTGTGCTATATTCAAAAGCCTGCTCTTCTAAGCCCTGCTGTAAGGCACTTTGCTTCTCTTCATTTTCATTTCCTGTCTACAGAACAAGCATTGTAATTTTATCTTGCTCATGCACTATTATTGTAAGGATGGAATGTGATACTCAAAGGAAAGAACGGAGTGAAGTGCTTGGCACATAATGTGGGAAGCACACACATGCTGAAGGCAGATCCTGAGTGCTGCTTTCAAAAGCTGTGCTTGCACTAAAGCCACAGCAGTCTGTTGTCACATGTATACATTTGTTAATGTATCAATATTTTACAGTTCAACTAGTATTTCTTCTCTGAATTGCAATATAACAAGAGGATATAATTACATTCTCATTTTAGTCTTCAAGTTTATAAATAGACTGTTTAAAGAAGACCCATACTTACTGAACGATGTCACCACAAAACCCTGGAGTTGTTTTTCATACTACATGTCATATATTAATACCGCAAATGTGCTTATCTTTCTATGCCCACTAGAGCCTATGATGTCCTTAACTTTAGCAATTGTGTGCTTTTATTCAGTGTCTTACCTAGGGCCCAGGCTATATAAGAAAGGCAGATAAATAAAAGCATATTTGTGCAGAAGAAACAGCTGAGCTCTCACACTATCAATCGTTTGGATATTGTAACCCAGAATAGGAAGGCAGGTACCAAACAAGGAGAAGAATCAGGATGAAAAAAATATGTCACATCTGTGTTATCTCCTTCTGAGCAAAGTACAAACCTTTTAAAATCACTATAGAAGGTAATGGCAAAGAAAAAGGAATTTAGAGTCCCCTCCACACCATGTTTAACTCAAAAGATAGATTATTGCCTTTCTGGAGTAAGGGACATCATATCATTTCAGGATTTCTCAGAAAATCATTCCTGCCAGTGGTTTCAGACCAGATGCACATTCTTTATAGCCAGCTATGACAAAGTGTACATCCTGAGTCAGTTGTTTCGTGAAACATAACTATTATTAGGTATTACTCTGAGAAGCAATTTTACAAAATGATGGGACTGTATCCTAGTGTCATTTTCTGTTGCTATGGTAAAGTACCCCAACAAAAGCAACTTAAGGGAGAAAGGGTTTGCTTGGCTCACAGTTCCAGTGAATCTCACCATTGGCTGGAATTCAAGGTCAAATTCCATCTACACTCAAGATTGAAGAGTAGTACATTAATGTACACGTAGTAAATTAATGCACGAATGCCAGCATGCAGTTCACACTCCCCTTTTTATTCATTCAGTCAGGTTCTAGCCCACGAACTGGTACTGCCCACAAACACAATGGGGCTTCCCACCACAGTTCACCAACTTAAGAAAATCTCTCATTACCTCAGTCATAGGCCTATCTCCTAGGGAATTCTATTGTTTTTCCTAAGTTAACATTTAGCACTGAGCGTCATAAGGCTATAGTCAGGGTTACCCAGAGAAACAGAAACAATAAATAGAGTGCACAGACATGTCAGAGATAGACAATAGATGACAAAGGATACAGTAGGAGTATTGTCTCACAATTATGGACGTTGAGACTCCATCCTACAGTATGTTTGCCATAGCTAGAAAACTCGAGGTGTGACAGTGGGGTACCATCCAAGTTGGAAAGCCCCAGGAGCAGATGAAGCCGATGATGTAATTGCCAGTCTAAATGTAAGGACCTGAGAAATGAAGATGCTGGAGTAAGTCTTAGAAACCAAAAGCCAGAGAACTTGAAGTTCTGATAACTAAGTACAGGAGGAAATGAATATCCTGTCTCTAGAAAAAGAAGAAGAGTAAGTTTGCCTTCTCTGAACTTTTGACACCTGTTGATATTTTTCTTATTGAGTTCACCAGCTCAAATGCCAATTCATTCCAGAAACATCTTTACCAAAACATACAGAAATGATACTTTATCAGTTATCTGTGTCTTAACCCAGCCAAGGTGACAACTGAAATTAAGCATCATTAGGACAGTGCTCAAAACCAGCCTGGTAGTAATAGACCAGTGTGTTACAAGTTTAACTTACATGGAAAAGACCTGCAAATTTTTTAAAGACATAATACAAGACAAAAAATTATTTTTACTTCTTGCTTCTCAGTTATTCAGAATTCGGGGCAGTGATAGTGAATATTGTCAACCTAATAGAGTCTAGATTATCTAGGAGATGAGGCATGCCAAAGAGGAATTTTCTAGATTGGGATAACTAAATAGGAAGACCCACTTTGAATATAGGTGGTCCTATCCTATAATCCAGTGTACAAGGATGCAAAATCAACACAAAAAAGCAAGCTAAGACCATCTTTGGTCTTTATCTCTGCTTCCTGACTGCAGATGATACATTGTGACCACTGCATTAATCTGTTGCACAATGACTAACTCACCATAGTGGATTGCATCCTCCAACTGTGAGCCAAAATAAGCCATCTTTCCTTAAACTGCTTCTGTCAGATGACAGCAACAAGAAAAATCAATAAAAGAGGACTTCTGAGTGAATTTAAGGTCAAATCTGAGAGGAAACTACTGGCCTTCCCATTCCCCAGGATTTCTCAGAGTCTAGTCAAAGTTTTGGCACAATAGTCAAGCTATTATTGGTCCATGACTTAGTAAATACAGATTTGTGAGTGTGTCCTAATCCATTCAAGTTTCTATTTAAAATTACCATAGAATGAGTGGTTTATACTCAATATGAATTAATTTCTTACAGTTTTGGAGGCTGACATTCAAAAAGACCAGACATAGTGTCACAGAAGACCTTGTCACATGGTTTCTTCAAGAGTCCCTCTTGTTGGGCCCTCACATGGCAAAAGGGGCAAGATGGCTCCCCGAGATCTTTTTTAAGGACATTAATCTAATATACAAGGACTGCTTTTCCCTTACCTCAGCACATTCCAAAGACTTTACTTGCTAATATTACCCCATTGGTGATTAGGGTTTCCAAATTGAATTTGGTGGGGACACAAACATTCAGATTATAGCAAAGTGTCCTGAATTTTTATAGGAATATGACAAAATGTGTCAGTCTGTTAAGGCTAAGAATGGGGGGGGGGGGTGACTAGTGTAAAAAGCATAGCTGACCTACTTACATAGAAAGATTTCTGAACCTGTTGGTGGAAGTCTACTAAACAGCTAAACACCCCTGTCTGGCAATTAGGTTATAAGATACCCCCTTCTTTAAGCCATTAACCTCTTAGAGCTGAAACATTAAGGTCAAGAACTAATTGCTCCAATTGCTCTCAAGCATCTGGGTACCGCAGGGTTAATGAGTAGGAGTTAGGTAGGAGGAGTTACAAACCAGGAACACATGTCTTCTAAGTTAGTTTGCTTTCTGTTTAATTGCCCTTAAAACACATACTCTCTCACATAGCACAGGAGGTGAGAGCTGAAGGAAGTTTGCTGGGTAATAGCTTGAAAGGTTTTCCTTCTGAGACATGGTGTTGAGTTACAGCATGCAGCGAACTGGCAGAGGAGAAGCTGCTGCCCGCAGCCCCATCCTAGCCCCACGTTTTTTCTTGTTTTCTTGGGTTTGAAGGAAGATGGACATGGGCCATCCGAGACAAGAAGCAGTGAACTATCCTGCAGCTGCAGCTGACTGCTCCGGGAGTCACCTGGAGCCAGAGTGTACTAGGGTTTAGCCAGGGCCAGGGAGCGGGCACAAATGCTTTGCTGTGAAATGCCACGCAGGCAGAGAGTGACAGGCAGTCAGTAGAGCTGAGCTTTTCCCCCTTGGAAGGCTGTTTCCTGCTAGGTTCTGAAGAGAGGGCCCTCGCTCCTGCTGCTGCTGCTGCCGCCTCAACTCTCTCTCTCTCCACTCCAGGTAAGCAGCGGGTAAGCTGCAAGGCCAGCCTTTGCACGATGAGCAAGATCCGAAAGTTTTTCCGAGGAAGTGGGCGAGTCTTGGCATTTATATTTGTAGCTTCTGTCATCTGGTTGCTCTTTGACATGGCAGCTCTCCGCCTCTCATTCAGTGAGATCAACACAGGGGTACTCAAAGAACATATCATGAGGAGGGAACAGACAGGATTCAGAGTTGAACCAGACCAAATGAAGATCCTTTACACCAGCATCAGAGGGATGAGGCTGCCCCGGAATGGAGTGTGGGGTAAGGAGAACTTTAGAAAGGCTGAGAACCATGTACTCAAGGTTGAGGAGACTATGGACCAAGTCCAGAGAAAAGGGAACATGCAGAACCTCCTGGGAAGGAGGAAGGCTGTGCCTTTGTGGCATCTTGCACATCTGCAAACCCTCCCAGTGACACTTCCCATGCAGAAGACCCAGGGAAGAGACAGCAAGCCTGAAGTCTCCTCTAAGCACATGATGTCCAAGCAGATGACAGTGTCAGGGTCGGAGAAGACCCCATTCACATCATCAAGAGGAATTCCATTGACCAAAATAGCAGAACATACAGAAACCTTCGATAAAAATCAAGAGGCCCCAAAGAATTATAATGTCAGCAGCGAAACATCAAAGCAAGCTTCTGCGACCATCAGTGTCGGGACTGACAGATCAAAGCAGCAATCACAGACAGTAACAAAACCGAGGATGCACTTTGCTGGCCCACCAATCCTGAAATCTGAGGAAGTTACAGTCATAAAGAAAACTGAGGCTCAGAGCAAAGACCTAAGACATGAAACCAATGAAGTGCTACCACTTCTTAAGTTCATTGCTGATATGGGTCATTTAAGTAACCAATCTACAAATGAGACACAGTTGAGAGTATTGCCGGAAGGTGATGAGGCCAAAGTGGCGCCAGGGGAGAAACTTAATTTCTCTGAAAGTCACATTGTGATTATAACTAAAGAGGAAGACCCAAAGACGGATACCAAAGAGGTACCTAATTCTAAAACCCAAACTGTCTTTTCTAAATTACTGGGTGGAAGGTCAGGTAAATACATCCCCAGGAATCAAAGCAAGACATCATCCTCTCTACGAGCTGTAAAAAGAGCAGTGTCTCAGTCCAAGCCTACCTTAGCTGGGGGACTCCATACAGCAAGAAGCAACTTGACTGCCAAGGTGCCAACTGTGGGACACCAGCAAAGCCATGCAAACATTCCTGAAACCCCTGGAAGGCATCATGTGTTCAGAATCGATGTGACCCTTTCTCCAAGGGATCTCAATGCTCCAGGTCAGTTTGGGCGCCCTGTGGTCGTTCCCCCTGGAAAGAAGAAGGAGGCTGAACAGAGATGGAAAGAAGGAAACTTCAATGTCTACCTTAGCGACTTGATTCCAGTGGACAGAGCCATTGAAGACACAAGACCTGCTGGGTAAGACCCATTTCTCTTCTCTTTCCTTGAGCTAAGTACTGTGCTCATGTCCAGAAGGGTTTTATTGCAATTTAATTTTGTGTGAATTTTGGCCACCTAGGGAATTAATCTGACAGTAATTTGATGGCAGCCAAACAGTCAACTCTGCACACAGAGAAAAATTCTACTATCGGAAATGTGCTACTCTCTTTGTATGTCACATCTCAGTTCCCTTCCTTAGCTTTCATTTTCTTCCCTTTGTAAAAAAAAAAAAAAAATCTGCTTAAATGACATGTGTTCACTACCCATTAATTAATAATGTAGTTTTAATTACAACTTGATGTTCAGTTGCTTAAGCCAAGCCAGCCTGACAGCTGGAAACCAAATGTCAATTTGAACATGTGTAGTACATAAGCAATGACTTTTTTCTTTTTCTGGCTTTTGGCTTTTTTAGAAAATGTTTCTTTTGAACCTAGGCAGTTGGGGCAGTGTTTGCAACAGGGTTCTCAGAAAGAAGGCATGTATAGATGAACCTTTACTCATGGCAGCAACTCAATTTCCGATAATCTATAGCTAAGGAGTAAAATGTAAAGCATAATTTCATTATAACAGTGAGAGTAGAAGTTTTCATGTCAGAAGTCTTCATTGTTTATAAGCTTGGCAGGTGTGTATCTGGGAAATGTTGGTCTATACACTGATAAGCATCCTCCTAAGTCTCCCTGAAATTAAATTTTAGAATAACTATGACTAGGACAAGAAAAGAAATGATTGTTCTCTAGACTTAAAAGTCCTTTGGTTGCTGAGAATTCTGCCACATGGAGTAGTAATGTTGGAGAAAGTCCATCAACAACAAGCAGACACCTGTCGGAGCTTCAGGAGCATGCTACCAATGATCCTGCTTGCAGAGTTTCTGCATTACAGGAGTCGGTAAATATGAAAATGAACTTCACGAGCTTGAGAAAGGAGGCAGGCTTTATAGCCTGACTTATTAGATGAGAGCACTTGTGTAATTAGTGTCTTTCTGATACATCATATTGTATGTGTATCACTTGCTCATAGTAGTATACCTCTAAGGTTTCCAACAGACTCTCACATTCAGTTCTTCAAACAATGAGACTCCATCCTCCCTCATCACAAGGTGGATCCAGTCACATAAATGATTCTCATTCCATTTCGGACTCTCTTTAGTGGATTTATAAGTGAGAAGACTTGTAACCATATGTTCACTACCCATTAATTAATAATATAGCACTGATGACAACTTAATACTCAGTTCTGTAAGCCAAGCCAGCCCGGTGGCTGGGATCCACAAATAGCAAGACTGAGACTTTGAACATGTGTAGTACATAAACAAGGGCTTCCTTTGGCTTCTTCTTAAAATGTTTCTTTTGAATCTAGGTAGTTGGGGCAAAGTTTTGGACAGGGTTCTCAGAAAGAAGGCATGTGCAGATGATCCTTTACTCACGGTAGCAAAAGAAGTGTATTCATTGTGATGTAAGTGTCGAAGAAGAAGACATTTCGGTCTCTTAGCCATTGACAGAACTATTAGCCATGTACCACTGGCTTGTCTAGACTAGGCACTGTGCCATCCATTCTCCCATGGGTGGTGGGATGTATCCTTGAGAAGAACACAATAATATTCCCAGAGAAGGAAACTTAGGTTCTAGGAACATAGATGTCTCAGATCATTGACCTAGCTCTTTGAAGAGAAGCGATTAAAATTCACATTCAAAATTCTCTTCCTCTCTCCTGTCTCTTGTGTATTATTTTCCAAAAAGAATTCTAGAATGTTAGACCAGCTATACCCTGAAATCCTACATGTCACAGTACTGAACACTAGCTATAGTATTCCAGAAGAAATTCAGGAAAAAATTCTCTTTTTAGGCATCTTTGTTTAAGTGTGCCCTTGGTGTTCAGCAGGCTGCTACCAGCCTGGGAAAGAATCAGGCAGGGCACAGGAGCTTGGGATACAGATCTAAGTAGAAAAAAAGGATCAGTGTGTGAGACCAAGAGCAAACACTAATGCTATCACCCAGTTGATTTATTGAAGGCTGCTTGCCTTCCAGAACTTGTTAATTTCTAATTTCGCTTGGGAAATCGGAGTCCTGCAGCCTAGGAAGGTTACAATTGGACTCTGTCTTCTGCGGGAGACTGCCCAGCTGCTGTTTCTGAAACTGACATGTGTGCTTGAGATGATGAGTCAGAGAACACGTAGTCAAGTCTCCACCCTCTTGCCACACAAACCACCTTGGATAAATATAGGTGTGAGTGTGTGTGTGTGTGTGTGTGTGTGTGTGTGTGTCTGGGAAAGATGCCTGGCTGATGCTCTGCCCTCAACTCCAATCAGATGAAGACATTAGACATCAGGAGGCCTACATGTGAAACCCTCAAAGGATTTCTGGTTATTTTGTCCTGTTCTTCCTTAAAGGAGGATAAATCATTTTTCTCTTATTTTACTCACACTTTAAGTATAAATATTTGCAACTTATGTGTTCACATGAATATGTTTGGAAGAAAATACAAATAAAAATACATGATTTTTTTTAGGTAGGCAGGATTTGGAGCATGGGTGTTTTGTTTGCTCCATGTTTGGAGCATGGTTTTTAAAGCTTTGATATTTTTCTTCAGCTTTGATCAAAATTATCAGAAATGTCTTATTCATGCACATAATAATGTCTAAGGTAATAAACTTTAGTCATCTTCTAGAAACTGATTATAAAATATAGTAATAAAGTATGTACTTCATTGCATGTGTATATGGGTAGGGTGCTATACGAATCAGGCTTCATAATTAGCTGAAGTGCAGACCACTATAAATCTTCAAATTTCAAAACTTTATGATAGCTTCCAGATGTTTATATTTTAAAACAAAACTGCCCTTATAGATTAACACAGTGAGTGCCATATTATATCTTTCTGTTGAATACAGATTGAAAAGGGATTAAAAAGCCTGGACTTGCAACATCTATTTTGATTTCATTTCCCTCAGCACAGATAATAACTAGTTTCTAGTTAACTTCTTAAGGCTAAATTAACTAATATGCTAGGACAAGGTTGACACTGAGTAAAAGAGACAGGGTTGCCAGGACAACGTCTCCTACTTTAGCCTTAAAGTCAGAATCTCTTTTCCAAACCTCTTTTTCCAGCTCTTTCCTTTTATATTCCAGAGAAACCGTTCTAAGATATTACACTATCTCAAGGTCCTATCCAAAAACCAAGGACCCCTCTCTGCCACGAGCATTGTTCACATTGTGTTCTCATGGCTGTCTACTATTCTCTTCCTGGTATACATCTAGTCTGCTTCACATACTGCGTCTCCCAAAACACCTCTAGGGTCTCTCAAGGTGGGCCCTCTGCATTGGGGAGCCAGTCTCATAAAACTGTAAAAAATATTTGCAGTTGATGTGTGTGAGTGTGTGTGTGTGTGTGTGTGTGTGTGTGTGTGTGTGTGTGTGTGTATTTGACATGAGTGAGTGGGGGGGGTGGCTTGAAGTTGACCCTGGGTGTCTTCAATTGCTCTCTGCTTCATTTATTGAATCAGGGTCTCTTGCAGAACCCACAGCTTACTGACCCAGCTGGTCAACTTGTCCTAGGGATTCCATTTCTGCTTCCTCAGTACTGAGATCATAGACAGCCACTACTTGGTGGATTCTGGGAGTCTAAGCTGTCATCCTCAAGCTTGCTTAGGAACTGCTTTACCTGCTGAGCCACTTCCCCAGCTCCCATGACTATGTTTTCTATACATGATATTCCTGACTATCGCTTATTTATTTTATTAGTTGAATTTTTTTCCCAAAGTCTCCTTCTGCAATCTGCTTACATGGTCTCACCATTTATACCCTCACATGCTAATCCAATATTACACAAAATCCCAGTGTAGCATACCTCGTCCTGGGCCATGACATAGCTACAGCCATTAAATTCTAATAGCTTTGAATGTATGCAGCCTTCTTTTCACTGAATCATTTTTGGTCCCTCAAGAACAAGAGCCTTGAGAATCTTTTGGCCTCCAAGCTGAAGTTCCAGGCTTCTGCAGAAACTTTTTCCAATTTTACTTCAAATTCCCTGAGGGTAGAGCACAGAGCTTCACATTCCAAAGATAAAAGTTGGCACAATGCTGACTTTATAAGCATATTTCTCTAAAATGGGTTTTGAAAACTAATAAACAATAAATCAATGACAGGTATCAATTCAAATGAAGCTTTTAATAAGTCACCTAATAAATTCCTAATTGTGTCTTGATTTCTTGTGTTGACTATGTGGAGTATATTATCATTTGGCTTAAGGTATCTATATCCTGTTTTATGCTGAGTTATTGATTCATGTGTATTCATTAGTTCAAATTTTTATTCTTTTCGTTTTAATTTTAATGTTTTGACTTTCAAGCAAGGGAATTGTTTTTGTTTAGATATTTTTTTTTATTCAAGAAATAAAACAGAATGTCATTTTCACCTAGACTACTCACACATAAAACCAAAAAACCAAATGTTCTTTTGACAGTTACTTTAAACTACTGCATTCAATCTTTTAAAAGTAAAAAACCTAATCATTGAAGTTTTTGTTCTTAGTTCTTGAAGGTGTTTGCATCAGCACTAATCAACATTCATACACATTTCACATGCACATTTACTACATACACACACACACACACACACACACACACACACACACACACCTGTTGCTGAGCTGAGGTCCTTCCTCTTAAAATAGGGCCATTCTAATCAGAAAAGCCTGTCTTTAAGCCTGAATCTATGGTTAAAGTAGAACTCCAAAAATGAACTTATTTTAAGAGTACACTTCTTGAATCTGGACTTGGAGAAATAATTCAAAGATATTTTCCTGCCAGCATTTAGTTTAAGAATTGGGCTGGAGAGATGGCGTTGCAATGAAGACTACTTATTGTTCTTGTGGAAGACACAGATCAAAAATCTAGCACCACACAGTGACTAATAACCATCTATAAGTCCTGGGGAGTGAGATGATGCCCTCTTCTGACATAGAAGGGCACCAGGTGCACACATGGCATACAGACACATGTATATGCATGTGTGTGTACACAGGCAAAACACTCATACATACACACAAAGCAAAATTTAAAAAGTCATTTTAAAAAGCAGTAAAAGTCATGATGCACTTATCTATATCTGCTGTATTGCAGCAGTGCTCAACAGTCTACGTTAATGCTGGCTGTTCCTACAGAATTCTGTCAAACTCTTCCATAAAGCCATCATGTCTTTGCCACCTTAGTTCAGAGCCAGGACTGTTAACAAATACTTTTTGGCAAACATGAGAAGCAAAAGATAGCACTGGGCATTTCCTACAAAACTGCCAAAATTACTAAGGAAAAAGTTTCCGGAATCTTAATGTTGACTGTGGGAAGCTGAAGAAAGCCACAGCTAAAGGGGAAGAAAGATGGGGAAGGAGAAAGACAGTAGCTAACCAAACACTCCCCGTGCTCAGGCTTCTTGAACGTTGTCAGGCTGAGAGAAAATAAAATATTAAAGTCAAATAAAATTTAAGATTTTATTTTCATATTAATGAATATTTGTCTTGGTATGTTGGGGGTGATTTTGTGACTAATAGTGACTGGAGACATCATCTAGTATAGACAGGAGAAGCTGTGATGTTTCCCAGCTAGGGAAGAACTCATTAAGGACAAGGAAAAACATTACCTGAAAGGCTTCCTTCCTGATTTCACACCTAGAGGTGAAAGCACTCAATGGTGCTTCTTTAACTGCGTATGTATCTGTGCATGCACGTGTGCATTTGTCAGTAGAAATGTGTATATGAGAGGGCTCAGGACTCTGTTTCACAACTTAGAGAAAGAGACAGAGAGGGAGAGGAAGAAGAAAAAGGATTATATATATATATATATATATATATATATAATGCATTTATATACAAAATACATACATATACATCATATACATGCATATACATGTACATTACACACACACACACACACACACACACACACACACACACACGTAAGAAGAAGGAAGCATGTTTAAAAAGCAGAAGCTAGACCATAACACAGCAATGGTTAAATACGGCTGAGAGCTAATTCTGAAACCTTCCATGTCCCTCTTTGTCACATTCACCACTAACTTGAAAGAGAAAGACAGTCAGAGGAGGAAAATTTAAATTGCATTTCAGCCATTAATTCAAAGCAAAGAAAGCTGTTATGTGGGTCCTAATTAACATAACATTGAGGAAGTTAAAGCAGGTCAGGACATATCCTCCCACAACGCTGCCCATGAGCTGAAAGCATGCTTGGGAGAACATCATGCGTAGGTGCAGGGCTTTGAACCTATTCACACAACTTTCTCAGATATCTCAGCCAGTGCCAAATTCAACCATCAGCCTCATTTTATCCAATTCCGGATGTACTATTGCCCTGGGTCCTTCTATCCCAGAACGTAATTTCCTGTTGTCCACCCTGACTGACCTGTTCTAACAGAACTTTCCAAAGAGAAGAATGAGGCTCTCTGCTTCCCCCACCAAGGCTAAGAAAACTTAGGAAAAATATCAATGTTTACAGGTCGTGTTTTGTTTTTGTTTTTGTTTTTGTTTTTTTTTTTCAAAACTAAATGGAGATGTTTTGACTCTCCAGGAAAAACAGCAATATTATGTCAAATTCCAGTACCTTTAGATGGGCTTGCCTTTGAAACGTGCCTCACTGGCCATGTGAGAGAGTTGAGATGGAGAACCAAACGTGTGCAAAGTTCTTGCTACTTGAATTCTTATTCGTCCTATGAAAAAATATTCAAGGTTGTATGGTCACCATCACTCAGCCTTACCTACAGAGAAGCTGGGGCATTCACATTATGGCAGTAATTCAGGCAGTAGTGATTGACTTCATTACACATTACATACCATACTTTATTGTTGGTCATGAGCCAGCAGATCAGGCCAGGCTGCTGGTACCCTTTCTCTTTCATGCATGTTATCTCATTTGACTGCTACAACAGCCATGACAGACTGATAATGTATTACATCTCCTTATCAACAAAGGAAGAAATAAATGCCCAAGGTGACAACCTATATTCCAGAGCAAGGGTGAGGAGTGACTTACCCAAGGTTACAGACAGTAGGGCAGGCAAGAAACGTGGCCCACAGATGCCCTGCCCTCCTCCAAGATTATTTTTATCCTAGAACTCCATCATCTTAACTCCTGCCTCTATCTCAGTTTCACCCTGACAGCTGCCTGCTCAAAATAGACTATTGTTAACATGGCAAGTGTTGGTGCTGGTGGGATGTATTTGTGAGCCAGAGTCCGTTCATTCTGATGACACATTCTTGCCTCTGCAACTGCAGCATCATCAGGCTAAAGGCTTCAGTGGAAAGTGGGGGAGCAGCATTGAATGTTCTCAGTCAGGCGATTTTAACCAAATGTCAAGGATCATTTACCCTAAAAAAGAACAAATCACAAAAGTAAAATCTTCATATCCTTGTACTCTCTTATCAGTGGGAGGCATAATTTTAAGGTCTTAGGAAAGAATATAATTCCAGACAGAGCACCTCAGCTGGTCATTTGATTCTCCTGATGCTCCCATAGATATCAGAGGGTAGAGAGCAGGGAGCTCTAGGCTCCCATGGAAGCTGTAGTTGAATTGCAAATAGAAGTTGAAACATATTCTTCCGCCCTTCTGGTCAAACCCATAAAGACTGAGATTTGACCTTCATGATGTGTTTTGCCTCTGCTGGAATAAAATGAAAAATTCATAGAAATGAAAGAATGTTATCATTCCCTCAGTGTTCTGATTTGAAGCTGTCTCTATTTGATAGGCTCCATTCAAATCAAGTCAGAGCAAAGAACTGAGCACACAGAAGCTGAGGAGGTAACCCATCAGCATTGGAGTCTCTTGATAAATGAGCAAGCACTTGGTAGATTCAGATTAAATACGTCCTGGGACAGGCCAATGCTTAAAGTCAGAACCTGTGAGTCAAGATAGAGATATTTTGAGTTCTCACACAGGCTTTTCGAGCTGGCCCAGTATTTTCATATCCATTGTTTCATGAAACCTGCACCGCTGTTCTGTGATGCAAATATTACAGTCTTGTCCTAAAAGTGAATGATCTGAAGTTCTGAAAATTAGGTGTCATGCTGATGCTCAGGCGGCCAGTCAGTGCCACAGAGGACTAAACTGAGTTCTTCATTGTCCTTTCATATCCAGAGTCCTTATTCTAGCATAGTTACACACCAGCTCTTTCAGGATGATGAAATTCCTCACGTTTGAGTTCCTCATAATCTTCAGTCTTTGGGTTGCTATAGTAATCCAAACCTAGACCCCCCTAAGCAAAAGAGCTCGAGTAATTTCAAGCAGAGAACCAGACTTGTAGATTCTAAACACCTAGTTTGTGTAATAAATGATCATTTAGAAAAAAGTCATACGTTCTTAATCTCAAAAAAGTTCACGAAACTAAATATCATGAATATAAGTTAGACGTCAGTGACAATTCTCTCTTCTGCAAAAGAATCAGAAATCAAGACCCCGACAAATGAGAAACAAAGATAATTCATTTTACTTGGGTCAGTGGAGAATACTTTGAAGTGGTTCTACAACCTATAGCATCTAAGTGAAATTGGAAGGCTGTTGCTGTTTGTATCTGGATTAAGCATTACTAATGCTGAGAGCTGTCTGGTCTGACCTCTCGTTCCTGTGAGTAAACAACAAGAAAGGCTGGTTTGTTATACACCTGGCACATGTTTAACCTGTTTACGGCTATAGATGATCAGGTTTCTAAAAGTGTGTGACCTAACACTGCCCAGTTTTAAGTACAAGAAAGTCTTCCAAATATATATCTAGGAGAGAGTTCTCCTTTGAATTCCAGAACATTCTGAGTTATCATACACCAGTAAAGCAAGGCAAATTATCTGTTCCTGCTTTCCCATTGGAAACCTTGATTTCAGTTTCATCACAGGAGAAGGTCTTACAACTAATGTCTAACATTTGCAGGAGCAGAAGTACCTTTTTGAGGTAAAGAAATTATATATTGATTCTACAAGATATTACACAAATTAGGTATTTAGAATCTATAGGTCCAGAGGCTGGAGAGATGACTCATCTTCCAGAGGACCAAGATGTTAGTCTATTCTCAGCACCCATAGTGGCAGCTCACCACCACCAGTAACTCTGCTCCCAGAGGAACTGACATACTCTTCTGACCTTTAGAGGTACTCTGTGCATGTGATAAGCAGACATACTTGCAGGCAAATATCCATGCATTAAAAAAATCATAAAAAAAAAAATCAGTTCAGAATCTACAGGTCCTGTGTGATGATTAAAAATTATCCAACAAAAATGTAGGTTTTAATCCTTGTACACGAAATTACCTGTTTATGTTAACACATACACACACTCCCGTCTCAAAGGAATATACCTTCTCTCTTGCTATTTAAGGTTAAAATTTACACTCTTACTCCAAATCTCTGTGCTCTCATGCATCCATTCAATAAAATTTATCAAAAATTTATCTTGTGCAACACTCCTAGGAGCTTGTGATAATCTGGGAAAAAAGCAGATGTGACATACATTCAGGAATTCTGGGTGTAGAAGAGAAGGAAATAAAATTGACAAATGTGTTCTGTGGAAGAAATACAGGTAGCTCTAATAGAGTAATAGAAGTATCAGGGGTCAGGCCAGTTGCCACTGTTGCTCCCTCCCTGGGGCTGCACACTCCCTCAGCTCCTTCAGTCCTTTCTCCATATTGGCAAGGGAAAGGCGGAGGGAATGGGGAGGTTCCAAAGGGGAGATCTGAAACATTTGAAATGTAAATAAAATATGAAAAAAAAAAAAAGAGTAATAGAACATCTGGGCTTTGGCAGGCTGACTGACAAAAGTTCTGTGCAGGCAATATTGAATCTAACGCCCAAATGAACTGATGAAACTGTCCTCAAGGGCATGGGGATTGGGGTTCACTAGTGAGGCAAAACTGTAGAACCAGCTCTCAGAATCACATGCTTATTGGTTATGAAGAACCAGAGGTAAGCTGAGAAAGACACTGAAGGGAAACAGCCACTGAGTAAAGGCTGAACATAAGAGTGTGAAATCTCAGGAGACTGTGAAGATACCGAGATGGACTTTAAGAGATAGTACGTCAGTTAAATCAGTTGCTGCTGTAAGGTTGATCAGTGTAAGGAGAGCCTGCCCTCTTGATAATTTTAACAGTCACTGACATGTTTGTCAGATCTTAATTCTATCTGAGCCATCCCTCACACCCATAAATATGACTCCATCCCTCAGGAAAGAAAGAAGAGGTTGTAAAATTTACCCCCTTCCCACCTACCTAGCTTTCTGCCTTTTTAAAAAAGATTTCTTTCTTTCTTTTTTCTTTCTTCCTTTTTTTTTGTTTTTTTTTTTGTTTGTTTGTTCTTTGTTTTTTGGTTTTTTTTCGAGACAGGGTTTCTCTGTATAGCCCTGGCTGTCCTAGAACTCACACTGTAGACCAGGCTGGCCTTGAACTCAGAAATCCGCCTGTCTCTGCCTCCTGAGTGCTGGGATTAAAGGCGTGCACCGCTACTGCCCGGCTAAAGATTTCTTCTAAAATAGTCTACAAAACTCTGTCTGTTCCTGCATCTGACTTGGACTAATTATTATAACAATAGTCTCACCCAGTCCCATCTCAGTAGGTCACAGTCTCATCACTCCAGTCGTTCCTGCTCAGCACCACAGCTTCTAAGAATTGAATCCTTACCTTAGAAACACAAGATGCTGTATAAAATATATTTCAGAATTTACTTTTTATGTTTCCCAAGTTGTCCTTCAACTGCTGCTGATTACACAATCAATTACAATTTTTTAATTAATCCTTGACAAGCCTGCAACTGCTGGCTTTCCTTGTGCTAATTCTTTTCTAAATGTGATTATCAATATTTAACTCATGACAAACTATCATAACTAATATTTTATGGATTTCTGCAAAAATTTAAAACATATAAAAGCTCCAAACATGGTTTTTAAAAGAAGGAGAGAAGGAAACGAGAGAGTAAATGGCTAACTTAACATTTCTCTAAGTTACAACTAAACCTGCTTTTGAGTTAGGAGGAGAGAGAGTCCCACATTTAAAACGTATAGATATGCCACCCTCCAAAATGATAGCTATTTCTTACTTTGAGTTGTTAAGTTCTTGGGGTAAACTGATAGAAATGTATTCACTTCCTAATTCTCACAGTCTAAAACAATTCCTTACAGAACAGAAAGGTGAATGCTGTGTGGCAAAATCTGGGATCATTAAATATAAGGCAGAAGGTGGGAGAATTTGGACAATCATGATAGAAACACCTGGAATGTCTGTCTTGAAGATGTCAATACAAACAATGTGGATGCTAAGGATGTTTGTGAGGGTCAGAAAAAAGTGAGGCACTCTGCAGAGAAGGTTCCTATCACCCGTATGGACATTTACGTTGTCATGAAAATATATTGCTAAAAATATGGGCTTGCAAAGTGTTTCCCCTGATGGCTTGCAGAGATTCAGTAGCAGGTGCCTGGGAACTGGAGAAGTAATGTGTGTTACAGAGTGCAAGGAGTTTGATGAAATTGTGTCTTATAACACATAAAAATGAACAGAAATTGGAGGTGATGAACTTGGATATTTGTTAAGGAATGTAGAAAGCACAGCATTGAAGGTGTGACCTGGTATCTCTTTCTGCTCATAGCAAAATGCAAGAGAAGATAGATAAATTAGGAGAAACTTTGGAGCAGAAATCTTAGGTGTTATAGCAACCACAGGTAATTAATATAATCCTTAAATATAGTCAGGAATGCCCATGCTTTACAGAACTTTCAATGCAGGTGCTCTTTGTACAGAATAAGATTAATTTAGGCAGCTTGTTATTTTACATTAACATTAGAATCGGATTAAGACATCTGATTGAAATGTGCTATTTTGATTTTACAGCACCTGAAAATGTAGCACATGTTCATTTTAGCCCTCTCTTATTTTCTTACATTTAATCACATATTATGAGGAGACCGAATTAGTGCTAATGTAGGAACTTACATTCCCAAATGGATGGGCCAGCGAACTGTGAATCATTCTTTTATCTTTCGTTTTGTCTATGACAAAGAATCTCAATTTCTGTGCAAACTTTCCGCATATTTTCTGGGGTTGACGTTGGATGTGATTCTCCAAAGCCCTTGTATATTAGGTTAACCAATCACTTTAAGAAAAGACTGAAATTAGAGAGCATGGTGAGTTTCCTTGTGTTTCTTATGAACAAGCTCTGTATCAGATATATATTTAACCAACACAAGTTTTTAATCCATGCTTTGTAGTTGGCAAATTAAAGTTCAAAGAAGTTATGCAATTTCTTCAAGCCAGTAGTTAGGAGTAAGTGATATGCACCCATATGCTTACTTGATTCCCAATCCAAACTCTATTAGTTCAGAAAATCACCGTAGACCAATGAAATAAAAACCACATCATTTTACATTTCCATGATCGTTATAACCTGGGAAATGATGCTGGGTGAGTCACTGATCATCTTGTGCTTCATTTTGCATCATTTAAAGAAGTATGTAATAATATAGTACACAATTGCATCTCAAGAACTTGCCATGTTATTGAATTAAACTGTGTTCACAACTGCACTGACAACCATAAACAAAGAGCAAGCAAATATTGTGTGTTTAACTATAGCACTTACTTTTATCTATGTCTTATTCATTAAATTTATAAAAATGAGCTGTGGTATTTGACAAACACTCTGGTTCTCACAAATGCTATATCCACTGCTAGGTATGTTTATTCTGGGGATCTAAACATCTATGGTTTTTTCTAAGCCCAAGTTAGACCAGAGTTTCAGTCCCAGATCTGGAACTTACTAACAACATAACCAAGAGCCTGTCTGTCCAAGACATACATCTGCTAAAAAAGGAAGAGTACTGAGTTTTACACTGAAATATGGCTGAGTACTTAAGTATTTATTCACATACACCACTGATTATTATTTTACTAAGAGGAGGTGTGCTGGCGAATACAATTTGGACAGTCTCACTAGGATCTGCCCTGTAACAGCAACACAAGCCAGATACAGAAAATGTCACAATGAGGTAGCCATGAGCTTCAGAGCCTGTAGGAGACATTGGCCAGGTGCAGCCCACCAAGCACCTGCTTCCTCTTAGCCTAGCTATCATTTCCATGCCAGCAAAATGACTTTAAGTATGGCTACTCTGCAGCAGTCACAGCAAGGAACTTTCAAATACAGAAGTGGGAAAGGGTGCAATTATTTGGTGCATGTATACTGTGACAAAAAATATTTTTATAGGCTGAATGGAGTGAAGGATATCCCTTTTGTCATTTGGTGGATGGTTATTTATATAGGCAATCATAAACTACATACTGACACTAAATAACACGGAATGCTCTCTTTTGGTATATAATGATAGAAAGAGCTACTGGTCAGCTCTTAACTCCAAGAACTATGCTAAATGGTTCAACATATGCCATTGCCCACGCATACAACAAAATAAACTAGGTACTCATATAAACTGGTAACATAGACATGTGTGTGTATGTGTGTGTGTGTGTTTGTGTGTGTGTGCTGTGTGTACAGAGCCCTTTGAGATCTCAGTAGCATATCTCTTGTACTGTGCTTATATCGTGGCCCAGGTGTGCAGAGCAACTAGTTCACAATGACCTCCCAACTACCAGCATCATCATGTGCTTTGTGGATGAGGTGTGGTCCGCTCTCCTGAGGTCTGTGCACAGCGTCCTAAACCGCTCCCCTCCACACCTCATCAAGGAGATTCTGCTGGTGGATGACTTCAGCACCAAGGGTAAGAAAACCTTCTTGGCTTCTTCCTGAAAAGCTGAAGCATGAGGGAAGGCATTAGAGTTTCGTTTAGAGTTTTGTTTAGTGTAATTTAATGACACTTTAGTATTTGGTAAGTGCCATACTATTGTTTCATGTGCAGCCATAAAAGTATGAATCTAAGCACCAGCCATATGTTACTAAATGGAGCTAGAGGAATGGCTCAGCAGTTAAGAACACTGACTCCTCCAGAGGACCCACCTTCAACTCCCTGCACTGACAGGGCAGCACAAAATTGCAGCTCCAAGGGGGATCAACAGGCAATGCATGCATGCAGTACATAGATGCACATGTAGGCAAAACATTTAAATATATCACAAATCCATCTTTAAGAATATCACTTGTCATCCAGGGGTCTGCTCTGCTGCATGCTTCGGTTATTCCCATTGGAACCTACCTGCTTCGCAGGAGTTATTTTCATGCTGTGACTCCCTGAGGTGGTCATTTGAGTCCAGAAGATGATGAACAATTCATTTTTCATGGACTATAATGAGCAAAGCCCACCTTGTTCAGAGAATTATTTTTCGACTCAGTAACCAAAGTCAAACTCTATGGACAGCAAAGAAATAGAAATCCCTCAGCTATCCCTGAAGAGGAAGAAAGATCCTGTGTGCGGTAAAGCTCAGAGAACACACATTTGCAAAGGATCAAAAAGAAAGCCCATTCCAGTACCATCTCGAAGCAGAAGCCTCCCCAGTTTTTAAGATTCCATTTGTTTTCATTTGTTACATTGAAGATTTTGGCTCTTTGCATTGCCAAAGCATCTCTGTGTGTAGGACGTCTTACAGACCCAGCAACGCCACAATTTGAATTCCCAAAATGTCCCACACTTTTTTGAACTAGAAAAATTAGCACATGGTTGGTGATGTTAGAGAGACAGCCAAACCTTGATCTGTAAGCAGGATGATGTGGTACGCGCAGTCTTTGCCCTGTTGTTATCACAATAGCCACAGTGAGCTCAAGCAGCATTCAGATGCCAGAAGAAAATGGAAAATGCTAATGAGTGATAATGAGTGATTGAGATACCATACACAGAAGTAGCAGCCAGCTACCAAGCAAGAAACTCCTTTGATGAGGAGTAGAGTCAGTTTTTGTTTTCTTGGTTTATTTTTGTTTTTGAGGACCCTGAGTTTCAGGGTACTCCTTAAGAAACACACACACACACACACACACACACACACACACACACACACACACACAATTTATAAGAAATGTGTTGTAAATATATTCCAGAAAAATCAGAGTAGTGGCACATACCTGTAATCCTAGCTCCTGGGGGCAGAAGCGGGAGAATCAAGAATTCAAGTTTAGCCTGGAGTACATTGTGAAATTCAGTCTCAAAAAAGAAAGAAAATATGGAAGCCATTCCTACCCGATATAGTTGTCAATAGCCACAGAAGTGACTGTAAGTGCATGCTTAAACATCTTTAGTACGTTCCTTAGCTGAACCCCTCTACAGCCAACTAAGAAGCAAAGATGCTCTAAGATGAGCTGAAGTTCTAAGTCCTAGGACTAAATCTCTTGCGTACTGGGACTGGAATTTGATTAAGCAGGACTGTTCCTATGGGCTTGGCAGAGAATGTATAACTGGCAGTCACTTACACTGCATCTCAGGCTGATTTCTCCAAGCTGTACATGAACCAGTCAGGGCTGCTTTCCTTCCCATGGTGAGAATTACATACCAGGAAACTGCCTACAGACACAATCACTTCAACCAAGCAAGTCCTTCTTCAAAATGAAGTCCTTCTTCATAAGCAGCATGCTGACTTATGTAAACATAGTACTCTAGTTATTGTTCTATCCAATGATCCATAGATATACACATTAACTCTTCATTACTGAGATGTGTTAGTGGGGATGGTAGCTCTTAATCAATCAAAACTGTGCTGTCTTCTTAAAATTTCTCAAATGTATACATTCAAGACAGGCTCTTATCTTGGATTTGAGAAATTGGTTAGTTTAGAATATTGAACCCACATGAACTATTTTCAGTAAGATTACATCAAGTAAAATTATGGGCCCAAAGATAAAATTTGGCAACTAGAATGACATCATAGTTTTGGATTTGAAATTGCAAAAATTCTCCTGGTAAACCCAGTTAATTAAAGTATTTTTGGGTTTGTTCTTACCCTGATATAGACTACCTAAAAGCTAATTTGGATAAATACATGTCTAAGTTTCCAAAAGTTCGGATTCTTCACCTCAAGGAGAGACATGGCTTGATCAGAGCAAGGTTGGCTGGGGCACAGAATGCAACAGGTAAGAAACTGCCCCACCCCCAAAATTGCATTCATCAAAATTTTGCTTTAATCTATAATGTTTTTCAAACAAACACAGAATATGAAATAATATAACCAGAAATACCCAGATGTTCTTCTTGTGTGGATATTAATTTATAGCCCTGTGACATGCAATGTCACAGACACACATAGAAACACACACACAGAGAAAGAGAGAGAGTGAGAGAGAGAAAGGAGAGAATAGAGAAGGGGTGGATGGTTACATTAACTGCTTTTTCTGAGCCTTTCAAAAGGAATTCAGAGACAACATAACACTATGTCACTATACACTTAAGTTTTCCCCAGGGAATTAGAGAAAAAAAATAGGGAGATTCTCTTAAATAAGTATACTTTTATATTGAAAAACAGAAAATACCTCTAAATGTTCTTGTCAACTTTCCTCATTACTCCAAGTATCTTTACTAAAGGAACTATTTCTTTATTTTATGTATATAAGTATACTGCACCACGCCAGAAGAGGCCATCGGATCCCATTACAGATGGTTGTGAGCCACCATGTGGTTGCTGGGAATTGAACTCAGGAACTTTGGAAGAACAACCAGTGCTCATATTCGCTGAGCCATCTTTGCAGCCCATCCCCAGTGTTTTTCAATTCAAGATCTTTGTATATTTCATGTTCTTTGGTTATTTTAGTTATTGGTTTGTTTAGCTATTTTAGTTTCCCACTCTAGTTTCCTCACACCTTGAACTGAAATGCTGCACCTTGCATTATTTTAATATTTCAGGTAATATATTTTGTACAATTGACCATGTTCTAAATTTTTGATTCTCATGTTACCTGCAAGATAAATGATTTGCAGTTAGACCACAGGTCACATCAGTTGCCTATTTCTTGCTTAGACTGTTCCACCATTTGGTTATACAGAATTAAGATATTAACAACTAGACCTCTCCTATGGGGGTTGGAAGTAACTTGTGGTCTAATAATTCAGAAGATTAACCTAATGCTCACACATTTTACACAGGGATTTAATATACACTATTGCTCCTTGCTTGTACCAATTATTAGAATGAGGGACTATAAAATAGCTTTCATATATTGCTTCTTTTTTATAGCTGGCATTTGTGTGTAGTCCAGATCCCATCTCTTTTCCTCTCCCTTCTTCTTTTCTACCCATCTCTTCTCCTACCCCTCACCTAACCTTCTCTACCCACCAGATGCCCCTGCAGCTCTGGTTCTGCAGATAACACCTCTCATTCTCTCAAGCTGGTCAGTGGCAATGGAAACACCTGCACCCAGACATCCAAGTCTACAGTCTATATTCTCATTGACTACACTCTTTATTGCTTGTAGGCACTTAGTGACCACTCCATCTCTGGAAGCTCTGGCATTATCTGTCTCTATCAACTTGGAGAAAATAAATTCTTATGATACTCACTGGAGTAACTTGACCCCATAAATGTTCTTATCATCCCACTGGCTTGCTAAAAGTGCTGATTCCTTTGTATACTAGTCTGGGTTTTCTAGATGACAAGAATTGGTATAGTAAAGGGAGAGATATTAGACTGTCTTACACTACACAGTCTGGGTAGTCCACCAATGGCTGACACATATGGAAGAATCTGAAAACACAGTCCATGAGGCTGAGCGTTTCAGTGGTCTCAGTCTGCCACTGAAGGTCCAGAGAATTCTTGGAGAGTAGTGTTTTGTTGTATTACTGACTTTTTACTGGGGAGATAAAACACCAAATCTACTCACCTCAGATAGGGGAGCCCATGAAGTATGGATACCACCAAATTCCAACTTAGTGAACCTATGAGTTTTATCAGTGTTATTTACAGGTTTGGGATGAGGGGTTACTTACAGGAGCAGAAATAACTCAAAGACAGTTGTATCTCCAAAGCTCAATCTAGCATGAGGGATGGCTGACAAAAGTTAGGAACTTGGAGCACACTTCACAAGCTGTAGGGAGCTCAACAGATTGGAGATTGGTCTTTCCTGGTGGCTCAATTGGTCTGAGCCTCTTTCCAGGCAGCTCAACTCGTCTTTGTCACTGATCTTGACAGATCACCTGGACTCTGCTTCTTCTAGGCAGCTGGATTTGTCTATAAGTCTCCTCTCGGCAGCCTTTTCTATTTGTGTATTTTTGAAATGCAGATATGGAGCGGCCTAGTGGATCTAGTCACTTTCAAGGACTTCCTGAAGCTATTTGAGTTGTTTAATTCCCATCTCAAGGAACTTTCCTGTAGTATTTTAACCACCCCCTCTTAGAACACTCCTATTTCACCTCCCTTTAACATCCTCTCTTACGAAGTTTCCATTCAAGATGGAAAGTTTTAATCTCAAAGTAAACTGTTACACAAGAGTGGTCTACACTCCACACTGGAGATACTAAGAAGCTAGGTTCTGATCTTGGCAAAGAAATACAGAAGCTACAGCAGAGTAGACAACCTTGCTAGCAAGAGTGGAGTGAGCAGGCAAAAAACCAAGCTCCCTTCTTCTATTCCTTATATCTGGGCTGCCTGGGAAGCTGTTTGCCCACATTGAGGGTCAATCTTCCCACTTCAATTAACTTGCTGAAGAAATTTGCTTACAAGGTGCCTAGCAGATTGGCTTTTGGGTGATTTTTGATCCAGTCAAGTTACCAACCAAGATTAACCATCACTCTTTATAGTTGAAATTGTAAGTGAATAACAAATGAATCATAATGAAATTGGTTAAGCTAAGATTTTTTTATATTTGTATTTATTTTAATTTATCAATTATGATATTAAATATTAAATCCAAGGTCTTATGCATATAAGGACATGGGTTACCACTGAGCTATGTACCCAGAAGTAACTTTAGCTTTTTATCATGTGTTCATTGGCCAATATAATGTTTCATTATGAAATTCTATGCATGTGTATCAACTGATATTGCTTATCCCCACCTGACAGAGTGTGTTTGAAAATTTAAATGCCTCTCCAAGATTCATTTCCTTAGTAAAGTAAATCTATGAATAATGCAAAAATATGATAGTTAAGAAATAATTTAGAAAAGGAACTTATCAGCTGACAGGTGGCTGAAAAATATTCACATGTACAAGTGTGGAGCACAGATATGAGCTGGAAAGTTCCAAAGCAAAGAAGGAGTTTTTATGTCCTGCTGAGAATTGACCAGAGGGCAGGGTGGTAAGAGGTTCATTTGGAGGAAAAGACAAACATAAAACTTCTGTAGAGTTCTGCATGCTAGGCTGGAAAACCAGTGAAGGTCAGTGAAAAGAGAGCTAAATTGTCTGATTTGCATTTTAAAAGCTCAGGCTGCCTCCATATACAAAATGGATATCAGAGAGACAAGGGGAAGAAAGCAAAGAATTCAGTTAGGAGGCTATTACAGTTGTCCTGGACCAGAGAGGAACAAGGGCAGCTGGAAGAACAGTCAGATTCATAATTTGCACTGGGTAGGGAGGCTACAGGATGCACCATCAGATAAGTCATGATGAGAGGGGAATTGAGAACAACAACAACAACAAGCCTTGAACTGGAATCAGAGCTACTTGATTAATCATGGATCTATAGCTGGAGGAGTAGGTCTGGCACTGCAGCGAGTTCTTATTATACCTCATGTTGACTTTAAAATGAAAATTAGACATCTTTGAGGAGAAAACTAATGAATACAGAGTGAAAACCATGCTGCTTATCAATGAGATTTCTCCCATCCAGCACAAAGAACAGAGTATGCTGGCAATAAGGTCCCAAATAGCCCATAGAGAGCGGTATGGGTTGGGGCACTTTCCTCAGATAAACTTGGTTAGGAACAGTGGCAATCAGTTGCAGTTCTCTCCATAAAATACTGTCTTTAAGTTTAGTGAATCCAAATGTAAAAATTTAAATTTGTGTCTCACATCTATCAATACTCTTGAGAACATTGACTCAGGTCTGATGTGGTAAATGTCACACTCTTTGACAAGGGCTTCTGTTAAGAAATAGACTTTACATCACAATCCAGGTACATGTGTGAATACATATGTGACCCAGAAGAAATCTCTTCACATAGCATTTGCAGTACATACTATCTTCCTGTCTGTGTTACTGGATAGTCCCACCATACTGACTGAGTGCTTTCCTAAGGTTCATAGATCTCCATCTGGAAAACCACAGCTTTGTGTATCTTAACTCCTTACTGTTTCCTAGTAGGAAGTTCTGCCCAAGGAAGCTAAAGAGGACATTTTTGTCACCTCTAAGTTTTGTAGGACTACCCCATTGTAAATCACAGTAAAACAAATTTAAGATAAAATATTTTAAATGATAGAGAAAAGCACAGGTCCACTTTAACAGTCAAAATAGTTATATATGTATACACATGTACAGCCAGCCCTCCTTATGCACCCATGGATTCAACCAATTCTGGATTAAAATATTGTTTTTAAAAAAAATCCACCTGTCCTAAACACAGTCAGACTGGTTATTATTATGCTTATTCTCTAGATGGCTTGGTATCACAACAATTTACATAAGATTAGGTATTATAAGGTATCCAGGGATGGGTGAAAATATGCAGAAAATATTACATATATTTTATATTATATATATTTTATATTTAATATATTATATACATTATATATTTTATTTTATACATATATTATATATAAATAAGCAATGTCAGAACCTGAGAATGGTGTTATGCCTTGTGAATACTAAGAAATCACTGCACACCTTAAACAGTAAATAATAAATTATTAAATTGGTATAAAGATTGAGAACATTTATTTTTACTTTATATTCTTTTCTCCCGTGGAACACATGATTTGAGGGCAATGCTTTGCGCAGCATTACTGGATGGCCAGTATCTGAGAGCTTGGAGAAAAGTGGAAAGTTATACCATGATAGGGTTGGTAGCATCCTGGCTAAGGATGCACCCTCACTTCTGGAAGTGAGCCTGACCTGTGCTAAGTTTCGTCAAGAATATACTTCAGAGATTGTCTTTGAACAAGGCGAACTGGCCTTGAATGTATTCTTCTCGTTACCCTGAGCACCTGTAGGCCTGTGAGCAGCCATGAGTTGGGAACTAGAAAGTCTGAAGACTCCTTGAAAATCAGAGATTAGTCAAAGATTCTAAGCAGAAATATACTCAGGAATGCTTCAGCCAAACAAAGAGATAAAAATTGAGACTCTAAGTCCGGTGTCTACATGGCCATGTCTGTCCTCAAATTATTCACACAATGGAATTGACAGGAAAAAAAAGACATGCATCTGACAAGGATGGGGCTAGACAGTCAAGGACACAGAACAATAAAATTCAGACTATTTTCCCTAAAGGATTAACTAGCCACTTTTGAAATCTGAAAGGATCATCTCCAAAATATTCAGCAGCTAACCAGTCCTCTTACTATTAGTAACGGCAATGGTACCCTCAGAGCGTGGGAGTCTGAGTCTAATACACATACAAAGGTTATATCAGTTAGCTGCTAACTGAGTGAGGAGTTCCAAAAGATCAACCAGGATATCAATGCTCTATGGGCAAGATAGCAAATATCTATTAGTAAGAATTATTCACCAAAGGAAAGTGGGGCATAGAGCAGGAAACTCCTCAGTGAGAGTCCTGGGTTGGATTCTCATCCACTCCATGACAAGTCCCTTAGCAAAACTCTCAATTCATCTCTAGGCTCAGTTAACCACTTAAAGAAACTACCCAACAAGAAACATAAAACTCTTGGCCTACTTCAAGGTTTCCTGAAAAGCATTAGTGGGTATCATTCTATACATTCCAGAGTCTGTTTCTGCTGCAGGTTTAAAATGGGTTTCCTCAGTATCACTTCAAAGCTGTAAAGTAAAATTAAATGGAAAGCCTGGCCCATGTTTTTCTAGAAACCATAAACACAGTGGTCTAGCACTAAGTATTTGATGATACAATAGTGTTCATGCATAGGGTGGAGTACCATGGTCACAAAGGAGCTAAGGGTATTTGGCACACTGAATAAGTTGGCCATTTTTCTTTTCTTCTTCTTCTTCTTCTTCTTCTTCTTCTTCTTCTTCTTCTTCTTCTTCTTCTTCTTCTTCTTCTT
>JADRCH010000067.1:305317-344673 GCA_019843965.1 Rhynchomys soricoides | reverse complement strand
TTCTTCTTCTTCTTCTTCTTCTTCTTCTTCTTCTTCTTCTTCTTCTTTATGTAATTAACTGCTGCTATTGTTCATAAAGCCCATCTCCAAACAAACCAGCATTGCCAGTATGCAGCACTAGAAACCAGAAAATGATACCAGATTAAAACCAAGATTGGGGGATGGAGAGATGGCTCAGTGGTTAAGAACACCGACTGCTCTTCCAAAGGTACTGAGTTCAATTTCTAGCAACCACATGGTGGCTCACAACCATCTGTAATGGGATCTGATGCACTCTTCTAGTATGTGTCTGAAGACAGCTGCAGTGCACGCATATAAATAAAAAATAAATAAATATTTAAAAAATTAAAAAACCAAGATTGGGTTAAGTTAGTCTGAATTTGAGTTTAAATACTTCATAAAAAAATAGTAAAGACTATTAGCCATTTGTTAAGAGTGAGTATTAGGTAGATTTTAGAAGCAAACTGTAGGGTAAAGCACAAAAGACATAGTTACTTGTGTGTACTTCACCCTTCTCCATATTTCCTCATGCCTCTCAGCCTCTTTGCATCAGCACAGTCTCACAAGTGATTATCCCACCACAATTAGAAACACTACCGGGAGCCAGCTATGCATGGAACTCCTTGCTTTCTTATCTAACACAATCCCAAGATTTTATTTTAAAACAAAATATCTGAAAGTGGAGCAACAGTATCTGTGCGTAGGAGATTCTCCTCTTCCCCCAAATAAAGCAATAGAAAATTTTCAAAATATGTTTTAGGCAGGTGCTACTTCCCTCAGGTCCTGGCAACAGATGAATGAGAATATCAGCTAGGTAGGATCTGGGCCAGGTGGGGAGGGAATGCAGATTTGGATCCCCATTGTGAACTATGTAATGAGTTGTTTCATACTATTACATGGCACCCGAGGTAAATTACTTTGGAACGTTGCCCTAGCTATTTGTTCCTCCAATCTTTACCTCTTAAGTAGGAATTAAAATACGTCTATACTTCAAATTTGTAGTAGGAAACAGATAAAAATACTGGATAGAACAGAGGCACTTCCATGATAAGACTTGCTCAAACATAGTAAGAAATGGTAACTGAGCAGCCAAGTCTGGAGTGGTCAGTGAAAACAATAATAAGCATAAAGGGAGCTTCTCATCAAGAAGTGTCTCTCAGACTGGCCTTCTGGCATGTCTGTATAGCTTTTTTTTTTCTTTTTAATGATTAATGTGTGAGGAACCATGCCACTGTGGATGGTGCCACCCCTGGGCACTAGTCCAAGTTGTATAGGAAAGCAAGCTGAGTAGACCTTGGCTTCCATCAATGGTGGGTGATAATTGCATCATTTAAACCAAATCAACCCTTTCCTGCCCAAGATGCTTCAACCATTGTTTATTACAGCAACAGAGAAGCAAGGTTGTCACAGCTTGACTGTTGTTTCTAGTCGTGAGTGGTGCTTATTCCACAGAATCTCTATCCTTGAACTCTCTCCATATTATCACAAAAATGAACTTCTAGGAACCAAGAACTCAGTGTGAAAAGAAGGCACCCATGTTCACAGACATGCCTCTCAAACAATCCCTAACTCCTTTAATGATGAAGTATATGCATTTGCCATATGACACAATTTTCCAATGATATTTTTAACTCTACAGGTGATGTGCTGACATTCCTAGACTCCCATGTGGAGTGTAATGTGGGCTGGCTGGAGCCCTTGCTGGAAAGAGTTTATTTAAATAGAAAGAAAGTGGCCTGTCCAGTAATTGAAGTCATCAATGACAAGGACATGAGGTAACACTACCACACCTTGACACCAGAGAGTAAGAGTAATGTCCCTCACATGTGTGATGTTAGAACCTAAGAAGTGTGACCTACTCACCCAAAGAAGTGAAAAAACATGATCAATATCTTAGGTTCAGAACCTATCAATTCAATAATCTATCTGGCCAACACACCAATATTTACCTGCTAATAAATCCGACTGCTTATTATCACATACATCCTGTTGCTAGTCAGTTGAACACCCAAATATTTATTTTTCTCAAGTTTTTATTTTTGTTTTTTAGAGAAAGTCTATATGTTCTTCTATGATGTTTCTTCTAAAATGGCCATTGTAGACTGAGAGATGAATTTAAGTTGAAACAATTGATCTTACCAGCCAACCACCCATGTGAATTATATCTATAAGCTACCCAGAGGTGATGGTGTGGAGTCATATGTATCAACAACTGTCCCATACCTGAACTGGTCATGAAGCTGCATTAGTGAAGTCAATAGAGGCACAAATAATCTTGAAAATTACATTTAAAAATTTCATTTGTTTGGTTTGTTCTGAATTAGTTACATGACAGTGGACAACTTCCAAAGAGGTGTCTTTACCTGGCCCATGAACTTTGGCTGGAGAACAATCCCTCCAGATGTTGTTGCAAAAAATGGAATTAAAGAAACAGATATAATAAGGTAAGTTTGTGAAACTGAAGACTGGAAAGCAGTCCTAAGTCCTTTTGTAAAGACAGAAAATAAGTTTTTTAAAAAAATATCCTCTATTGTTCTGAAAACCAGCAAGAATCAATTAGACATGATGGCACACACCTATTATCTTAGCACTAGGAGCCAGAAGTAGGAAGATGGCAAGTTTAAGGATAGTCTAAGCTATGGTAGTGAGACGCTGTCTCAAAAAACAACATTAACAAAAATTAGAGCTCTATTCAAGACTTTATCAAAGCAAGCAAAATGTCCTGAGATGCTAGTTTGCTATCCCTCATCATTAAATTCAATTTGAAATGTATCCAATTTAGCCCTGACCCAGAGAATCCATAGCTACCCCAGGGGTTGAGTCAGAATATAATTGAGAAATAAGAACCATAGGTCCACACATGTCTTTTCAAACCATCAGGCTCAATCCGTATGAACCAAAAGCACTTCAGTAAAGCCAAACTTCTGACTCCATCTCAAGACTTCCTTGCACCTATCCAGAAATGCCTCCAAACTCCCACATAGCCACACAGAGGACCCCTGCTAGAAGTTGTCATGGGATAAAGGCTTAAGACAATCCTTTTCTGGTTGTTGTTGTAGGTGCCCAGTCATGGCAGGTGGATTATTTTCCATTGACAAAAGTTACTTTTATGAACTTGGAACTTATGATCCTGGTCTTGATGTTTGGGGTGGAGAAAATATGGAGCTATCTTTCAAGGTATCCACTACTAATTGGTTCTTCTTATTCTTATTTTTTAAAACTTATTATTCAAGGGGCAGGGGAGATGACTGAGTTGCTAAAGTGATTGACATACTAGCCTGAGGATCTGAGTTCAGATCTCATGTAGAAAGTCAAGTGCAGTAATTGTAATGTATCTATAGTTCCTCTTGCTGTGAGTTCCACATTCAGTAGGAGAAACTGTTCAAAAATTCAAGTGGAAAGCAATTGAGGAAGATACCTTCTGTTACCCTGTGCATTCCACATACATGTAAACACAAGCATTACCAAACATAAACACACATACATAAGAGTTTATGATTCTCAAGTGGCTTCACTTTACTAAAACAATCACATATGTGACAGCCACAGAGAAGAAACTTCACCATGGCACAGTGGTTCATTTCCCAGACTTAACCTGGAAGAATCAACCACTGTTGTAAAACTATTAGAATTAATACTTCACAACAGTGTTTCTATGTCTAATTATGGGGAATTATTTCTTATTCTGCATAAAAGCTATGAGAGTCCTACTTAATAGAAATTACTCTGGGATTCATCTGTGATATACAGTGGCTCTCTTAGAATAGTTCTCTAATATGCTGAAAGCAGTAGAAATATCTGCAATGGATAATCTTGATGAATACAAATGAGAAATAATCCCAAGAGTGTGCTACAGCATTCTTGGAGACTTTATGCAATGACTTATATCATCATTGACTCATGTCCAGAAAAGCCTTAGCAAGAACAATAGAACTCTACCAGTAGCTTTCCTATGGGGATGGGTAGTCTCTCTTCAAATGGGTGTAACTTTGGAAGTCTTGACCAAGAACTGTTTTGAATTGGTTACCACAAGCCTACAGTTCTCCAAGGAAGGGGAAAGTGAGCAAATGGATATCCATAGCTGTTGGCATTTAGTCTAGACTCTGCCCCACAGTTACCTGGCAATAGCCAGGTATGCCTGACTCACTATAAAATGAGCTGCTTGCCCCCTCCTCTCTCTCTTGTTCTCTTGCTCTTGCTTTCTTCTCTTCTCCTCTTGCTCCTGTTCCCCCTCTCCCCATTCTCCCTCCTCTTCCTCTCTCTCCACTTGCTCACAGTCAGCCTCTACTCCTCTCTCTCTCTCTCTCTCTCTCTCTCTCTCTCTCTCTCTCTCTCTCTCCACTCTTCCTTTCTTTCAACTCCTCTCCCCATGCCCTGAATAAACTATAAACTCTATTCTATGATTCAATCCAAACAGGAACACTTATGACATATTTTATATATTGGGCTTCTATAAAGAGTTCTTTAGGAAAGAGATAAAGAGAATTTTGTATATATGATAGGAAAAAGAAATAGTCTATTTCATGGATCAGAAAGCAGTCCACTATATACAAAATTAAGTAAGCCTGCTGGATTTTCTTTTCTTTTGTGAAAATGCTTTTCTAAGTTGCAAGTTAATACTTAGTAGGTTGGGAAAGTATCTCTAGATAGTTCTGTTGCATTGTTAATTGCCTGTGATTTGTGAACTACCACTTGATAATCAGTGCTCTTCACTGACTCACTCCCAGGTCTGGATGTGTGGTGGTGAAATCGAGATCATTCCCTGTTCCAGAGTGGGCCACATATTCAGAAACGACAATCCCTATTCCTTCCCCAAAGACCGTATGAAGACGGTGGAACGGAATCTGGTGCGGGTTGCTGAGGTCTGGCTTGATGAATACAAGGAACTCTTCTATGGCCATGGGGATCACCTCATAGACCAAGGGCTGGATGTGGGCAACCTTACCCAGCAAAGGGAGCTGAGGGAGAAGCTGAAGTGCAAAAGCTTCAAGTGGTACTTGGACAATGTCTTTCCTGACTTGAAGGCACCGGTTGTGAGAGCTAGTGGTGTGGTAAGTTAACATGGCCATTTGCCAAGACAACAGAAACTCCTTCAAGCACGCTTAGAAAAGAATGACGTATTATACTTTAAGCAGCAGGCACGGATGCCACCGAGAGACAGGATAGATAGCAGAGAGTTGTTAGAGGGAAATCTGGGGAAATCTGTCATATGGCATGACGACTGATAACTAAATATCACATGCCTACACTGCATGTAAGAGACCAGGCAGTATGTCAGGATGTAGGCTTCATCTCTTCCTTTGGAATTTAACACTGAATAGAGAACAAGGATAATAAGCAAACAGAGGATAGATACAGAATACAATGACTCTTATGAAGGAACATGCCAGGAGTGATGATGCCTTTTAAATGAGTGCTGTCAAAAAATTTTCTGTCAGAAGATTAAAGTCAGGCCTGTGACAGTGTCCACCCAGCTCCGAGGAAGTACAGCTCCTACACAACTCAGGAAAGGCTGTGGCAATCAAGATATGGTGAGGTGAATGCTACTCTCAGGGGATAAATGGTGAAGCATAGGTAGAGAAGCGAGAGTCAGTTCATGTAGGTCCCTGTGGGTAATTTTCTTTCTATATTTCCTCCCTTCTTCAATGGGGCTGAATACAAGCTTTAAATATAGGGGAAATACAAGCTTTAATTGGGTTCCAAAAAACTTTTGTAGAGAGGTTAAAAATAATAAAAATAGTCAAGGCATTAAAGGAGTTTTCACAAGTGGGTAAACTGAGGCAAATAGTTTGCATGGGGCACAGTGCAAAGGGAAACTTGGAGAAGTTGAGACCCTGGGGCAAAGCCTGGAGTCCACCCAGGAGTGCCGTTTCCTGTGATGGCATGTGACAAGGCAGTCCTCCACTTGAGCTCATGTTTACATTTGTGTTTAGTCTCTTAGTTCACTTTTTTATGTTTTCACTCATAGCCCTGCCCCCATGTTCAGGGAGGTCTCTTAGACTGTCAGTAGAACACTGGTGTCTGGCCCTTCCTAGGAAATAGATGTATAAAACGGCCCCTCTCCTGGCCTGTCAAATCGCCTGATAATGAAGACTTGCTAAGAAATGATGCTGTTGTCCCTACTAGGGAGATCTATGGAGAGTATTCAAAAACAGGAGAGCATTCTGAATATTTGTTCTGACTTTATAAAATTTAACCGATAAATACATGTAACTTGGCTTACTTATAGCAGCATGTTGTGAACAGCTCCCAAGAGTTCAGCAGGATTTGGAATAGGTCAAAGGCGACATCAGCTACTTTAGATAACTAAGTAGAAAGGATAGATTGGCCTTAGACACATCAAACATCATTACTTACAAGTTTAAATTCCTTCCTCCAAAAAAGGATGGCCACCAAAAGGCTCAGTAAATTTCTCCAGTGAATCTGAGCAGTAGCATTACTGAATTTTAGCCACCAGAGGGTGCAATCAAACTACCTTTTGATTCCTTTGTAAGTTGCCACTGATCATTGAAAAGCTCTCTTCCTCACAAAACATTGCCTGCAGATGCCTGCACCCTAGTGTATGAAAATGCTGTGCATACATTTCGCCAGATCTCACCAGACTCTTCTTTTGTACTTCTGTTCGCTGTTCTGCTTCATGCAGACAAATATTAATGAAGATATCATTTGCTCTCTTCTGACAATAGTGTTATTACTATTTTAAAATTTTGAGGGTTTTTTTCCCAAATAATAATGAATATAATTCAGTAGACCATGACAATCAGGAAAAAGTCGCAAAATAAATAAAATCTGTTTGTTTTCTTGATTCACATTTTCTAGTCATTCAACTTGTGCACCTTGAAATTCATGTCCAATCAATTTTATTTTTATTGTAATTTCTCATAAAAGCAATAATATTTTAAATCGATAAATAGCCTCATCAACACTGCTTTCTAAATTAGAGCACGTTGTTAGCAAACAGCCTAAACGTAAGATTTAACAATTATGTGAAGAAGTGTCAGAAATCTCCACCTTTGACATTGGGAAAATGAAATATTACAGAAAGTATACAATCTACTCAGTCCTTGATTTTTTTAAACTTAAAATAGTTTGCATGAAGTACCAGGGAGAAGAGGTTTTCCCTCTGCCTCTAGTGCCTTCCAAGGGCTGCAGGAAGGAAAAGTTTGAAATCTAAGCAAAACAACAACAACAACAACAACAACAACAACAACAACAAGACTAGATAAACTAAGCCTTCCCAAACCATATTCTGGGTAAAACTAGCTGTGCAGCTAAGAGTCAAGCAGATATGAGACAGGAAACGCTGTCCTGAACCAAAAGCTGTGTTCTGGAAGATTCTGAGATTTTCTAGGATAGGCAACTTGCTTACCTGTATTGGAGCCGAAGTTTTCCAAACTTATTTTGTGGTAGGATTTCTGAATGAGCCATGAGGACATGGAACTTAGTTCTCTATTAGGATCCAAAGAACAACTGGGGTTTTGATTTTCTCCTTTGAACTGCGGAATTGTTCTAGGCCTTGTGTGTCTGCTCATGCTTCCTGAACTTAGAGTGCCCTTGCTCCGTTCTCCACGCTGCCCCTGCTCAGACCTACTGATGGTGGATATTCATGCATTTGTCATTTTAAGCTGTGAGTGGAACATGTTGAAGATTTTTTTTTAATGGAGAGCTGTTCTCCTAGAATTTCTTTATGTAACCCTATCAGACACTGTAGAAATTTCCAACCAATAAAACTGCCGATGTTTGTTTATATTCCTTGAAAGTCGGTGAGGGTTTCTAGCCCTAGCAGATAGATCACATTTTTATTTCAAACTCAAAGGTCAGCGTGAGGTTTCAGATTCTCAGAGAGAATCTGGCTTCCATGTTTTCTCCCTATGCTAGTGAATCAAGCCTTCTTCCTCGAACCCACTGGCTTAGAAGGTAGTCTTTGTGTGGAACAGCTCAGCCCCACCTCTGACTTGTACCCACACCTCACACACCCCACATGCCCACACCCGTTCCCATATGTTTCTTACCAAAATTGCAGTAATCCTTCTCTCTGCATTTCTGACCCCACAAACCCCTCCCTACTTATCTTCAAGCTAAGCTCTGCACTCACAAGTACAAACCAACCCATTAGACACCCCTCTATAAAATCCAATGATCCCGTAGCCAACATGGCCTCTATTATTGCAGCACCCCAGAAGTGGAGAGCTGTATTGAAAGAACTCAAATGTGCTCACTGTCTCTCAAGCTTATCCGGCTTGCACAGAATGCATATCATTTCTCCTCTATACCCCCCGGTAGATTGAAAAACCTAAATTGCATTATTAACCTACCATCTTGTTAGTCCTGCCCAGGACATCAAAGGAATCAACCCTGTCTGCATTAAATGGTGACCGAGAGAAAGTTTCTTCCATATTTGACCCTGCAAATCCATTAAAAACTCCAGTCTGCCAGAAAGGGCCTTCATGTTTGGCTCTGTTTTAGCTTTCGTGACTTCCCTGTAATGAGTCGTAGCTCGACTGAGTCATTAGAAAGAGTCTGCCAGGGAATTAGCTGGAATCTGCTGTTCTCTGAAGGACTCAATTTATATACGATTCAGTACCTAAGCGATCAGATAACTTAGAGGGGTCAGCCAAGAAACACAGCCTGTAACTCTTGGCTTGAAATTGAAGCTATGGACACTGACTTTTAAAATACGCATTGAGATAAATTCAAGCACCCTCTCCCCTACAAATCCCTACTATGTACTCCAACTTCTGCTCACTTTCATTCAGCATTCCAGCAAAGAGTTAATGACAAGCTAATGTTCTGTTTGTTGCCACTGTGACTGAATCACAGGCTTAAACTGACAGCTGTGCTGTGACGGGGTTACATTGTGTCACTGTTAGAGAAGTGATCAAGAAAATCCTATAGTGCAGACTTTTGCTAATCTATCTTTTAACCTTATGATCTTCTACTTTCCATTTTCTAAATGTTTCTGAATGGTTTGTTATACATTAAGATATGTCAGTCCTTAATGCTCATTTTGTATTTTGCTTCCTAGCTTATTAATATGGCCTTGGGCAAGTGCGTTTCCATTGAAAATATCACAGCCATCCTGGAGGACTGTGATGGGAGCAGCCAGGTAGGCTCAGCCTGGGTTCTTTGTCTCTTCGTATCAGCCATGAATAGTGACTGGCATGCTTGTTGCTCACTTGACAATTGACCTCCATCCAGGAGAAATCCATAGATTTCTCAATGTCAATGGAATCAATGGTCTGGTATAAGGAAGTGCCTCTCAACAGAGAAGCAATAATGACGAAAGTTGTCATTACTGAAGCCCTTGATCCATGATGGATTTATTTTTGTTTTGTTTTTTTTTCTTTGCAAAACTAGCTCAACATATACAAGGTCTTAACCTATTTTGTAAGAGGCAGTGAAGATAGTGCCTATCTCTAAAGCTGAAATGAGTTGGTACTCTGTAGATGTTGGATGTAGTGATAAAGACAAAAATGCCCAAAATGCTGGCAAAATGGCTCAGTGGATAAAGGGGCTTGCTATAGAATGTGAGTCCAGTCCCTGAGACCCACATGAAGAGGTACTGAAAGAATCAATTCCACTCTACTTCTCTGCCCTCCACACACCAGCTGTGACATACATGCCTATGTGTCACATACACACACACATACATACAACTATAATAATAAATTGAAAAGTTTATCAACAGATTATATAGTAACCAAGTTTCAGAGCAGTCATCCTGAGGAGTCAACTTTAACTTCTGGTTCCATTTGTCTCCTCAGTTTTTCTCCTTCTTCCAAATTGTTCCAGCTGGGGACATCCCATAAACCACATTCCTTGAAGAATAAATCTTTCAACAAAATGACCACAAAAGTCAGAGCATAATGAATGGAACAGGGCATGGGGCCAGGAGAAAGAGAAAATAATTACTCCTGTTGTGTTGTAAGTAAGCACCAAGTGATTACACCTCCCTTTCCAGCACCTGCATCCCAGTTGAGAATAGTATCTGCTTTGGATGCTAAATGGGACTCCTGGGAACACTATTCATGTGTACAAAACAGGACTCCTGGGAACATTATTCATGTGTACAAATCATCCCCCCAGGTTGAAGATTACACTTTGGTAGACAGATCCTTTCACAATGATGTCCTTGGCTTTTCTGAGTTATTTCTTTGTCCTGATTTAAGCAGTGTGGCTTGTCCTTTCAAGCACATCCCATCTCTACATCTTATACCCAAGTTGCCCATAGAATAGAAGGCATGTCTGTCAGTGTAAATCTTCTGTGGATCATAAACTTGAAGCCAAGGAAACATTTTCATAATTAGGAAAGAGAGAAGATGCTTTGTCTAAAAAATCCACTGAAAGAAATATCTTTCTGCTTATTAACAATTCACAGTGGAGAAAGTCATAAATTATAGAAAAACCAAGTACAGAATGAGTCTAAACTATATTAAAACATTCAATAATTTACCCCTTTAAAACAATCACTGTAGGAACTTAACATACCTGTAAAATCAGTATTTCACTGAAAACTCAACTTCTGTTCTTGAATACCAATGAGTTGGGAAGGGGACCAAAGTCTGAGTAGCCACCTCCTAGCAGGGAACTCCACCATACTTTGGCCCTCTTGAACCTTTTGAGTTTCTCTTGCCAGTGGTTTGCTTGAATAATAAAAAGGACAGGACTGTAGAGGAAGTAAGTTTGATTGGGTCAGAACTGATAAGGTTTAATACCAGACATTTACTCATCTAAAACAACTCAGAAGAAATGAATACTTAGCTTCACCTTCAACTCCTGTTCCTTATTTAACTACAAGTATTCTCTGTTTTTTATATTTAAACTCTTTCTATGGTGCTATCCAGCTTATCTTAGTAACTATATAAACTCCTAGTCTGTTGTCTCTCCACTGATACCCACACAAATCCCCTTGGGAGTTTGTTAGGTGAGACTGACATACAGGGTCCATAATGGGTCTGAGTTGCAGCATTTCTAACTAGTGTCTGGGTGACAGGATGCTGATTCAGAGACTATTCTTTGAATGTCAAGACTTACTACCATTTCTTTAATATAGCCTTATAGTCTAAATGAAATCTTAACTTGAAGCCAGTCATAGTGATACAGGCCTATAATGCCAGCTGTTAGAGAGGCTGAGTCAAGAAAGCAATGGTTTTAGGGCTTTTCTAGACTCCATAACAAATGCAAAACTATCGTGGGCTATGTGGTAAATTTTGTCTCAAAATAAATTATACAAAAAGGATAGAATATGTAGCTCAGTAATAGGACATTTTCCTAGCATGTGTAAAGTCCTTGTTCCAACATTTAATACTGCAGATAAAAGATACTCCAGTTACATTATAGATGATTCATAGAGGAAAAATATCTCAGTATTTTTTCTGTCCTATACTTCTCTGCCCCCTTCATGGCAAATTTCACAAGGACCAGAGCTTTAGAATAAATGAATCAACCAACCTTAAATTATTTTCAAATAACTGTCAAATTATTTTTAAGGATTGGAAGCAGTATTAAATGACCTTAAGTGATACTTATTTTAGACACTGTCAATCCTCCAGTCTAGATTTACCCTAGAAGCTGATCCTATGAATTGGATGAGATGTTACATGGTAGCACAGACACATTTCAATAACTTTCCATCCATTAGAATAACTCAACCTGAGTCCAAATGAGAGTCTGAAAGAAGAAGGTATGATAATCTCCACTGAAGAAATCTAAGGTTGGGCTTTGATCCACATAAAGTCACTGATGGCTAGAGGTCTTGACTGCATGGTGATTTATACACTTCCAATACTTAGCACCCAGATTGCCTGTAACTCACAACACTGGAAATAACATCCATATTCAGACATATACTTAGTGTACTAACAACATACACTACTTCCAGTAACATTTATTGAGAGCGTACTATATGGTAGACACATGAAAATCATTACTGAAACCTACAGAGATAGTCTTGCCCTCAGACAAAACAATGAAAAATATGACAGTGGGCAGGTAAAATAACGCACATACCTCATTGGATCAGAGTGCACATGGTTTCACCTATTGCTGATAAGAGGTTTGGCAACTTCCCCTGCCTCTGCTTGCTAACTGAATGGCCTTTCCTGTTCCCATTCCCTACAGCTTCAACAATTTAATTATACCTGGGTAAGACTTATTAAGCACGGAGAGTGGTGTGTGGCACCCATCCCTGATAAAGGATCCCTGACACTGTACCCTTGTGATAACAGAAACAACAGGCTTAAATGGCTTCACAAATCAGCATCTGCCTTTCATCCAGAACTGGTAAGCAAAATACCTGTGCCATTCTTTACCACTAAGTCAACTTTCAGTCAAGAGGACATAAAACTCTCATCATCAACCTCCCCAGTCAGAAGCCTTCAATGCTGTCTGTAACAATAGAGATAGGGTAAAGTTTCATTCAGGGGCATAAAGAACATTTTTACCACATTTTAATTTAATTTAATTTTGTTTACTCTTTTTTTCAAAATTTCTTTCAACTGAGTGGTTTAAATTAAAGGCACCCATTTCTTTCTATTATATTGATACTATCGTCCTAGATTCTAAAATTTATTTAAATCAAACAACGACGTCATGCGTATTGCTGTAACTTCTACCCATGGGTTACCAGAAGAGTCTAGAGGTGGAATACATGGAAAAAGCAAGAAACTCTATGCTTACTACAAATGTTGCTGTCTAGAATGATTCCAGTTCCCCTTTCTGCATGTATATATATGCAGAAATATATATATATGTCGAGAGATATGTAGAAGGCCAGAGATAGATAGCCTGCAATTGACACTCTCTCTCTCTCTCTCTCTCTCTCTCTCTCTCTCTCTCTCTCTGTGTGTGTGTATCTGTCTGTCTCTCTTTTTTCTTTTCTTTCTTTTTGACAATTATCATACAAATTCTCTTAAGCCCCTTGCTACCATTTTAGAAAAATACCTTAGATCATTAAAGGGGAGAGGGTGGAATCAGCTCCATTTTAGAGGTCTGAGTTCCTCTTAGGTTGGCCTTGGTGTTTTTTGACCTGTGGATCTGCCAGGAAGCCTCATCTCTCCAAATACTTTACCATCTCCCAATAGTTCCACCCTGGGGACAAGGTCTTTAACACATCAGCCTTGGGGATAGCATTCAAGACAGCTGGAGCAGTCCCTAAGATATGTAAGCCTTAAAAAAGAAGAGAAACGGAGAGGGACTGTGGATAACAAGGACCTCTTTCTTTTCAGAGTTTGACTCTAGAGAGCAATGACTAGTTAAAATTACACACTTCTAAATTTGCGTTTTTATTTTATTTTATTTTTAAGGGATTTTTTTCCCATTTTTTCATACTTTCTTTACATTTCAAATGTTTCCCCCTTTCCATCTCTCCCCTTTGGAACCTCCCCATTCCCTCCCCTCTCCCATGCCACTATGGGGGTATTCCCCCACCCACCCACCTATCCACTCTCGTCACCCGTCCTTGGCATTCTCCTATACTGGGGGATCTAACACCCTCAGGCCTAAGGGCCTCTGTTCCCCTGATGTCTAACAAGACCCTCCTCTGCCACATATGTGGCCAGCACCATGGGTCCCTCCATGTGTATTCTTTGTTTGGTGATCCAGTCTCCGGGAGTATCGAGGGGGGAGTCAGGCTGGTTTCCATTTGTGGCGGGAGACCTCTGCCTGGGCCAACAGGGCTTCATAGTCAAACAGCGCTGGGAGAAAGCTAGCCGCCCATGAGTCTGGAAAAGCCAGCAAGAGTTGGGCTCCAGACACAGGGACTGAGGAACAGCCGGGAGGTAAGAGCCTTCCGGTTTCCATCTGTGGCAGGAGACCTCTGTCTGGGCCAACAGGGCTCCATAGACAAATAGCCCTGGGAGAAAGCTAGCCTCCGAGGAGTGGGGGCAAGACTGACTGCTCAGAAGGACCCACCTGGAATACCCAGGTCACAGGGACTGAGGAACAGGGATCTGGTTTCTTTAGGTGGCTGGAGAGCAGATCCTGTAACATAGGGCTCCATACTCAAATAGCCAGGAGAAAGTTGGTATACCAGGAGTGCTGACATACATTTAAGCACAGAGAGAACTGGTCTCCAAGGAGTATTGACACTGAGGCTTGCAGGAAAGACAAGCCATAGTCAGAGAGAGTAAGACCAGATAACACCAGAGATAACCAGATGGCGAAAAGCAAGGGCAAGAACACAAGGAACAGAAACCAAGACTACTTGGTATCATCAGAACCCAGCTCTCCCACCACAGCAAGCCCTGAATACTCCAACACACCAGAAAAGCAAGACTCAGACTTAAAATCACATCTCATAATGATGATAAAAGATTTTAAGAAGAAAATAAATAAATTTGCATTTTATAATGTTCCCTAAGTCAGTCCTCCTCTGACACTCTGGACTTTGCCTCTCACTCGAGTGCCAGATTTGGAGCATAGAAGTCCTCCCTGTCACTGGTCCTTGTGTGTCTTTGATGGGGAAGAAGTGATTTAGTTACCTCTGTCATTCACCATAGAACACTGCCTAGAGAATGCTGAATGACCTGCTTCGAGGACACCTATGTTACACAACCTTAAATATATGCAAGCATCATTCTTCCAAGGCTTTATAAGAATCTTAATATTTTATGGAAATACATTTAAAATGCCTTAGCAGAAAAGCATCCCTTTCTGGATAAAAAAATTAATTATATCATAATATATTATATTAAACTATATTAAACTAACTTATTAAATTATAGTAAACTAATTTATTAATAGCTAAAATTATCATGGTCACACTTATGGAAAATTGAGATTTACAAGCTAAAAACTGTAAAACCATAGTTGGTTCTAAGTAGATTATCTCTCATTTTTAATTCAGCAATATTAAGATCATCTAGAAAACTCTTGTCTTTGTCTAACTAAATCTAGGCACTGGACATTTAGCATTCTATATTCTAAGACAAGGAGTTCACAAACAAAATGTGTCATACTAGCATTTGCTAGAAATGCTATGTCATTAGCTAGAAATGCTAATGTCAGAAGTAAACATTCTGAGACATAAGCTGGATTAATAAATTAACAAACTTGCTCTCTGTCACACTATATGATTTTTTTTCTTGGTTTGCCACCATCAATGAAGTAGCCACCCAATAGACAAAGTGACAGATTTTTTCTTTTAAATATAGTAGTTACCAGCCATGTCACCATGTGTTTCCTGATGAATGAATGCATTACAGTGCAGAGAAGTTAGATCACAGAGACAAATTTGATGTCCTCCAAAGTTTGTGCTCATATCACTAATTTAATTCAGAAAAGTTCCTGGGGGATTGAAACTAAATTTGCTTATTAGATCTTCATATTTCTGTTGTCAAGTTTAGTCTGTAGCTCATTCCCATATCCTCTTTCTCTTCAGGTGGATCACATTGTTTTTGAAAACTATCAACAGTTATTATGTATGGAGGGGAATTTCTCTCAGAAGACCCTGAAACTGGCTGCTTGTAATCCAATGGAACCACAACAAAAGTGGAAATTTGAAAAATACTATGAAGTCTAAAGAGAAATATTTTATCTAGTTAAGCACTAGATTGTGTAAAAATAACACCAAACTTCGTGACTTAATTTCTCTCCACAGTAGTTTAAATGTTCTATTTTAATAGTATTTGAATGGAATGCTTTTCAAAATGACATTTGAATCACCAACTCAGGGAAACAAGCTGCCATTGAACTGCTGTTCTTCAGCTCTGGGTGGCCTTGGGAAGTGACTGTGTCCCACCCTGTGCTGCAGTGTATACTGAAGTCTTCCTCACAGACTCTCACAGGGAGCCAGAACTGAAAACATATAATGATGGCTTGCCCATGACTGCTGTCATGGCCCGTGAGTGGAGCTAAACCCAACCACATTCTGATTTCATCAAATTCATCTGCCCGGATTCCCACATCTGGAAGATCTAGTTAGCTGCACAGAGACACCACCTTGTTGAAGTATCTCCATGTTTACCTGGCAGCATGTAGCAGTCTGATCAGCTCTCCATGACTGCTTCTAATGGAGGTATTGATCTCGATGACCAGGGAGTTTTCTTCTCAAGCTATAGGGGTCTTCATAATCTTAAACTATGGGGGGAAATTTTAATTGAAAAGAAAGAAGCCTTAATGTAGTTAATTCTATGTTTTATGTATTGTTTCAGTTCAAGTCGTGCTCTTTAATAATGCTACATTTTATTTTTTTTTAAAAAAAATAATCTGATTGTAACATTAATCTCTTAGATTTCTGTATTTTTTTTTTTAAGGTAAAGGAGAAGTGGTTGGGTCCCAATGTACTGTATTAGCAAAAAAATTGCACTTAACCATCGAACATTCCCACACAGAGCTAAATGAGAGTTGATATAATTAAAGCAGAAGTAATACTGAAGAGGACAGAACTTAAAATATGAAAACAATAAAAATGCTACTTTAGATTTAGCAGTAGTCACTTGGATGAAATATTCTAAGAAATAGATTCTAAACTGTGCCAAAGCAGACACAGATTTAAAAGGAGGAAATAATATAAGCAACTCTGAAGGGAGAGGTGCGTGAAGGCTTGTCCCAGACCTGGCAGAAGGAGACAGGGACTAGAGGGCTTCTGATGGGGAAAGATGGAGCAAACCCCTTACTTATACGGACCTGAGGATAACCCAGACCAGCTGTGGAAAGCTGGATGTTTCCATATCTGAACTGAACTCTCATGCTAAGTATACCAATCCTTATGTATCGCTGAAGAATGCTTAGAGACCAGGGTCTGCTGTCATCCTTTTGGTAAGAAAACAGATGATAGGAAACCAGTTGCCTATCTGATAGCTCCCACAGGCCAGCTTCAGGGAACAAGGTAAGAATTCAGAATTCTGGGTATGAATCTCTCTATTGTTTGCACCATGGCTCTCAGTTTGCCTGTAGAGGTCATTCAAAGAACATTAACTAACTCCCTTACTGAAGTTGTGCCTTGCAGGATGGCCTTGCTTATGCTTGCTGGGGATTTAAATCTTTGTTCACCTGAAAACTGAGCATTTTTGGTCTGATTTCCTACTTGACACTTTATCTTCCAATTAATTACAAACAAGTGTGACTCTCTGCGAATAATGGGAAAGGGAGACATTTTTCCTTTACCATTTACAGCATATGAAGCATATTTAAGATGTCTCATTCCAGGAACTGATGATAAGAGAATAATTTGAAAATGAGGTAATTCTTAGCAAAACAGCCATATGGAGAGAGAAAAGCCACAAGTCTTTGCCAATGGACTAACTGAGTTGATGACCAAACAGTACAAAGTGGCCCCTGTCACTCAGTCACTTTTATGTGACTGAGACACCTTGACTGTGCCCCTGTCCATTTGTCTGCAGAGCATATATTTTATCCAAGAACAGTTTCCTCAAAGGAAAGTCTTTTTAGCAAAAGATGAGTCATGCTTTGGCTAGATCCACCCTTGGATGTAAAGAAAGTAAATGGGTTTTTTGTTTGTTTGTTTGTTTTGTGTTTTTGTTTTTTCTCACAAGAAAACTTTCTGTGTCCCCTGTTCTATGCCTATCTAACCTTGACATACTTGTTATATAAAGCAACCTCTGAGGACAGTCATAGAACAAAGGCTTTATTTGTAACATCCTGTATGTATTTGGGGGTAAAATTGTACTAAATGTTTCACCATACATTTTCTCACTCACCCAAAGATCCAAGGACTTAGTCATGAGTTAGAAATCTGTGTAGGCCTCGTCCTGAAAGAAGGCTTGTAAAACATGTATAAAACTCACAAAATTCCAAAAAATGAGGGAAATGAGGGCGATAAACTAATTTTCACTGGGCGCTTACACCCTTCTGAGGTTTGTGGGTGCTCATCTTATTGCCTTTCTTCCCTTTAAATAAGGACAGTAATTATCTCTTTCTTACAACTAAGAAAGGATATGATTACCTCATCAACAGTAGATAAAGCTCCAGTGACCATTCTTCACAGTGTTCTGATCCTCAAATCTATTGCCAACATTTTTTAAATTATTATTAATGAATCACTTTATTTATGTACATACCAAATGTTGGCCACTCCTGGTCTCCCCTCAAAGAGTTCTCCCCTTGGGTCCCCCCTTTGCCTTTGAGAAGTTACCCCCTGGGACATCCTCCCTACTTTGACTAAGCCACCACCAATAGCATACACTGACTGGTCCAAGGCCCTAGCATATATGCACCAGAGGACTGCCTTGTATGGATTCAGTGGGAGAGGATGTGCCTAATCCTGTAGAGACTTGATACCCCAACTTTTTTTAAGAAGCACTGTCCCCCAAATTTGGTGTTTTTTTGTTTTTTTTGTTTTTAAGACCAGAATGGGTATAAAAATTCCACTAAAGCATCTTTTACATATAATTGCTAACTTTTGATGGAACACTGTGTGGTCCAAGAGAATTCTTCAGTAGGAGGATGAGGCTTCACTCTTTCTCAACTTGGCTTATGTTATTGACTTTTCTGAGACACATGCCTATGTGTCTTGACAACTTGAACCCAGAGTAGCCTTGCTAATATTTGACAGAACTAATTTGATCCCAATACTAACTTCCTGAACACTGGAAGTTCCTCCTCACCCTTCAGCATACACAGCAGCTTTCTCTTCTCAACACTTATGCAGATCTCCCCCAACCCCCGTGGGATGACACAGCTGTTGTTGCTACAGTGCTGTTTTATCACGAGCGTCAAATTTTCTCAGTTCTGCTTGCTGACATTCAATTATCTGTCATTCACAGGACTGCAAAACCACCCTGTGCCATGATCGCAATGCATCATTAGCTTCCCCCGTGTTATGTTGGAAGCATGCTTGTAGATGTTAGAAAACCTTCTTTCTAGTGTTGGCTTAAGGATTAGAGAGGGTGCTGGACAGTGGTGGTGCACGCCTTTAATCCCAGCACTCAGGAGGCAGAGACAGGCAGATTTCTGAGATCTAGGCCAGCTGGGTCTACAGAGTGAGTTCCAGGACAGCCAGGGCTATACAGAGAATCCCTGTCTTAACACCCCCCCAACCCCCCAAAAAAGGATTAGAGAGGGTCATGGACATCACTTACAGTGGATAAGACCTCAGCATTCCCAGCCTGTCCTGATTTCATGAATGGCTTACAATGATTTTCAAGGAGCTCTCTGGCAAGATAATGAGGTTGAGACAAGCCAGGTAGCACCAGCTTGCTTCTTGTTGTTCAACACTTCTACTTTTAGGTTGAACACAGCCAAGAAGTCACATCTCATACAATGACCTTAATAACTTGTAAACACCTCCAAAGCCAGAAGAAAGAAAAGAAAAAGAATAATTATCATTGAATGCTTACACTCTCCTAGGCTTTGTGCATGCTCATCTTATTGGCTTGTATACATCTTTCTCCCCTCCACATGATAAGGAAGGTGTCTGTCTCTTCCTTACACTAAGGAAGGATATGATCATCTCATCAACAATAGACAAAACCCAGTGACCATTCTATCTGATGTTCTCACCAGTATTTCCACTACAGCATGCCATGACCATTCTTTTTTAAAGCGGTAGGGTTATCAATGTAGGTGAGCTCAGGTAAGGCACTGGAGTGCAGATTACTGGTTAAAAGATAAGGAACTGAGTTTGGGTAAAAGCTTTATGAATTCATGAATTTATCTCATGAATGTTTCAGAAGCAGAAAGTCAACTCTGGGACTCTCTAATTGAGCAGCTGAAGTGCAGATGTCTGTGACAACCCTCATAGGTTTTGTGATGATGTATAACCGTGATGTAGGACTTTTGCTTTTCCATCTCCTGGACCAAACTGAAAAACAGAAATGTGGAGAGCTGCTACTCCATGAATCACAGGACCAATCTCCCTGTTTAACCAAAAGTGACAAATGGCTCGTTTTTTTAACAGAGATTGGAAATAAAATTTCAAAACCCCTTTAATTTAAAACACACACAACAGCCTTTAACTTCAACTCACTGTACAGATTGTGTCGTAAAGATTTTATAACACCTGCACAGGATATTTGTTAATTGTTGCAAGTCAACTACCTACACAAAGAAGAAATGCTAGCCAAAGCTATTGTGTAGAATGCTTATTTTTTGACACGTGCTCATTCCATGGACATTTTGCATAAGCCACATAAAGTGTTACAGTTCTTTCTGAGGCTTGGTAGGTGGTATTTCTTATGCTGGAATGCCTGTGTATGAAAGACAGTAAATCAGCTCCACGGTGAGGCAGATTTAATGTCTCTGTTTTAGCCTGAGGTATTAACTGACAGTGGCTGTCTCCATCAGGATCCCTTTGCAAGTTTATGTGAGTCCTCTCTTGGAGAAACAAAATGAAACTTCCCATTTTCCAACATGCAGACTGACTTTGAATATGTGGAGTACCTAATAATGGCAATCACCATCACATGAGTGAAAATAAATTTCTTTATATTGACAGATACTTTCCAGTTCAAAATATCAGGTTATAAGTTCACAGATAATACCTTTGTATTAGATGTTGAAGTTAAAACATTTGGTAACATAATAAAATAAATATTTTAAGCTTTCAGAAGACATCAGTTGAAAGAAATATGCCTTGTGTGTAGACATGAATAGTGTATGTGCATCTATTCCATACTTTTAATTGGGAAGGGATAAAATCCTTAGGTTTCTTGTTACAGCATTAAGGAAATAAACAAGGGCAAGGGACAGCTGGAACTTCCTGAGCTCAAGTGTATTTTCCCTTAGGATCTTTTGCAGAAAGAATTTCACGTGGATTTGCTCTGCCCACAGTGTCTCCATTATTGAAGGTCCTATAAAATTACATTTGTGGAGCTTATAAGATTCTTACTTTATACATACTAACTGTAGGAACTGGTTGTTAAAGGGAGAAGGGGGAGGGGCAAAAGAAGATCAGAGAATGAATTTCTATTGATTTCCTAAACCAGTTTGTTAATGGGAGCACACAACAAATTCGTAGAAGTAATATTTGGGTTAACTGTATTCTTCTCATTAGCCACCTCTTTTGCTTCTGATAAACTGAGGTTATTATAGAAAAGGAATCAAATGCACAACTTTAAATTTATAGGGAAAAAAATCAAAATTACTTTTCAACTTCATTTTCAATATTCTCCTGAGCTGGGAGTGAGCTACTAGTTGTTACCAGTTTGTCTGGTGTTTTACCAGGTATCTAGTGGTTGACTTCTAGTGCCCACTACATTCTGTGTGCATGTGCGTGCATGTGTGTGTGTGTGTGTGTGTGTGTGCGCGCGCGCGTATGCTTGTGTGCACATGCATGTACTCATGTGCACACATGCATACCCACGCACTAGTGTGTTTGGCTCAGCCTTCCCATGTGCTGCAGAAGTTGAGCACACATTATGCTTTTCATATTATGTCATGACCTGCTATTTTAATATTGGAAAGTATAACTTTTGGCATTAGATTTTATAACCCGCTTATTATAAAGTGATGAAAGTTCAGGCTTCAAGAGAAGTTGTTGCTTTTCTTATACCATTAAACTCAGTTCCTATTTATTACACTCTAGAATTTCATCCTCCTTTATAATTACTTATTTGAAATGTTTTCCTTGATCATGTTGAATAGCTTAATGTCAGTTGAAAGTATACCACAAGTAGTACCTTATATAAAATGAGAAATAACATGATCAATGTGTAAGAAGAGCTTAAGTACATTACCTTGAGGGCTACAAAGATAAATGTGTGTTTTTCACAATGTTGGTGCCAATCTGCATCTAAAACAAACTCTCATTTTCTTCTCAAGCTAATAGAAAATTTTCATGCACATTATATATCTAACCACCAGAAGTTCTCACAGTTTCACACATAATTATTTAAAAATATTTTAGAAACAAATAATGTACATTAATTTTAGCTAGGTGTTCTCTTGAATTTTGTAAAATGCATTGGCTGTTGGTCTAAATAGCTTCTTCCATGGAAAATTTCTCACTGAATTCTAAAGAAATATAAGCTGAAAACCTAAAACAAAGAACACAAATTTTATTGAAAGGATATCAGACAAGGAAGTTCTTTATTTAACAGCAGGTAGGTAGGTGGATGACAGGTAGGCAGGTAGGCAGATATATATTATATAGATGATAGGTAGATAGATAGATAGATAGATACATAGATAGATAGATACATAGATAGATAGATAGATAGATAGATAGATAGATACTGAGCTAGATAAATTCCATGTCTTTAAATACAGTATTAAATTAAAAGTAAATTTCATTTTTACAAAGACATAAAGCTGTTGTTAATTCCCATTCATCTGGCAACAAAAGATAATTAAGTCATCTAAGACATGCCAGCAGTCAAGTAATCCCATCAGGTATCAGGTACTAGAATCCTTCTCACCCCTGAACCTTGAACCATAAAATCTCAGCTAAGTCTTCATGAGTGGGTATCAATTGATAGTGACCCAGATGAACTTAAAATATATTAATATGCCCCATTCAATCCAAACGAGACCTTTGGTTTGTTTTTTTTTTTCTCCAGATTTCACAGACCAAAATATCCACCTACCTTCACCATGTTACACGAGTGTTAACTCTGGCCCTGCTGTACTATGATAGAATACAGCAAAGTATAATGACACTAAAGAATGTTACCAATGCTCTTCTGATGCTGCATTGCTTTGTCCATGAGCATAAATGGTATCTCAGTTGAACATACCTTTAAACAGTGTTTGTGGACAGAATGTTTCATAATTGGTTAATTTTGTGTAAAAGGACACAGCTGAAAATCTGAGGTTATGGAATACCACAGAAGCTAAGAACTTTGTCATGCCTTTAACTACATACTACCTATCTCATGTAAGCTCCACAGTAATGCATCATCTCTATTTAACAAACCAACTGTCACATGGGTAGATCAACAGTGTAAAACTGGGCTTTGAAGTTAAGTAGAAAATGGCAGGACTCACCAGGAATCCAAGAAAGCACACAGGTTGTCTCTATAGAATAATCAAAGTATCTAAATTAAAACAGAAAACTCTGCCAGTTTTTCAATCTCCTAGCCAACTTTATCAATAAAGACAACATTTCTCTTATTTTATTCAGAAAATGTGCATTTGTCCTAAATGAAATTAGCAGGCTCAACGCTGTAAGGGTAACAGATCTTTTACATGGTCAGGTTGTAAAGGATTGCTTTGAAGAATAAAAGAAGCATGTTAATTCAACCTTGAGTCTTTTAAATACTCCATAATAGGATATGATACTATGGAAATATATTATATGACCAGGAAGAATTAAGGAAGTTGCCATGAGATTGTGTGGGATTTGTTACACATAAATAAGCAATCGTCTAAGTAGGACTAACCCAGGTTTTTACACAGACTGAGAATGAAGCAAACAAAGGGGTGAATAGCACAATGAAGCCTGTATTACACTCAGACAATAAGGAATTGTCTTTCTATTTGGAACCAAAAGATATTTTTATCTGTGGTAACAGAAAGTTCAGAGCAATATATACAGAATCACAAAATGAAAATTTGTGGAGCAAACTATCTGAGAATATAAATATACTCTTCTAATAAATATTCAGTGCATTATTTGACACGTTGGCTCAGGTTATGCTCCCCAGGTGCAGTTTTAAGCTTCTTGATTTGGGCTTTGGTCCAATAAATTATATATTCCCTATGACTATCAGCTTTTTCACTAAAAATATATGCTCACACTCTACTTCTAAAATAGTCTTAAGATAATTATTTTTCCATTTTCATAGTACATAGTGATGACTGCCAGTGTCTCTCATTTCTAAGAAAAATAAAAACAGTTTTAAGATACTGCTAATACAAGAAAGTGCGGTAATGAAGTAGGGTATTTTCTTAAAATTGTGTTAAAATTGCCATTTTTATTTTTAATGATTTTTATTGTGCTAGACAAGACTTTGTTTTCAGTCACAAAATAAAACCATCCAATAAAGTTCTCTAGTCTATGCTTTACCAGTCAGCTAGGCTTTCTCTGGATCAACTTCACAATGGGTTTAATTCGTGTTGAAAGCATAAAGCCAGCACCAGCACTCAGCAAACAGAATTCTGACTGACATTGCTTAGACTTTTAGTGAGGAAATTCTCTGAACAGTTGCACTTAGAAAGGAGATCTGCTGAATTTTTATTCAGTAGATGCCAAGGAACCGACTTAAGATATAATATTTTTTTACAATAATTAGAAAAGCAAAAAGTAAAAATAAAAAGCCAAAATCTATGAAAACCATGCTTAATGGAGGTGGAGTTTAATTTTAGGCTTCCCGTTGGTCTGAAGAAAGAAAGAAACCAAAAGAATTACGAGAGTTATGTCTTCTGTTCTCTTTTCCTTGAGTCGCCTCTCTTAGTATTGCTACTTTTAAAGAGAAATCCTACCAGCCTTGGCTCTGGTACAATGCTTACCTGATGCTATATTAGTTAATTGTTTTTAAAAAGCAAAAACCCAGGAATGAATCTAAAGCTTGTTGGTTTGAAGTTACCAGAATGAGTTTTGTCTATGGTTATTCCCACATTGCTTTATGGTGAAAAATACATTGAGCTTGCACGTCTTGCAAATAAGGCAGCAGAAAGCATCTCAGTGGAAGGAAGTTAGAAGTTAGCTTTTCTTTAACGCTCTTGACATTTCTCAGTCCCGGTTAGTTTATAAGTGCATCATTGACTCAAACTCATCAATTCTCTGTTTGGTGTTGCCTTTCCTGATTTTCCGATAGGATATCGTGTTGTATCTGGAATAAGAATTCCTGGCAATATCCCCCTTCTTTCCGAACCCTGGCTGCTCTTCGGGGGTCCCTGGTTGAGAGCGGGGGCTGCTGAGTGGGGAGTCCTCCCTTGCAAGGCTTTCTTCTTTTAATGGAGAACCTTCTCTGTCTTTTCTCTTAAATTCTATTACCCGAACTTCATCTTCCTCCTCAGCACATTCATCAACATCTTCTTCATCTATTTCTTCATTCCACACTTTTTCTTCCTCGTCACATTTAGAATGCAAGATGTCAACTTGACTGGATTTCTGGAACCCCAGCCATTCGATGTCAGTTGCTTGGTGGGCTGTGCTCTCATCTTCTCTCTGCTCTAGATTCTGGTGGACAATTCTTTCCTTCTCTCTGCTCACTTCCAGGTTTTTGCTGTTCAGAGGAATCTTCTTCCACGGATGCCCTGCAGCAAAATGAACTAGTGGATGAGACATGCTGGGCTTTCAGAGAACCTAGCTGCTATTCAGTAATACTTTAAACCATTCTCCTGGACAATGAGATTCCAACTTGTGCCTTCTGGATTTCCACTCAGGGTTGCCTGATAAGTTCTAGGCAATCAATAGGTTTCACAGTCAAAAGGGTTTGCAAAACACTGCATTTCGTATAGTTAAATAAATATCTTGGCATTTAAGTCTTTAAAATGCTAATGAGTATTATGTATTTTCAGAAATGTCTACAACACAACCTCCTTTGACTGGAATCCTATTGTCGTAGACTAGTGTATTTAGTAGGATTACTGTTCCCTGAGATACACTTAAAATTTTTCTCTTGCAAAACTTTTAAGTGTATGTTTACGTATATATGTATGTATGCAGATCATGCAAGTATGTACATGTATGTATTTGGTATGTGTGTATATGTACACACTCAGTAAAAATGGTTGGATTTACTTCACATCTACAAATATATCCCACAAGGACAATGAAAACAATACCTTGGGCAAAAACACTTTATTCCAGTGTATAAATTATGTCTGTTCATGTCTAGTCAAACTCAGTCATAGACATTGTCTCTGAGTGGAGCTAGAAAAATGGCTCAATGTTTAAGAGTACTAGCTGCTCTTCCAGAGACCCAGGGTCCAGTCCCAGTACTCACGTGGCATCTCACAACCATTTCTAACTCTAGTTCTAAGAGATCTAATACCCTCTTTTGGCTTCTACGGGCACTAGGCATGAACATGGTACACAGATATACATGCAAGAAAATCATTCATACACATAAAAATTAAAAACCAAAATTAAAAAATATAAAAAGGAGCAAAGGGAGGCTGGAGAGATGGCTTAGTCGTTCCAGGAACTTGCTGTTTCAAAGGAACCAGATTTGGTTCCAACACTCACATGGTAGCCTACAATTCTGTGTGACTCTAGTTCTAGAGGATCCAATGCCCTCTTCTGACCTTCAGGAACCAGATGAGAGATGAGGGCACTAACATACATGCAGACAAAACTCTCGTTATACATAAAATAAAAATAAAGTGTTAAAAATACCCAGAAGATCACAAGTCCCTAGATATTCAGAACTCAAGAATTCATAAGTGGGCCACTGAGTCATACACAACATGGCCTAAGATCCTCTACTGACTTCTAGAGATCCAGATCTAAAGCTTATGTTGGATTTGTAGGCATAAAATGCTAGGTTCTACTGTTGCCCCAAATGACAGCAGATTAACGGGTTATTTGGTGCCGTGTTGTGACTTTTAGAAGACTGAAAGCACTATAATCATTTGTTTCTAAACAGCTGTATCATATTACCGCACATCACTAGCATTTCTTGAAGTATAAGAATGAATGGTAAGAGAGCAGATGTTTTTTTCTGATCATGCATATATAACAGGCTTGTGTGGAAAATGTTACCTAGCCATAGAGAACATGGCTAGAGCATATGACTTCACCATTCTCTTCCTGTGACACAAGAGCCTATAAACAAGGTTAACAACCATTGCCAACTTCTTTCTCTCTCCACGGTTCTCCCTGTAAATCTTTTTTCAGCAAATACTTTTATTTTTTTTCTCTGAGTCCTAGATTCCAACGACCATGATAGAGAGAAGTAAGCATGAGTTGCCATCCACACTGGTCCTAAACAGCAGTTGTCAACCCTCCACCTGATGTTCTTTACATTGCAAATAAGTGTACATTGAATATTGGCTGATATTGGCTGATATTGGTGTGTTCTCTCACTAATAAAACAAAACGAAGTGTGTGTGCGTGCACACGCGTGTGCTCACACACACACACACACACACACACACACACACACACACACACACTGACTTTTTTATTCATATTTCAAACTCAAGCCCAAGACTGTCATGAAGAAAATTCATCCTTCGATTTAAATTGATTAGTGTTTTTTCCTTGATATTTTTAGCATCTTATTCTTGGCAGGCATATACTCTTAGGAGATAGTATAGCTGTTTGCCATTTTAAAAGGAAAAGGCACAGAAGCCAGCACCTCTGTCATAAAGTCAAAGCGTGCAGATTTAAGTGGAAAAGGGTGTGAGCAGAGGCAAATTCACTGGTGACACAGTGTCACATAAGAAGAGAGCTCCACTTGATTGAAAAGCACAATCCTAGTAACATTCGTTTGCAGGGGATCTCATCACTGATAAAGAAGCTATAGGTAGAGGACTGTGAGCCCTGCCTTGATAGACTAGTCACATTAAAAACAGAAACACTAGAGCAACAAAATGCTGTCATTCATCTTGTGGGGTCTTAACTTTTACCACTGCCTGTGCTGAGATGGTCTCTGTGATTCCTCTGTGATACCAGCTATAGCTTTGCTATAACTGCTTACATGCTGGCCAGAAGAGAGTCTGGGAGCTGTCTAGGCAAAGGGAGAGAATCTGAAATTCTCAATCACCTTCCTGTTTTCCTTGGCATCTGTTATTTACCTGGTTTTCTCATGTCCCTTGGGGGGTTCCCCCTTGTTTTGCCCAGTAGGGTCCTAAATTAAATTGGTTGGATGCCACATTCTGGCTTCAATTTGAAGATAAACTGTTTATAGCTTCTAAAGAGCAAAGGAATGATTAACTAATAGATTCTATCCTGTGCTGAGCTCAGAAACTGTTTGAATGTAAATATCTTCTTAAAAGAAATGTTTAGAGTATTTGGTAACTTTGTCTACTGACTGTACTTGAAATTTAGCATTGTTACTTCCTTGGTCTTTTTCTCTCACAGAAAAGATCACAAAATTATTTTTTTATTGCTCTGGGACATGTTTTGTTTTTTTGAAAAAAAGTTAACTATTCTACACTTCTTTCAGACATAATTTTCCCATGTAGTAACTGGTTTTATAGAGTTACTTTAGATCGAATGTCAATAGGAAACTTTAGACTAACTCTGTTTCTTAACCATCTCAGAAGCTGCCCGACACCCATCTAGAGCACCACGTTAAAGAGAAAGCTTGATATAATGGGGTAACCTATCAAGACATAGCTATCACTTTGCCATGCCAGGCAGTCAGACTGACCCATACAATTTGAGGCTTGAGCAATCTAGAAAGCTGGATAAGGTGGGGCATGACTTGGGTATCTGCCTTTAGCAGCTTGAAGATTTTGAAGTCATTGTTTGGAACTGTTTCTCTACAGCACACCTGCAATACACACATCTTATACAATGATATCACATCCAGCCAAACAACTATGTTGGGAAACTAGGATTCCCATTACCTTCTCGGAAAGCCATGTCTTCTGCACTTGTTTCTTGGAGAGAAAGATCTTTGATGGCCTGATGAACAACGAAGAGGTTCTCTTCTGGGTTTTCTAGGGAGAAACACAAGTGATGTAACATTTCCAACACATATGGTTAAGGGGTCACAAATCATTTCATTTTTCTGACTCTTTTAAATTTGATTGCATTTGTTTAATAATTAGTTTCCACAATGATAATGATAATCTCACACACACACACACACACACATTCGCTAAGACCTCCTGAGGATCTTACAATTCTGAGTTCTTTTTTTTTTTTCAAACAGCAATGGACCTGGGTTCTAACAGTTATAGCAGCGGTTAACATTGGATTACCATTCAGAAATTATGTAACAATTCAATAAAGGTGGCTGCTTCTTCTTCTGGTGTCTCCCAGTGGAAAAGCATCAGGGTTCAGAAGAGAAAACAGTAAGATTGCACAGCTAACAGACAAGCCTAAGTTATAAGTTAGTATGATAGAAAGCCCCTACTGGGGAAATGGTACTGTATTTCTTGGGTCCAGCTTATTTAATATTACTTAATATGATTTATTTTTTTAAAAAAATAAAAGCTTGTAAGTCAAAACAATTAAACTGAGATAAAGAAATACTTTACCACTGAGAATCTTCTCATCTTCAGATGCTTTGGGTAGTATGTTCCCTTTAGTGTTTCCGCTTTCTTCTTGAGTTTCCTTTGCAGGTAAATCTTCAAGACTGGGTTCAACCCTGTAGTATGGCTGGGTCTCATCTGCATCAGCTGTCTCCTTCCTGGTTTGACTGCTAGGCTGTTGGCCATTCTCAGGTGGTCTGTCTCCATTGCACTCTGTTCCGCCCAGTGTCGCGGGAGTATCTGTCATGATGTTCACTCAGGTCTGACTTAAGGAAGCAACAGAGAAAGTAAGGGAGCGAATCGTCGATACGTTCTAATGCTTTGCTTCCTATAGTTCCAAAAGTTAACCTAAAAACAAACTCTCAGTCTGACGTGCAATAGCAAGATCCTTTCTAAAGGTTTGCAGGGCTTGGAATGAATATGATAGGGTTTGTCAGTTTGGTAACAAGCCCGGGAGCAAAATCCAGCCAATCAGCAACATCCCCAGAACCTGACAGCTCCAGTCTCAGAATTAATGTTGCCTTTGATTTGCATAAACAAGCCATCTGAAGCAATCAGGCTTTTGTGTTGGCATGCAGAGGGGGACTTGCTGCTTGTCAGTCCCCCTCTGGGAACAGAGATTTTTGTCCCTTTCCATAATGGCCCATTGTAATTTTCCTTGTAACAGGAGCCACAATTGTTCCCAGGCTTTAATCCAGAGAGAATGACCACCTTGAGGCACATTAGTTCTGTGTAACCAGCTTAACCTTTCCGAACAGATTTGGTTCGAGTAAAACCTCAGTTATTTTGTAGGAGACAATGGCATCATGTCTCATCTATTAAAGAATAAAACCAGCTTTTCAAGGACCTGTAAACATGGCAACTTGATTGTAAACGACTTTGGCAACAGATTTCATGGTGTGCTCTCAGAAAGCTGATTTTCCAGTTTCCCCATGTCTACTAAAGCCCACCCCATCCACTGAAACGCTGGTATAATTTTCCCATGAAGTTTTTCCTTGCTCCAGTTAGAATTATCCTTTGCATTTCATACTGGTATTTGTGATGCAGTCTGCCTTCCAGTCATTGGTTAAAACTAGTCTGCTGCTCACTCCCCTTTCCCATTTAAAGGAATACATTCTTCCTCTTTTCTGGTCCTTGGTCTGAACAATATCTCTGAGCCCTCAATTTCTGGCTAATGTATCATTCCTTTGATGATTCCTTCCCTAACCCACATTTTCTCCTCCAGAGTTTAATTGGTTATGACTAAGTAATTTTACAGTGATTACTTTTCACCAACTCAAATCTAAACTTCATAGGAGCAGGATAAAGCTTACTTTTGTTCTCAGCATATGCCATTTGCCTTGACCTAGGGAGGCAAACCATCCTGGAAGACATGAAGACAAACTAAAGAGAAGCATTTGCCCTTCCTTTCAATTATCAGACTATTGAACAGGAAATTTCCCCAAATAACTGGAACTTCCCCGACTTTCAACCTGGAATAAGAAAAAGACAAAGCCTGGTGGCAGCCAAAGAAGGCACTTGTCTCTCAGGAGGAATTTCCATACAATTCTGTATCATACCACCTTGAAGGCAGGAAGGGGTGGATCCATGACCATGAAGGGTAAAACCACACCTTGGCCAAAAACACGTAGCAGCAGTTAGGCATGGCTCTTGCTACCCATTTAACCAAAAGGTCATGTTAGCCCCTCAATATGAACTTAAGTAGATGACTAGATTTTTTTTCTTCCACATTAAACAATTCTTCCTCTGTTCTTCACTGCATGTGACTCTTTAGTTGGTCTACTGAAGAGACTACTGCCTAACAACTTTGGCAACAGGCATTCAATTTTTAAAATTTAAATATGTGTGTGTTTGAAAAAGAGAGTAAGTCTCTACTTCCCAGAGAATACATTTGAGGTCAATTTTATGGGAAATCAAGAATACAAATGGAGGGGAGTGATTGTAATTTATCACCTTTAAAATTGTGCCAAAGAGGGCTGAATAGACAGCTCAATTATTAAGAACTCTGGCTGTTTTTCCAGAGGACCTGAGCTCAATTCCTAGCATCCACACAGCTGCTCATAAACATCTGTAATTCCAGTTTCAGATGACCCAACAACCTCTTCTGCTGGAAGCAGCCTTAGAAATGGTTCACATAAAAACAGACAAAACACCCATATACATAAACTAAAATTTAAATTAAAAAATTAACATTGTGGTCAAAGATGACTCCATTTGATTATATGTCAAAGACACCAAACACATCATTGTGACATCATCTGCTCAGTCCTGATCCAGGAAAACATCTCTAACAGAGACTGTGATTCCCCTTTCCTGTCATCATCAGCTCTTTTCTCTCTAGCACAATGACTATTTGCTAAATTGGTAGGATGCTACATAGTTGGTAAACCCACTGATGAAATGGAGTGATGGGGGTGGGGCTTTGAGTTCAGTGGAAACTGTCTCACCACAGGAAGGGTTTAACTTATGAGTTAGGGAGCCAGAATCCCACAGTCACAGAACAATTTCAGAGTCAGTAGCTCCACATTTTATCTCGGGAGTCTGAAGAATGAAATTAATGGATTACCGAGAGCGAGTTTTGGAAAGTTTGTGGAGAACATAAGAGAAGGAAAAAAGACAGAACTCCTGTGTAGCTGGAGCTGAAGTAAGGAAATGTAAAGACCATTAAGATGCTAATTTAGGGACTTTTTACAGAACTAGTTGCAGAAACTATGGTGAGGCAGGGGAGGTATTTAGTCCAGTTGGTCCACCTGTAATATATCTCCTTTCACCTTTAGGTATATCTTACATTCAGCTTCCAGGCACCTAGGGAAAAGATAAACAACCATGTACCATAACTCCCTCTGTCATGCCTGACCTCTGTGAGGACAGAACTGCAGACAGGACCAAGGACATTTCCAGCTCTCAGTGAAGGAAGAGAATGAGAACTGTTCACTCACAGGATCTCTGCCCCTAAAATTGTTGGATGAGTGTTTCTCTCTTGCTATTATCACCTGTAATAATATTATCACCTGTAATGGCACATACTGTAGATGAGGCCACTTGCCATTCCTGGCCTTTGCACAGATGGTTGAATTGACCACAGCTCCTACAGGGATCCATCATCAACTAACTTGGCCTATGTGAGAATAGTAGCCAGTAGAGGGCAGCAGAAGGTCCGAGGCAGTGACCACCCTTCCAGGAGGCACACAAGAGCTGCTGGAGACAATGAAGGGTCTGTTCTCACAAGAAGTAACCAGCAAGCCCATAGATGAAGAAATATTGAAGGGAATATATGAGGGTATACAGAAACTGAAACTCAAATTCGGGTACAAATGGGAACATATTAAACTCAAAGAACCTTAAGGGAAAGAAGTGACCCTCATTTGACCCAATAACCAGCAGCAAGCAGAAATGTACAAATGCTTGCGTTAGTTTTAAAGGTCCTATCTCCAATCACTCCCAGAGGGTTTTGCCGAGGACCTCATTTCAGAATCACGACAAAGTTTACAGATTCTAAACACATTGTCTTTTCTACTTCTAGGTGTCTATTACCTCTAGTAAGTATAGCATAAGCATGTACCCTAGTATTAATTTAATTCAGTTTACTTGTGTGTGGTTGTTTTTCTTTTTAATGAATGCTTTACCTATTTGTGGAGTTAGAAGTATTTCAGGTGTTCAGAAAGAAAAATTGATGCAGGATTTTGTCAACTTTGGCTGACCAGACTTCACTTCTGTAGGAAATAGTTGGTAAACTTTCATGCAGAATAATGGATACCAGGTGAATAGGGTATAATGTGCTATTTTTTCTACATATAGGAAGAAATATGAGATACCTTTTGCATCAAGATGATCTGACTATTAAATAAAACATATTATTTTGTCCTTACAGAGGTCAGTTGTCACCCATACTTTATAACAATATATAACTTAGTAAGTCTATTGCAATTTGGAATGGCGTTTGTTTTTGTTAATTTTACAACCCAATCACAGTTTCCCCCTCCCTTCTTACCTCCCAGATCCTCCCTCACAATTCCGTTCCTCCTTCCTCCATCCACTCCTCCTCTATTTCTCTTCAGATAAGGGCCAGCTTCTATCAGCCAGTAATGGCATGTCAAATTGCAATAAGCCGAGGCACCTCCTCTTCTATTAAGGCTAGACAAGGCAACCCAATAGGAGAAAAGGGTCTCAAAGTCAGGCAGCAGATTCAGATCCAGCTCCTACTTCCACTGTTAGGAGTCTCACAAGAAGACCAACTTACACAGCAGTAACATACATGTGGAGGACCTAAGTTGGTCCTATACAGGCTCCTTGGTTGTCAGTTCAGTTTGTGTGAGCACCTATGGGCCCAGCCTAGTTGATCCTGTCATCTACTATTGGGTGTGTTTGCTTCTTTTTGTTATAGTTTCCAAATGTGCTGTTAAGATGCTAATATGAGACCTTACAAATTTCTTTATGAGTGCACTTAGTTCTATGTGCTTTCCTCTTAGCACTGCTTTCATTATGTCTCATAGGTTTGCATATGTTGTGTATTCATTTTCATTAAACTCTAAGAAGTCTTTAATTTCTTTATTTCTTCATTGATTCAGTGGTCATTAAGTAGAGAGTTGTTCTGTTTCCATGAGTTTGTAGGCTTTCTGTTTCTGTTGTTGTTGAGGCTCAGCTTTAATCCATAGAGGTCTAATAAGATACAGAAAGTTATTTCAATTTCCTCGTATCTGTTGAGACTTGCTTTGTGACAAAGTGTATTGTCAGTATTAGAGAAGGTTGCATGAGGTGCTGAGAAGACAGTATATTCTTTTGTGTTTGGATGAAATGTGCTGTTGACATCTGTTGGGTCCATTTGAGTCATAACATTTGTTCTATTATTTTTCTGTTTAGTTTATGTCTGGATGACCTGTCAGTTGGTGAATGAGGGGTATTGAAATATCTCACTATTAATATGTGGTATTTGATGTGTGATTTAAGTTCTAGTAATATTTCTTTTACAAATGTTGGGTCCTTTACATTTGGATTGTTCAGAATTGAGATGTCATCTGGTAGCTTTCTCCTTTGATGAATATGAAGTGTCCTCTCCATCTCTTCTGATTAGTTTTGATTCAAATTCAACTTTGGTATTAGAATGGCCATACCAGATTCTTTGGTTCACATACTTAGAAAATCTTTGTCCAACCCTTTACTCTGAGGTTATGTTTATCTTTGATGTTCAGGTGTGGTTCTTGTATGCAGCTGAATGGGGGTTCCTGTTTCCTAATCCTTTCTGTTAGTCTGTGTCTTTTTATTGGTGAATTGAGTCCATTGATGTTGAGAAATATTAATGACCAATGATCATTAGTTCCTGTTATTTTTATGTTGGTGATGGTTTTGTGTGTGTGTGTGTGTGTGTGTGTGTGTGTGTGTGTGTGTGTGTGTTTTCTTCCCTTCTTGGTTTTTACACATGTAGAATTATTTATTTCCTGGGTATAATTTTCTTGGGTACAATTAACCGCCTTGGATTAGAATTTTCCTTATAATATCTTCTGTAGGGCTAGATTTGTGGATATATATTGCTTAAATTTGGTTTTGTACAGAATATCTTGTTTTCTCCCTCTATGGTTATTGAAAGTTTTACAGGGCATAGTAGTCTGGGTTGGCATCTGTAGTATTTTATATTTTAGACTCTGCAAAACATCTCTGTCCAGGCCTTTCTGGCTTTTAGAGTCTCTCTTGAGAAGTCAGATGTTTAATATGTCTGCCTTTATATGTTACTTGGCCTTTCCCTTGCAGCTTTTAATATTATCTCTGTATTGTGGACATTTAGTGATTTTATTATTATGTTGCAGGAGGACATTTTTCCCTGTTCCAATCTATTTGGTGTTCCGTAAGCTTCTTTATAAGCATCTCTTTCTTGAGGTTAGGGAAATTTTCTTTTAAGATTATATTGAAAATATTTTGGGGGCTTTGGAACTGGTAATCATCTTCTATTACTATTATTCTTAGGTTTTATATTTTCCTAGTATTCCAGATTTCCTGAATGTTTTGTCACAGGAACATTTTAGATTTAACAGTTTATTTGATGGATAAATCTATTTTTTATGTCTCATCTTTAATCCCTGAGAGTCTTCATTTCATCTTGTGTTCTGTTGGTGATACTGTTCCTTTTCTCTTACTTAGATCTTCCATTTCTAGGATTCCCTAAGCTTGTTTTCCTTATAGCTTCTATCTCCATTTTCAGGCCATGAACAGTCTTTCACTTGTTTTTTTTCTTGGCTTTCTTGGCATTATTTAATGGCTTTATTAATCTTTCTCCAACTTTTGCTTTGTCTTTTCCTCAATTTCTTTAAGGGATTTATTCATTTCATCTTTAAGGACCTCTATCATTCTCAAAACGATGGTTCTAAGGTCTTTTACTGTGCTTCAGCTACATTGGAATATTCATGTCTTTCTGTCATAGAATAGATGGGCTCTTGTGGTGCCATATTGTTCTGACTGTTGTTGATTGTGCTCTTACACTGGTGTGTAATCATGTGAGTTTGTGTTGATTATAGGTCTAGGTACTGATTTCTGACTTTGTCTTTGTTGGATGTGTATTTGTTCTTTGGTTTCTGTTTCCTCTTTGGTCTTCTGGGTATTGTGATTTGGATTTCTTCAGCCTATTGACCTCTGAACCACTAGGGTGAACAGATTAGGGGCTGTACATCTGCCAACTTGCTTGGCTTTTGGGGTAGCAGGAGCTCTGTTCTTCTGTTTGTGGCCTTTATATGAGCAGCTGGAGACTGCTGAAATTTGGGGCAGAGACCTGTCTATGGGGTAAATGGTGAAATAGAAAGGGGTAATGGCAGAGTGGGTCTTGATGAACTGAGTCTAGGGAGTAAGGCAATTCAGCTGGCAAGCAGATCACTCACTATTCTTCTGACTGTTGTGATCTGCACCTGAGCAGCTGGAGTCTGCTGGGAGAACTGATAATTCTTAATTCAAATTCTATTCCATAATGTTCATTGTGTGAAACATGATTTTGCTTATATAATTTCTTGGAGTATTTTTCTTTTTCTCTATTATCTTTATTTTAAAGTTTTATTTATTTTTATTTTATGTGTTTGTGTTGTGTTTTGTGCAGGTTTTGCCTACATTTGTGTCTGTGTGTCATGTCCATGTGCCCATGAAGGCAAGAAGAGGGTGTCAGATCCTCTGGAACTAGAGTTACAGATAGTTGTTAGCCATTATATGGGTCCTGGGGATCCAATCTGGAACTCTACAAAAACAACAAGAGCTCTCTATTATTCTTAGTGGGAAAGGGTGAAAAAGAGATCCCTCCTAATCTTTCTCATATAGTACCACTCCCTCATGACTATGATTCAAATATATGAGCCTGTGAAAGCCATTCTTATTAAAACCACCATATATACACATATAATTTTAAAATAATAATAAAAAATCTCTTTCTTTCCTCTTTTAGAAAGAGTCAAGCATTTTTCACTTGGATAAGTGAAAATATGCCTTGTCAGTATTGCAGAAATTAGACATATCCCAACCATTGTCCACAGCAGTATACAGAATTATAAACTAATTTTAAAGACTTTCCTTTGAGAAAAGAACTACTGAGAGCGCCTATTCACACACACTCCCCAATCTATCTGTTTTCCTTGGTTTAGTCACCCAGGTATCCAAAAGCACCTGCAGCCCTGATCCAAGGAAGCCTGGACATTGCTCAAGTTAACAGTAGGATTTGACATTGTTCATGTGGTTCTGATTTTACAGACATGCATTGTGTAAGAGCTACAGAGTCATAGAAGCTTTACCAAGATTTCAGAGGAAGGCCTAAGAGAGCAGACAATGTATGGAGCTGTCAGAATTCTGGTAGGCAGCCAATGAAAGGGAGATGCATTAAACTGTTGAAGGTGAAGACTATGCTGCAATGGAAACTCTAGAGTGTTAGAGATTCCAGGACCACAGGATGTCTGCTGAGGAATGACATAGGCAAGGAATGACCCATACCAAAAGATAAGCCATGAGGGATCCATGTAATAATGCCAGAGTGATACAATTGCCTTAGCTAGTTGAGACCAGGATTGTTCCACTACGTTTACTAGATGTCAGAAGGGGAGATAAAGAATTAAATGCTTTCCCTGCTGAGTTGAAGTCTTGTTTTAATCCTATTCCTTATATCTATGTGCTTTTTCTATGGAAAAAAATGTCTAGTATGTGCCACTGTGTCTTGGAAAAAAAAAGAAACTTTCCTTTGGTTTTACCCAGGCTTGCACTTGAGTCTTAGAGGAAAATTGGAGATTTGAACAAATGCAGAAACTGTTAGAATTATCTGGACTCTCACAGACAAACCAGACCTATGTTTCCCAATATGGCATAACCATCAATCTTTGAGGGTCAGATGAGGAATATTGTGGTTCTAATGAGAACTACTCCTCTCTAGGGTCTTGTTTTGAACTCTTAGATATTAGCTGAGAGAATTCTGGAGGTGGGGTCTATCTGTAGTTGGTCACTGGGTGTCTGATATAAAGATTGTACCAGGTCCCCAATCCCCACTATGTCTGTACTTCCTCTTTCACTACTTTGGATAGATAGCTCTCCTCTGCTACACACTCCCATTGCCATGATGCTTTGCCCAAGCACGTGAGTTAAGTCACAAGGACTGATGTGTATATTAATCCTTGTCTAAATACATCTTTTACCCTTTCATATTTTCTTAGGAATTTTGCCAAAGCAATGAAACAAAACAAAACAAACAAAAACTTAATGTGCAACTAGCCTCTGGTTTATCTATCCACCTTTGTACTTACTGCCACCCACCTGAAGGGGCCTGAGGAATGCCACGGGCAATTTATAACTGGGCACTCATAACTGTGAGTGATTATTAAATTTCTTCTTTAAGTCCACGGTCACTTCTTAACTTGAAGCTGAAGTGTTCCTGTCAGACAGTGTATAAGGGAAGATTCATGTTCATGGGAGAGCAAAATGTTAAAAGAGATGAGGATGAACTGAAGCCTACATCAGTTAAAACTGCTTCTGACTCCACTGATATGAATGTCCTCCAGGTGAATCTGGTCCTTTTCATCATAGCCTAGGATTCATTGATTCTGATGTTAGATGCAAAGGAAGGTGGAAAGTTTGCAGGCACAGACGATATGCCATGCACTTGGTGAGTCAATAAACCATCACAGTCTCTGAGCTACAAATAGGTGTTGTTTCAACTCAGTCTTACAAAGCACATACAGAAATCTCTCCTTTGTCCAACTTTTCTTTTTCTGGAAATTTGGGAAAGGCATTCTAGGAAATGTAGTTTAGCCTAATCAGGCAGAAGACAAATAACAAGTCACTAATCCTACCAATAATTCATTAAATCTGCTGGGAGAAATACAGCAATGCTTTTGGGGATTATACAACTCTAGGGCTCTCAGAAGACATGACCATCCAGATTTGTTTACTCAAAGAATAAAAACTCGAAAATAAAATGACATCCCAGCTAGGGAGAATATAACAAAAACCTAGAAATCACACCTTTAATATCATTCACCATGTATATTTTGCTTCAAATAATAATACTTTCTTACTCCCTAGTATAATTTCTATAAAATTGGTCATCGGCGCCATGTTAGTGCCTGGTGTTGCTTTTTATGCCCACACAGAGTTACAACTACTAGGCAAGTGATCCAAGATCCTGAAGCAAATCAATAAAATCAATAGTGAAACAGTGAGTTTTAAAAATCAAATGCAACAGAATTTGAAACTACAACTGCATCTTCCAAGAAGGTTGTTGGTGATAATTTTTACTGTTTTGAAAGATAAAGATTTTTAAAACTCCAGAAAAGGTATATCTCTTTGAATTGTTGTAATTGAGAGCTTAGCCTCCTGGTGAATCCCTGAACAGTATTTTTAAAAAAAATGATGGATTGAACAGGCTAAGTATTTCATGAGGACTTGCGGAGCATTTATTCCTAAGGAAAGGCCATGTGTATCTCACTGTGGCCAGGACAGGTAAAAGTAGCTAATGGAGAGGAATAGCTCCAATAAGTGTTAGATGACCCCTTCATATAGAGGAATGTAGGGCTATTCTTGGTTGACATTCTGACTATATCTGGAATGAACTACAAACCAGAAATAGAGAACACACCTTTGAGGGATTATTTTTGCTTCATTTGAAGTAGATGAATCCATTTCTAGTCTGGACCTTTGAGGTAGGAAAACACACTTTTTATACAGATCTTAAAACTGGAAGACTAGGATTTTAATTTGAATATTGAGGCTAGAAGACACACATCTTTAAACTAAAGCCGGAGGCAGGAAGACATATCATTTTTTAAAGTATAGAATAGAGTTTATTCATGGAGAGGGGAGGAGAGAAAGAGAGAGAGAGAGAGAGAGAGAGAGAGAGAGAGAGAGAGAGAGAGAGA
>JADRCH010000067.1:241287-305307 GCA_019843965.1 Rhynchomys soricoides | reverse complement strand
GAAGAAGAAGAAGAAGAAGAAGAAGAAGAAGAAGAAGAAGAAGAAGAGGTCAGCCATGAGCACATGGAGAGAAAGGGAGGAAGGGAAAGGTGAAGGAAGGGAACGGGAGGTAGAGAAACAAGAGAAGAAGAGAGCAAGAGCAGGAAAACATATCTTTAATATCGACCCTACTTTTTGCTGCAAGTCTATATGAGGACATAGAAGAAGGAATATTTGCTCTTTGCCTATTTGCCTTCAAACTGCTAGCACATCCATTCTCTCACTGGCATTGGAACTTATGTCTTTAGGATTCCAGAATATACAGAAGACCAGCAGAAGCATCCAGGCTTATGGGACTAAGCAACTACCGGATTCTTGGACTTTCAATTCACAGCCATTGTTGGATTAGCTGAACTGCAGCCTATAAATCATTCCAATACACAGATACACACAGTTTACAGAACTGAATGAGAACAAATTTGTTCTGTTTATATGCCATTAAATGTGCAGCAATTTGTTAACACAATAACTGGGCAGCATAATAGGCCCCAAATGCTGATCTTCTGGCTTCAGTATCACTACCTGGATAGAGGCAGAAAATTCAGCTTCTGTGATCATTTTCAGGGTACATATTTTTTAAATTCCAACTATTTTAGATTATTTCTGGTTGACCAAAATAATTTCTTTAATAATTCTATGTGTTCCTCATCATCTTATTGATAACCCAGGTTTGTCTAACTTTCTAAATTTATTAAAAATTACAAGAAAAATCATAAACTGTCCAACATGCTATAATTTTTCCAACAAGTCTCCAAGAATTTAGTCTTCAATTGGAAACCTGACTCAAGGTCTGAAGGTACAATTTGTCACAGTGATGGTCATATTGACATTGGGAGTGGGCAAGTTCTTTGTCTCATCACTTATCTGTTGATGCAATCCCACAACTTAAGGTCTGATCTCAGTCTCACCCATGGTGCCCATTCCTTTTCAATATTAGTTGAAAACCAAAAGGGATTTGACCAAAACATTTAGTAGTGATAGGATATATTCTGGGTTCTTGAACGTTTTCTCTCTCCAGTCTCACTCATAACTTTCATGTTTCTACTTCCTTTATATTGGATTTTTCTCAAGCAGTTGCTTCACATATCATGGAAAATAGTCATCTGGTAACTTTATCTTACAAAGTTATTAGAGATGTGAAAGAATTTATTCTCCATTAATTTTATCCCAAATCCCAGTGATGGCCCCCATTGAGCTAGCCTGGGATACTGATTAATTTCTGAACCTGCTGTGATAAGTAGATGATCCAATTGTCCAGTACTGGGAAGACATGACAAATGATCACGAAAAATGAAAATGGCAAACAATTGTCAGTCACTTCTCATATTAAGAAACTAGGGTCTTAGGATGAGGAAATGTCTCAGTGGGCAAGAGCAATTTGCTATATAAGCATAGGGACCTGAGTTTGAATTCTCAGCATCCCCACAGAAATGCTGGCCATGGCAACCCATTGTTGTAAGACAGAGACTAGAGACTTGTTAAGCAGAGAGCTTAGCCAAAATGGTGAACTTCTAGGTAGTGAGTGACCTTGCCTCAAGGGGATAAGGTGAAGAGGTATCAAAAAATACACCTGATATCTTCATCTAGACTCTGAATCTGCAAGTGCACACACAACTGCACACACAGGGACGTATGTATATCCATGTAGTACATACACATAACACATACACACAATATACTGCACATACAAACATACACTAGATTCCTCATATGTTAAATGTTCTGTAAAGCTTATAAAACTCAAACTAACATAGGGAAAGGGTTTAGAGCAACATAACATAATAGGTGTTTATTCAACATTTGATTTATTGTTATTTTACTATTAGTTGCATTGCCATTACTTATACTACTTGAGAAAACTCTACTCTACTCTACTCTACTGCTTTAGAAAAGTCCTTTAACCTTCATGAGATCCATGGATCCATCTGTTAACAGGGATGGTGACGCTTGCTATATATTGTCACAGTTAAAGCAACCATGGACAAAATACATAGCATAAGGATGGCATATGACAGAGATCCATGGATAGTAGAGAGGTTTTTTTGTTCATTTTTTAAGAGAAAAGAGTCATTAAGACCTATCTCATATCTTATCCACATTAAATGCTCACACAGCAAACTCTGATAGTTGAGTTCTGTAAGAGGTTTGAGTCAAAGTTCTGGGAGCTCTTTTTGCACATCAGGAGTCAGTATGGGTACTGAGCTGGATGGTAGAGGGGTGCTGAGATATGCCAGTTGCCAAAACAACCTGGAAGGTATGGAATCCATATGAAGCATGTTGCTTTATTTCTGTTCTTTCTTCTTGACCCAGAAGCATTCTCTTGAAAAGCTCATTTTAGGAGATAATTGTAAAGAATATTGTCATTTCTCTTATCCAACAGCACACATTCAGATGGATATCATGGCTTCACCTTTTCTGTCTTTCATTGAGAGCAATATATGATCACCATGTTCATACCTACAAATAACCACTATAAACGCGTAGGGAATTGACTCGGGAAAGCCTACCTTGGGAATCTAGTTTAACAAGGTGATCTGTAGACTTCAATTTATATGTCTCTCTCTCTCTCACTCAAACTCATTCAGTTATAGTATGGACTGTATATTTTGTAATGACACAGCAGCCATGTATTTGTTTCTATATTTTGTTTTAAACACATATTTTAATAAATTCTTTGAGAATTTCATATACTTATACAATTGCATTTTGATTCTGTTCCCCCAGACTCTTCTCTCAATTCTTACATCTACTCCATCTAACCTCTGCCTCCCAACTTTGTATCTACTTTTATATAACTCCCCAAAGTCCAATTTATGTTGTCTATACACTTGTGGATGTTGAGCCATTCTCTGGATTGTGGTCAACCTAACAGGATCCACACTCTTGAAGAAAATGGAGTCTCCCTCCCACAAATATCAACAACTGTAGATAGCTCCTCAGCTAGCAGTAGGGTGCATGAGCCTCTTCCAGCTAGCACGGATTGTTTTAAGTAACACAGCCTTTATATAGATATGAATGATGGAAATCCCCTCAAAGGAAAATTTATATTACTCTCTTGACCTTAATTTTAAGTATGTTATCATAAATACATAAGGAGGGCAGCCAGGGAGCTGGACTTTCTTTGAGAGTTTTTATCTAGGCAATGAGAATCCTGTCTTACTTGTGATGGAGATTTTGTTGCTGCATTTTCACCAGTACACAGGTGATATATGTACACACACTTATGTATGCATGCAGAAGCCAAAGAAGGATGTTGGGTATCCTGATCCATCAGGCTCCATTGCATTTAACTTGAGAGAGGGTTTCTCACTGAACCTAGAGCTTGGATGGCAGCCAACAGGCCCTACTAGCCTTCCACAGGATGCTAGTATTGCAAGAGTGCAAAGCTACACCTGACTTTTTTTTGTGCATTCCGCAGATCTCAACTTAGGGCAGCATGCTTGCACAGTGAGTATTCTTACCTACTGAGCCATCCTCTCAGCTTGCTTGTAGAATTTTAATGGGATGGTTTGTTTACTCACAGAGCCTCCATAAGTGCTAAAAGAAAAAAAACAGAAAGGGAATTTGTCTGAATATTTATAAAACCACAGAAAGCATTTGTACACACAGACTCCTTAGTAGTTTGAAAGAATTGAATAATCCTCTTGGGGAAGCAGAATTGTATGAGTGTAATGTCTCTATCAGCATTATCCATCTCAACTATTTTGGATATCAGTATAAAAGTTAAGGCAACATGTTGTTTTTCCCAAAAAAGGCAAGAAAATATTAAACATATTTTTCCTTAAGCAGAGAAGGAAAAGTGAATCTAAAGTGCATTAGCACCTGTAGGGACATTTAATGGTGTAAGCAGAACAGATTATTTTTTAGGCTGTGTCTGTCAGTTTAGCTGGGTCAGGTTTTGGGAGTAAGTAGGAAAGATATTCTATGAAGCCTTTATGTTGAGGAACTCTGGAAAGCTGTGTGCAGATCCTACTGATTTTTGGAAGATGTGAAGAATGGCATTAAGCCTCTATGTAAAGCTTGCTCACTTCATCACCTTTCCAGAGTGGAGTGAGGAGACTGGAGAGATGGCTCAGCAGCTAAGGACGCAAGGTCTTCTTCTAAAGAACTCAAATTCTAGCCTCAGTGTTCATGTCATGTGGCCCACAACCACCTGTAATCGCAGTTCCAGAGGATCAGTTGTCACTTGTCTTCTTGGGCACCTGAAGCCATGATGTGTGTGTTGCAAGCATGCATCTGAGAACACACACACACACACACACACACACATACACACTTTAAAATGAAATAAATATTGAAGAGGAAGAGAAGATGGATGAGGGGAGGAGATGATGATGATGATGATGACAATGACAACAACTAAGATGACAATGATGACACAGGGTTATCAGGACTTTGTGGGTAAAAGCACTAGCCTCAGAAGCCTAGTGACTTGAATTCAATCCCAGGACCCACATCAAAATGAAAAGAAAGAGCCAACTCCACAAAGATATTTTCTGGCCCCACACGTATACTGTAAAATACACATAACTACATACAGATATCATTTAGAAACACACCAATAAATAAATAAGTTAATATTTAAAAAAAATAAAAGAAAAAATAGAGCCGGACAGTAAATGCACTAAAAGCCCTCCAGAAGACAGGCCGCTGGGAGACATGTCCGTTGAAAAATACTACACAGAGAGAGGTGCACCATCAATTGAATATAGGCTTCCAGAATTGTTTATCTAGACTATTGTAATAGCCATCTGTCTGGTCTCCCTGTCCATTTGTCATCTCACTACATTATATTAGTATTCCGACAACAAACGTCTAACTTATATGCAACTGCAAAACAGTTCTGATGAGACTGAAAGGCTTACAGCACTTTGTCTAGTTCGTGGTCTATATTCAACAAAGATTATGTGCTTGTAAGGTTCTCTCTATTTGCACAATTTCTACAGGAAGAGGGGGAGGAAGGGGGAGGGACACAGAGAGAGAGAGACAGAGAGAGAGACAGACAGACAGAGAGACAGAGATGAGACAGAGATTCAGCTCCCAGAATTCCTCTGGTGTTTTTTATGCTAATCACAATCTCCTGAAAGCACAACTCCTCTACATTTCTTTTCGTGTTTTTAAAAATTAGACTTTATTCACTTCATATTCAGATCACTGCCCACCTATCAGTCCTCCCTTATACAGTCCCTCCCCAGATCCCACTTCCCTTCTCCTCTGAGAGGGTAGAGCTCCCCACCCCTGCCCTTGGTATTCTCCCACCCTGGCACATAAAGTCTCTGCAGGGCTAGGGGTATCCTTTCCCACTGAGCTCAGGCAAGACAGCCCAGTTAGGAAAACAGGATCCACACAAACAGGCACCAGCTTTAGGGATAGCCCCTACTCCTGTTGTTGGGGGACTCACATGAAGAACAACTGCTACATATGTGCAGGGGAGGGATAGGTCTTGCCTGTGTATACTCTTTGGTTGGTGGCTCAGCCTCTGAGAGCCCCTAAGGTCCAGGTTAGTTAACTCTGGTGTTCTTCCATGGAGAGGAGTCCCTATCCCCTTCAGGGTCTTCAGTGCTTCTCCCAACTCTTACATAAGTCTCCGAGATTCATCCAATGGTTGATGGTGTGTCACTGCATCTGTCTGAGTCAGCAGCTGGGCAGAGCCTCTCAGAGGACAGCCATGCTAGGCTCCAGTCTGCAAGCATGACAAACTAACATTAGTAGTGTCAGGGATTGGTGCTTGTCCATGGAATGGGTCTGAAGTTGGGCTGGTTATTGGTTGGCCATTCCCTCAGTCTTTGTTCCATCCTCCATCCCTGCATTTCTTGTAGACAGGATACATCTTGGGTGGAAAGTTTTGTGAGTGGGTTGCTGTGCCTATTGCTCCAATGGGGTTCCTGACTGGCTACAAGAAGTGGCCTCTTCAGGTTCCATAGCCCCACTGCTGTGAGTCTCAGCTAAGTTAACCCCCAATGATTCCTGAGAGCTTTCCTCATCTCAGCTCTCTGGCATGTACTGGAGATCCCCCCACGCCCCAGCTTCAGATTCCATTCTTTCTCCTGGTACTCTGCCCTCTTTTCTGTCTCTCCACTCACCTGATACTGACCCCCAATTCCCCTCCCTGTCCTCTTTTCTACCCACTTTCATCCTTCCATCTTCCTGCTAAAATAATTTTATTCCCCCTTCTAAGTGAGATTCAAGCATCCTCTCTTGGGTCTTCCTTCTTGTCTACCTTCTTTGGGTCTATGGAGTGAGTGTAGGGTGGGTACCCTGTACTATGTGGATATTACTTACATGTGAGTACATAACATACCTGTCCTTTTGGGACTGAGTTACCTCACTCAGAATGATATTCTCAAATTCTATTAATTTGCTTGAAAAATTCATGATATCTTTATATTTTAATGGCTGAGTAGTATTTCATTGTATAGATGTACTACATTTCTTTATCCATTCTTCAGTTGAGGGACATTTAGGTTGGTTCCAGTTTCTGGCTGTTATGAATAGAGCTGCTATAAACATAGTTGAGCAAGTACCCTGTGGTACAGTGGGGCATCGTTTAATTATATGCCAGGGAATGGAATAGCTGGGTTTTGAGGTAGAACTATTCCTAGTTTTCTGAGAAACTGCCAAATTGATTTTTAATGTGGTTGTACAAGTTTGCACTCCCACCAGTAATGGAGGCGCTTTCCCTGTGGCTCTGCATCCTCACCAGCATGTGCCATCACTTGAGTTTTTTATTTTAGCCATTCTGATGGGTGTAAGATGGAATCTCAGGGGCATTTTGATCAGTATTTCTTTGATGACCAAAGATGTTGAACATTTATGAAGTGCTTCTCAGCTATTCAAAATTTCTCTGCTGAGAATTCTCTCTTTAGCACTGTACCCAATTTTTTAACTGGGGTATTTGGGTTGTTGGTGTCTAACTTCTTGAGTTCTTCACATATTTTGGATATTTGCCCTTTGTCAAATGTAGGTGTTGTGGAGGTTCCTTCCCAGTCTTTTCCCCAATTTTTCCCCATTGGCAGCTTCTTTTTGCCTTACAGAAGCTTTTCAGTTTCATGAGGTCCTATTATCAATTGTTGATCTTAGAGCCTGAACCATTGATGTTTTCTCCTGTATGAATGAATTCAAGGCTTTACCCCACTTTCTGTTCTACGAGATTTAGTGTATCTGGTTTTATGTTTCTTTGATGCACTTAGATTTGAGTTTTGTGAAGGGTGATAGACAAGTATCCACTTGCATTTTCGTTCATGCAGACAGTAAGCTAAACCACCACCATCTGTTGAAGTTGCATTCTTTTTTCCATTGTATGGTGTTGCCTTCTTTGTCAAAAATCAAGAGTCCATAGGATTGTGGGTTTATTTCAGAGTCCTTAATTTTGATTCCCTTGACCAACCTGTCTGTTCCTGTACCAAAGTCCTGTTCCTGCATGGTATATTCCAATACCATGCAGTTTTTATTATTATTATTCTGTAGTACAGATTGAGATCAGGGATGGTGATTCCTGGAGAAGTTCTCTTATTATTCAGAATTGTTTTACCTATTCTGAGGTTTTTGTTTTTCCATATGAAGTTGAGAATTGCTCTATCAAGGTCTGTAAAGAATTTTCTTGGTATATTGATGGAAATTGCATCGAATCTGTACATTTCTTTTGGCAAGATGGCCATTTTTCACTACGTTAATCCTACCAATCCATGTGCACAGGAGACCTTTCCATCTTTTGATATCTTCTTCAATTTTTTTCTTCATTGATTTCAAGTTCTTGTCATATAGGTCTTTCACTTGCTTGATTAGTATTATATCAAGATATTTTAATTATTCATGGCTATTATAAAGAGTGATATTTCCCGAATTTCTTCTTCCACCCAATTATCATTTGTATAAAGAAGGGCTACTGCTTTGTTTTTTTTGTTTTTTGTTTTTTGGTTTTTTTTTTAGTTAATTTTGTATCCAGCTACTTTGCTGAAGGTGTTTATAAGCTGTATGAGTTCTCTGGTAGAAGTTTGGGGGTCTTTTATTTATGCTATCATATAATCCACAAATCATGATACATTGATTTCTTTCTTTCCAATTTTTATCAACTTGATCTCCTTTAGTTGCTTTATTGCTCTAGCTAGGACTTCAACTACAATATTGAAAAGTTAGGGAGAGAGTGGGCAGCATTGTCTTCTTCCTAATTTTAGTGGAATTGCTGTAAGTTTCTCTCCATTTAATTTGGTGTTGGCATTGGTTTGTTATATATTGCTTTGATATGTTTAGATATGTGCCTTATATCACTAATCTCTCTAAAATTTTTAACATGAAGATGTGTTAGATATTTTCAAAGGTTTTATTAGCATATAATGAGTTGATAATGTGTTTTGTCTTTCAGTTTGCTTATATAGTGGATTTAGTTGATGGTTCTTCATTTATTGAACCATGCCTGCATCTCTGGGATGAAGCCTACTTGATTTTGGCGGTTGTTTTTAATATGTTCCTGGATTCGGTTTGCAAGTATTTTATTGAGTATTTTTGCATCGATGTTCATAAGTAAAATTGGTCTGAAGGTCTTTCTTTGTTGAGTCTTTGTGTGGTTTAAGTATCAGGGTGATTGTGGCCTTATAGAATGAGTTTGGCAGTGTTCCTTCTGTTTCTACTTGTGGAATCATTTCAGGAGTATTGGTATTGACTCTTCTTTGAAAGTCTGGTAGAACTGTGCTAAAGCCATCTGGCCCTGTGCTCTTTTTGGTTGGGAGATTTTAATGACTGCTTCTATTTCCTTAGATATTAGAGGACTGTTTAAATAGCTTATCTAATCTTGATTTAACTTTGGCAAGTTGTATAGGTATTGAAAATTATCCATTTCATTAAGATTCTCCAATTTTGTGGAATGTAGACTTTTGAAGTAAGACTTAATGATCCTTAAATTTCTTCATTGTCTCTTGTTATGTCTCCCTTTCATTTCTAATTTTGTTTATTTTGATACTGTTTCTCTGTCTTTTAGTTAGTTTGGGTAAGCTTTGCCTATCTTGTTGATTTTCTCAAAGAACCAACTCTTGGTTTCATTGATTCTTTGTATTGTTTTCTTTGTTTCTAGTTGATTGATTTATTTCAGTCTTGAGTTTGATTATTTCCTACCTTCTGCTCTTCTTCAGTATATTTGCTTGTTCTTTTTCCTCCTCCTCCTCCTCTTCCACCACCACCACCATTACTATTCTAGAGCTTGCAGCTGAAGTTTTAAATTGGTGGTAAGATAACTTTCTATTTTCTTTATGGAGGTATTTAGTGCTGTGAATGTTCCTCTTATCATTGATTTCATTGTGTACCATAAATTTGGGTATGTTGTGCCTTCCTTTTCATTGAAAGTCTTTACTCTATTTCTTCCCTGACCAATAAATTATAGTGTAGAGAGTTATTCAGTCTTCTTGAGTGTGTAGGTTTAAACCATGATGGTCTGATAAAATACAGGTTTTATTTCAAGCTTTGTGTCTCTTGAGGTTTGTTTTGTGACCGACTATGTGGTCAGTTTTGGAGAATGATCTTTGGGGTGCTGAGAAGAAGGTATTTTTTTTGTGTTTGAGTGGAATAGTCTATAGATGCCTGTTAGTTCCATTTGATTAAAAAATGTCTGTTACTTTCATTATTTCTCTGCTTAATTTTTGTCTGCATATCCTGTCAATTGGTGAGAGTGGTATGTTGAAGTCTCCTACTGTTAAAGTGTGGAGTGTGATGAGTGATTTAAGCTTTAGCAATGTTTCTGTTACAGTTGTCGGTTTCCTTGCATTTGCAGCATAGATGTTCAGAATTGAGATATCATCACAGTAGGTTTTTTTAAATTTTTTTTTTCTTTGATGGGTACGAAGTGACTTTTCCTGTCTCTTTTGATTAGTCTTGGTTAAAACTCTATTTTATTAGATATTATAATGGCTACTTCAGCTTGCTTTTTGGGTCCGTTTGCTTGGAAAACTTTTTTCCAGTCCTTTGCTTGAGATAATGTCTATCTTTATGGCTGTGGTGTGTTTCTTGTATGCAGCAGAATGATGAATCTTGCTTTTTTTAGCCTGTGTCTTTTTATTGGTAAATTGAGATTAATATTGAGAGATATTAATAATCATGAATGTCATTTCCAGTTATTGTGATGTTAGTGGTGTGTGTGTGTGTGTGTGTGTATGTGTGTGTGCACTCTTTCCCTGATTTGCTGAAATGGAATTACTTATTTGCTGTGCTTTCTTGCTTGGGTTGGAGTTTTCCTTCTAGTGTTTTCTATGGGACTTGGATTTGTGGACAGATATTACTTAAATTTGAATTTGTCTTGAAATATCTTGTTTTCTCCATCTATGATGATTGAGAATTCTGTTGGGTATATTAGTCTAGGTTGGCACCCATGGGCTGTTAGAGGTTGCAGGATATCTGTCTAGGCCCTTCTAGCTTTTAGAATCTCTGTTGAGAATTAGGGTATAATTCTGATAGGTTTCCTTTTGTATTTAACCTGGCCCTTTTCCCTTACCACTTTTAATATTCTTTCTTTGTTCTGTAGATTTTGTGTTTTGGTTATTATGTGGCAGTAGGATTTTCTTTTCTGATCCAGTCTAATTGGTCTTCTATAAGCTTCTTGCATTTTTATAGGCATTTCTTTCTTTAGGTTGGGAATGTTTTCTTACATGATTTTTTGGGGGGAAATATTTTCTGGTCTTTAAATGTGAAGAATATGATTCTTCACATTCTTCTACTCTTATTATTCTTAGGTTAGGTCTTTTTGCCAGGGGCTTACCCCAGCAGGTCTTCTTTCTTATTTGGTTCTTCTTGAGGCAGCAGAGGGAGGAGAGCATCTGATGAAGGTAAGACTTGGTATTAAGAGATATTTAGAGTTGCTGTATAATAGTAAAATGAATGTTTACCTGACTCAAGTCTAAGTCACTATGCTTCAGTAGCTGATCTGCCTTCTATAAGTTCTTCTGCAGTGAGAAACTGTTAAGCTCCTCATCATAAAACAGCAGGGGATTAAGTGAAAAGATTTATTGCTGATGCTCCTTTCTCTTGTGAATTAGCCAGAACCCTCCCTGAGTAAACTGGGTAACTCTTGTGAACCAGAGAAGGAAAGGAAACGAAGAAGCATGTATGCCTCTTAATATATCTACAGGTATATATGCACAGACATGTATACATTTAAACATTCATACACCCATATGCATACACATATACCTACACACAAGCACACACACAAACATATACATATGGATGGATGGATAGGTGAATGTGGCAAATCTCCCCAAGCCAACAATTCAACCAACAATTTCATTTCTTTTCTCTGATCTTTTTATACTTACTTAGACAATAAGTTCTTTAGAAAATTACCCCAGTGATAAAATGTTACATAAAATGGAAATTGAAAAATGATGTTGATACTATGTTCAAAGCAGTGTTTCTTTATAATATACTTATTAAAAGTTCAAAGCAACAGGTTTTTGCATAGCCTTGCCTTATCATAGTACACATCTTTGACTTTATCCTTGGACTAAAATATTTTTCCTTGAACACAAAATTGTCCCAAGTCTATTTGTCTTTTTAATGTAATTATGAAAGCTCATTATATTTCTTATTATGCAATCTTTATTTACTATTCTGAGGAGTGGGCACATTCTGTTCTTCATCATAACTTTATTACATCTTTCTAGCAACTAAGACCATCTCTAAAACCCTTCTTCCTAAAATTATTAGAATAAAGTCAGGAATTCTATAGAATCATTATCTATTTGTCTATATAGTATTACTACAAGATAGTACATCTTCGTAGGTCTGCAGAGATCTCAAAAGGGTGGATCAATACATAGTGATTGTTACACATTTAATAGTAACAGGAAAAGCATATTACTAGCAGGAGTCCTTCCTAAAATTGATTTCTCCCAGGCCTTGCTTATTGGACCTTGCCATCATGGATTTTAATCCAAGGCAGACCCATCTCAGGAAGATCACCTACTAGTTTTTAGCTTCTCCTAAGATGGCTCCTGACAGTCTTTTCATGACATCCTGATTTCCTAAATATTTTGTGTCAGAAATTTTTTAGACTTAACACTTTCTTTGACTTATATGTGAATTTCTTTTATTTTATGTCCTATGCCTCAGATTTTCTCTTCCATCTCTTGTATTCTGTTGGTGATGCTTACAACTGTTGTTCCTGTTCTTTTTCCAAGGTTTTCCATCTCCACAATTCCCTCCATTGGTGTTGTTTGCTTGTTTATTTGTTTTTAATTATTGCTTCTATTTCCATTTTCGGGTCTTGAACACTTTTTTTTTTTCTTCTCCTCTTTAGTTGTAGTCTCCAGTGTATCTTTAAGGGATTTATTCATTTCCTCTTTTCAGGCCTCTATTATCTTTATAAGATTGGATTTGAGGTCATTTTCTTGTGCCTCAGTTGTGTTAAGATATCCAGGGCTTTCTCTAATAGGGTAGCTGTGCTCTGATGGTACAATATTGCCCTGGCTTTTGTTGATTGTATTCTTTCAAGGGCCTTTGGCCATCTGGATAGCTTTGGTCCCTGGATTTTCTTGTTGTAGTAGGTGGGGGTGGGGGGGCTAACCTCAGCAACCCTGGTGTGGCAAGCCTCTTAAGGCATGTCCTTGAGCTGCATATTTTTGGATAAGCACATCTGCATGTTTCTAGATCAGCAGCTCTGAAGGAGGTGGGCAGAAAGTTGGTAGGACAACAACTCCTCCACTTTTTAACACCAAATTTGAGTTTCTTTCCTTAACCCCATTAGACTGCTTCTACGCTTCAATGCCTTGCCTTGCATTTTTGAGTCTGGAATGCCTGCCTCCTTGAATAGCCTAGTATCCTTTCTACTATCTCTACTCAAGCCCATGCTACTTATCAAGGCCATTCTCAAACATATTTGGCACAGACCACTATGAAATTTATGACCTGAAGACTCCACTTGTACTTTTCTCTAAGCCCCTTGGCAATTTCTTTTCACGTTGTTTAATCACAACTCACCATTCTGCCTTGTGTCTTATTTTTGTTTAAATAGAAATATAACAATCTAAATCATTATTTTGTCATGGAAACAGTGTATTATCTCAGGCAAATTCTTTTAATTGTTTGGACCTTTAGGGAATCTGATTCATGTACTCTCCATGAAGTTTTGAAAATACTACATCATGTGGCAAAATATATGTGGTCCCATGGCTCACAAAGCTAATTATAGGGTATGATCATATCATGGCAGGTGTGTAGATGTTTTTTGCATTTATGCATGGGCAAACAGAGCATCTATCACATCTGTTAGGTAAATATGCTTTTAGTTGGTTATAACTAGCTTTTTTTGGGTTTAGAATGTGACATGAAATTAATTTGAAATATCCCCAGCCCCAGTTTCCATCCTTCATTTATTTGTTTGTTTGCTTAATAAAACTCTTTCTGTCTCCTTAAGTTTTAAAGATTCTGGATCTAAGTGTTGGAATTTTCACAGAGCAGGGTTGTGGTATGGATTTAGATGAATCTGTACACTGGAAAACAAAGTTTGAGTAGGCAGCTAATTCCATGCACTTCAAACCCACACCCTAGCATTCACCCACACTCCTAGATAGCTAGTAGACAGACTTGCTCAGTGGGATAGTCAGTCTTGCTTGCAGTGATCAGTGTTATCTCTGACTCACACACTGGTAAATATTCTGGGCAAAATTTCTTGGGGATAAAAGTGTCAAACAAGGAAAAACTTACATTCAGGCAGACGGAAAACTATCTGGCATAATCAGAATCTGGCCAGACATACCTGATTCCATCCCTAGTATGTACTGACCAATAATTTAACAAAGAAATTGCATAGGCCACAGTATCTGATCTAAAAGTTAAGCACATATTCGAAGTTGCCCTCTGAGGCTGCTTGTGGCTGTTAAATAAGATTCTATCCTGAGAGATCAGTGGCTATGTATAACGTATGCTTATAGACAGGATTATTGCTTTCAAGTAAGTAAAATCACACCAGGCTTGCTCTGTTCTGTTATCTTCAGTCTCCAGCTTGTCTGCCTGAGAATCCTCTGGATACCTCATTTAAAACAATGTATTACTAGACAACATTCACAGGTGTTCTGATAGAACTGAGTCTCAAAATGCACATTATAAGTAAGTACTTGGTGCCCCTGACTCTGGTGCACACATTCTAACAAGCAGTGATGTACTTCCTAATTGGCAGTCCATAACCAAACTGAGAGAAATAAAAGGCATCATAACTCTTAGAGCAGAAAGCTGTTGGCTTTTATTTTTACATTCATATTTTTAAAAAACTTGGAACCATGAGACAAGTAAACTTCTCAAAATAATGGCAATAGTAATAAGAATACATACAGCACTTACTGCAAACCAATCATTAGGCAAAGCTCTTTCCACACATGTCCTTAATCTTCCCAATCGCCTTTTGGGAACAGCTGTTTTCTTCTAGAATTTTATAAATGAAAAGATTGGAGTCTAAAGACCGGAAATGAGTTGCAAAGGTTATCTGTTTGACGAGGGCCAGAATTTGCAGCAGAGAGTATGATTTTAACATAAATCTGTTCTTTATTACAAACATAGCAAAACTGATCTGGGTATGTGGCTTAGTGAGTAGACTACTTGGATAACATGCACACAGTGCTGAGTGTGATCCCAGCTCTACAGGTGGAAGGACTTTGATGTCATGTGTGCTGTGTGAGGTTTCTTGTCAGCATGAGATGCATGAAATGCTGCTTCATGTGTGTTCATATCCATGTGCGTGCGCACACACACACACACACACACACACACACACAAACTGCCTAACTATATTATAGGTAATTCTTCAAAATAAGTGCAAAGATTTCTTTCTATTTAGTGGTAGATCCACGTAAAAGGTAAAACCTATGACAATGGCTGGCAACTTTCACATTTTACCAAAGAATCCTCTCTCTCTCTCTCTCTCTCTCTCTCTCTCTCTCTCTCTGTCTGTGTGTGTGTGTGTGCATTTGTGTGTATTACTTATCTTAAATGAGATTGCCTCTGTAATCTTCCTTTATATTGCAACATCCTAATGCTGAATTCTCATTGGTAATAATTCTTTGGGTCAATGTTCATGGACGTTTGTGTGTATGTCTAATAAAAAATCAGATACACAATAAAACAAGCACATTTTTACAGCTATAAAGGTTTTAGACAAACCAAAAGGCTGAAGATGTCCTAAGAAATCTTTCTGTGTGGGCTGGTTTTGAGGGAAATAGTTATCATGCGCCAGAAAGAATAAGACTTGTAGCTACACTTCCCATCTATGTTATGATGTAGTTTGATGGTTAGCATCCCCTAGGCTATATTGTCTTAAGTTTTTTTTGTTGCTGAGAACAAAAGTAATGCCTACAACAGGTTTGAGAACAGAATTTAGAGAGCTTATCACTTCTTTCCAAAAGTCCTGAGGGAGAAGAGAAAAATGACTCAGAGAATATGAGTCAAGATTCAGCCATCCTCAAAGCAAGATTGGGTCATTTCACAGGAATTTCCTTTCTTACCTGTAATCCTTATGCCCATGGCAAACTGATCTGGGTATATATATGTGTGTGTGTGTGTGTGTGTGTCTGTGTGTGTCTGTAATAGGTCCTAATGTTCACAGCCCTTTTTCTAGAGAGTTATCTGGTACAGCTGAAGCAAATTATTTTAGGGGAATTCTATTGGAAAGGCCACACCTGGCAGTGCAGCATCATGAGTGTCTGGTCTCTAACTTGGAAAATGAAAGGACGAGTTAGAACCTGAGATGTCACATATACACAGTGCCCTGTTACTGAGCATACACTTAATAAACATTGGCTGGGTGAAGGCACAGAGGTTTTTTTTTTCCAACTACCTCCTTTACAGTTGAAAACCTCAATGCTCATGGAGATATGGCTCTTCAAGACAAAATGGAATGAAAGAAAGTCAAGGGGGCAGAGAAATCAAATACATCACTCTTCCAATTGATGCCCTCCCCTTCCTCAACTTCCTCATCCTTTCTTGGTGTGTCCTGCATCTTAAAGTGCTGTTGCTCCTTTTTCACTATGTCAGCTGACATTAATATGGAACTAAAACACACGTGTGTGTGTTGAATTAAGAAAAATGTGAACATTTCAAAATTCTTCATAAGAAATAAGCTTGCCTCGGGTTTAAACTGCTTTCTCTGTGATGAGGGACTGTATTTATTCACTCTTCTTGGGGTTCATAGTCTTTAAAAGTTCTCAAGTTGTTCGGTAACTTATCACAAGCTGTTCTTGCTAGTTAAATCACATAATCCTCTCCTCACACTTTTCTCAGGTCCACAGATGGGAATAAACTTGATGTACTATACGGAATTTGTTCATGGAGATGCCACAGTTACCACTGAGACCACCTGTCTCTTGGACCAAAGATGCTTGAGACTGATAGGATCTACAGAACAATTAGTGATTGTATCTCCTACAGACCATCCACCTAACACTCAACATCAAGGCATTTGGTTTTCTATCTGCACATCCTTTAATAATAGGAAATGTGGTACTTCATGGGAGCATTCTCTAAATGTTTCTGAGTTCTGGAAACTTTTCTTTGGGTAAAGCTGAACTTTCATGCCCTATTGCTTTCACATATTAAATGTTCTTGATTGAACCCTTTGGAGATACAGAATAAGTCTAGCCTGTCTTCCACCTGACAATCCTGTAGATATTTGAAGACAGCTTTCCTGCCCACCCCTTTCCCTCAAGTCTCCCCTTCTGTAATAAACATCTCTGGCTCTTTGAGCTGTTTCTTCTAGAGCACTGAATTATGTGTCTTGGCCCCATAACCTTTTCCTCTGAACATGTGCATATGTGCAAGCTGACAGTGGGCAGACATACTAATATATATATATATATATATATATATATATATATATATATATATGATATTAAACTACTTTCATTGATACTAGTACAAAGCTCTGGTTCTGGTATTTGTCTTAAGTGGCTACCTTTACCCATTTTTCTGGGACTCTCCTAATATCAGTATGAATAATAATAATTATTCTTTTCTGATTAGTCATTGTTCAAGTTATAAGTTATTAAATATTTCAAGTGGGGTTTATTTTTTAAGATCATTTTTAAGACCATGCCACCCCCTTAAAATAAGAAAAAATAGTAACTAAATATTTCTGACCTCAAGTCATCGTTCCTGTGCCTACCGCAATAACAATGTCCGCAGCATTGTTCTCATTTGGTTTCTTCAGCAAGACTGTTTAAGGAATCATTATTCATATTCTATGCCAGAGAAAACTGGGTCCTTAGAGATCCTGGTTCTTGTTCACCACTTCACAATTTTAAATGCAAAATCCAGGGAGCAATAATACATTCATGCTCAAAGACGCATGGACAACACTGCAGGCTTTGACTTTTTGGGAAACACAGTGAGCTCAAGTACACTAATGTTTCTAGGTTCTTTAGTAGAATAAGAGGTTCAACCCAGTGGGTGTGAATTTTTAACTTCTTCTTTAACATCTATTAAACACTCTGGTGAAATGATGCTTTAAGTATTTGGGGATTTGATCCTTAACCTTGACTCAATGGTGACCAAAATAACGATTTGAGGCTCCACATACTTAGTGAAGGAAATGTAATGCTAAATATCACCTCCATTTCTTGTTCTAGGAAAGTGTGTTGGGCACCCAAGGACAGGGGTTGAATCTTAGCTTGCTGTGAGACCTTTTCTTTCTTTTTTCTTTTTCTTTTTTTTTTTTTTGCCATAAATATTATTTATTGATTGATTGATTGATACTTTATTTACATTTCAAATGTTTCCCCCTTTCCAGATTTCCCCTTTGAAACCTCCCTATTCCCTCCTTCCTCCCCCTGCCTCTATGGGAGTATTCCCCCACCCACCCACTCACCCACCTACCCACTCAAGGCTTCCCTCCTTGGCATTCTCCTATATTGGGGCATCTAACACCCTTCGTCCCAAGGGCCTCTCCTCCCCCTGATGGCTAACAAGACCCTCCTCTGCCACATATGTGGCCAGCACCATGGGTCTCTCCATGTGTATTCTTTGGTTGGTGAGCCAGTCTCTGGAAGCATTGAGGGGTCAAGCCAGTTGCCACTGTTGCTCCCCTCCTGGGGCTGCAAACTCCCTCAGCTCCTTCAGTCCCTTCTCCAACTCCTCCATCTGGGACCTCACACTCAGCCCTACAGTTGCTGTGAAGTGACTCTTGGGTACTCTCAACTTTTGAGCTAATAACCACTTATCAGTAGTACATACCTGTTCATTCTTTTGTCACTGTGTTACTTCACTTAGGATGATATTTTCAAGTTCCATCCATTTGCCTAAGAATTGTTTCAGATAGCCACAGGGTAGACCTGCTGTCTTATGCTGTCATTATTTATCTTGATGCCATTCCCTCCACCCAGTCTGCCATACTCTTACAAGTTTTACCTAGAATGATGGTTATAAATAGTAATCAAAGAAGACCTTAGGGCCCTGGTCTATAAGTCCAACATGTAGCAAGCTTGGCAGCTGTCACTTCCACCATATGACAATAAATAAAGTAAAAACCAATGAATTCTGTACTTACTATGAAACCAGAGTTTCAGAACAGAGTGTTCCCCTCACATCTAGACAGACAGACACATTCATCCAGAGACCCACATGTGTGTCATGCCTACCTGGAACAGAAGCTTCCTGAGCTGTGAACTATGAAGAACATTAACAGTACTTCCAACAAATCTCTCCTGGCTGAATGTGGAATACTCCAAAGGGAGAAATATGTAGGACCAGTCTTAGGCTCACCATTCCACCTTCACAAAACCCATGATGCAACCTGAGGAGCCCCTCAGCATGCAGGGTTCCTACTCACATGTAGCCTAGAATCTTGTCTTAATGCCACAGAAGAGAATTTGTGAACTGGATGACAACAAAGAGTTTATTGATTAGAAGTGTGGCAGAAGGGAGGAACTGAGGCAGCAAGTGCTTGAGCAGCAGCTGTACAAGTAGTTTGATATCCCCATTGTTTAAAGGAAATGATTTGTAATTAATGATGAGGGAAAAACAAAATATGTTTCTTCTATTTCTAAAACATGACTTTCTAGTTCTTTTTAAAAAGGTGTGTGTGTGTGTGTGTGTGTGTGTGTGTGTGTAACTGAGTGAATGAACCTGATTAATCCAGAGGAGATTTCAAGTCCCCAGAGCAAGTATTATAGGCAGTTGTGTGCCACAAGGCTGTGGTGCTGGAACAGAGCTCCAAGGCTTTGCAAGAGTAGTGCTTGATCTTAATCACTGAGTCACCTCTGCAGTCTTTTGGATTTTGTTCTTAATAGATAAAATTACAGAAAATGTATTAGGGTAGTTGGCAGGCTTATACTGATGAAGAAATGCAATTAAGACAAAAACATGGATAAACTTCTGGAGGAATTTTGTTATATGTAAGTTACACAAACAGGTTAAGACTTGTGTTTTTATCTCAAGCATGGTTCATTGGTTATTTTATTAAGTTATTTGTGGTATATTAAAGAAAATCAAATTCTTTCTACATATAGTCTCTATGTGGGACAGTTTGTTGAAACTCTTGATACTGTCAAAGAGTTGTGAGCCAGGTTCAGGTGAGAGGGAAGAGCTTTCCCCTTTCCCAGGCCCTCACAAACTTCTCTTTTCTATCCTTCCTCATAAAGACAGAAGTGATGACTTCCAAGTTTATAGCATATGATCCCTGTAAGGATAGGACACCTAAAAACTGCAGGATATTTTCAAAAGGCAAAGCATTCACAGGAATTTTCATTAGAAAAGAAAGAAGAATGGAGTGGAAGAATTAGTCTGAATAAAAATAACCAAGAACTTAGAAGAAAAAAACTGAATCACAAAAGCAAAAATGCAGAGAATTCCATGTAGGGTAAATATCCCAGAGAAGACAAAAGGCATAATCATATCATAATCAAATTGCATTTTGTTTGTTTGACAAAATAAAACAGAGGACAAGCCAGAGACAGAAAGTGCCTGCAACAGATCTTTGGTAGGGTATAAAGCAGGCTTCTAGCAGAAAGCAGTCAAGCATGGACAGAACTGAGTAAAATATTCAGTGTTTAAATGTGCACATGCTGGAAGCTGGACTCCACATCCAGTGAAAGGGAGCCCATAGCCAGCAGAGTTGGCCTGAAACAAATGGTACATGAGGATGGATTTGGGGAGGCAACATTAAGAAATCTTCTGTTTGGATGGCATCATTCTGTCAGGCAGTTCATGCTCAGATACATGTAAACCATCTTCCTGCCAGATATATATCATTGCATTAAATATATTCTTCTCTACACATTCTGCCAAAGACCAAAGTATGGTTATCCTGTTATAAAATGGTTTTAGTGAATCATCATTTGAGTCTGTTGTAGGTTTTCAGGATTCATCTCCTTAATAATTCACTGTGGAACATTACCAAGAATTAAGTTAAGACTTACAAATCTGTTCCTTGCCTTTCTGTCAGTCTCACCTGGATGCTGAAAGACCTTAGACTGGTCAAACAATCTGGCTAAATAAATGCCTTTCTCAACCCTCCTGTGGTCCCAAGAACTGAACATCAAACGTCAACTCTCTAATGCCCAGTTTCCCTAGTAATGAATGACCTTCCTCTGTTGTCTTCTAGTCTTCTTCATAGGAACCTCAACCTGTCCTAACCAAGTGTCTGCAATGCCCCTTCTGAGCCAGTCAATTAATGACTTATTTCCTATACTATTTGAGGTTATACAGCCATTGTTTTAAGAATGATTGAGTAATTATATTACTAAATCTATCTGCCTCTGCAGCATTCACACTTATACCATCCGCCCCAGTGACCCAAAATCTCCTGAGCCAAAATATGAGAGGATCTTTGAATGCTGTGTTTCTCTGTTCAGCAGTCCAGATTCTAAATATTCCTTGATTATCACAGTTTATTGTGTTGGATTATACTAAGGCCCCCATTTGGCATGGTGGATCATGGATTTTCCCTACTGTCTATGAAAGGACCTCAATGGGTGTCTTCCATTACCTCTACTGTTTGTTCCTCTTCCCAAAGTTTTTAAGATCCTGAACCCAGGAAGAGCACTTTAGCATAGGCCACACTCATCAAGGAGGCCTGCTAGTCCATAGAAAATAAAATAAGATGACCACCCTGGGATTCTTCAAGGGTGTTTAGTCTTGTTTGTATGTCCTATCACCCATCACAAGTACCAAGTACAGCAAAGAGGCAAACCTTCCCATACAACCCATGGAAAGATAGCCATAGCAGTACTGCCTATGTGGATCATCCACCCTCACATGCATCAGCTTCTCTTGCATATCCTAACACCCACTGAAGGGACCATGCAGTTGTTTCTCCCCAGTTCATCTTTGGCTTTATCAGTCTTCGTCCGGACAACAGTGGCACTATGTAAACTTTTTCTTGGGGAAAGGTAAACAAGTGTTTATTCACTTGAGGTGCTATAATAGGGATCTTGTGTGAACAGAGGTGGTCTAGAGGTACCACCTAGCTCATGAATAAAATTTATGTCCTGGAAAGAAGACCAATTGAAAGAGGAAAGTGAAGTGACAGTTTGAAAGAGAGAGCCACTCACAGTATGACAAGCAGAGATCTGAGGCAGAAAGGAAAGCAGCTGGTAGCTTTCCCCACTCAGGAAAAGTAGCAAAAAATAATATTCTGGACAAACAGTTTGGTTACACATCTGAGGTAGGACAACAAAATGGCAGCCACCGGGGTATAAAAATAGATTAGACAAAAAGTTACATATTGACAGGAAACATTAACCATAGAGAGAAAAAGACAAAAATAATAAACTTTATTAAAATAGACAAACACGTTTTCTCCTATACAGGTGGTAGCTCTGGGTCTGGCTTTTTATATGCTCCTCAAGAGCCAAACCTCTCTGGACTCCTCCTCCCCGATTACTTCTGTCCTAGTATCTCCCCTTGGATGGGTGCCTTCCTGTGAGGCATTCTGTAACACTTGAAATCTCCTGGGAGCAGGTATGCAACTCCAGAGTAAAAAGCATGTTCTTCTAAAAGGGGGCAATCTCTGTTTCCCAGGTCCATCCAAGTTCCGTTGACCCTCCTTCAGTAGTGCACTGATGACAGGCCAAATAACCTGCTTCACCCAAGTCTACTTTAGTGAATCAGTTAGTTTGTGTGGATTACTTACAGAAGTAGATACAAAGAGTTATTTACAAAACAACAGATGACTCAAAAGCAGCTGAATAATCAAAAGGCCACCCAATCCACCATGGGTAATTTATCACATGATTTGCAGGCAGATCAGATCAAGGGAATATTCTCTCAAGAAGATGCTGGTGGTAATATATTATTAGATAGGAACCTTCTAAATCCTTTCACTATCAGGAACTTCTTAAGACTTTTGAGTTGCTTGTACTCTGAACCTTGTAAGTTATTTGACTTAAGTTTTAATGACCCTCCCTCTAAGATACAATGTTTCAATTCTGACAAAATTGCTAAATAACACATTTTCCATTCATGTCCAGCTCCTGTACTCAGGGCCCTTATAATGAATGCTGTTTTTAACTCTGTTTTCCTAAAGCAGTAGTTCTCAACCTTCCTAATGCTGTGACCCTTTAATATAGTTCCTCATATTATGGTGACCCAAACCATAAAATTATTTTTGTTGCTCCATCATAACTATAATTTTGCTGCTGTTAAGAACTGTAATGTAAATATCTCTTTTCTGATGGTCTTAGGTGACCTCTGTGAAAGGGACATTCAATCTCCCGAGATGTTGCCATCTACAGGTTGAGAAGCACTAGACTAGAATAATTTTAAATAAGTCATGGGGATTATCCTGCTACCTCTCCACCAACCTTCAACAGACCTGATGATCTGGAAGCATACAGGTTAGAACATTTTCTGTGCCCAGCATCCCAGCTAACTAAGTCCTCTGGGTCACCCCTAGCCACCCTGATCCACCTGCCATCTCCAGCAGACCTCTATTTTGCAACCACCTCTCTGCACACTTCATCAGACTTGATGATTCAGAAACATTCAGCCCAAGGATACACATCAGATGCCTGCCACCCCACACATGAATAGTGTGAGACTTCAACACCCTACTCCCACCAACTGACAGGTTAGCCAGACAAAAACTAAATAGAAAAATATTAATATTGTGTATCAAATGGACCTAACAGACATATATAGAATATTTCACCCAACATAAAAAAGATTCCTTCTCCTCAGCAGCACATGGATCCATCTCTAAAGTTGACTATGTAATCAATCACAAAGCAAGCCTCAGAGATAACAAGAAAATTGAAATAAAGCCTTGTATCACATCAGTCCACTATGGATTAAAGCTGGACTTCAACAACAACAGAAACATTAGAAAGCCTATATACTAATGGAAAATGAAGAACTCTCTACTCTATGATCACTGGGTCAGCAAAGAAATAAAGAAATTACAGACTTTCTATAATTCAATGAAAAGGAAGGCACAACATACCTAAGTTTATGGAACACACTGAAAGCAGTGGTAAGAGAAACAGTCATAGCACTAAATGCCTCCAAAAGAAATTAGAGCAATCTAATTTCCTATCCCAGCAATCTGAAAGATCTAGGGGGGGGGGAAAGGCAAATACACAGAAGAGGAGTAGAAGACAGGAAATAACCAAAATCAAGGCTGAAATCAATCAAGTAGAAATAAAGAAAACCATACAAAGTATCAACAAAACCAAGAGTTAGTTCTTTGAGAAAATCAACAAGATAGACAAACCCTTAGCCAATCTAACCAAAAGACAGAGAAATAGTACCCAAATAAACAAAATCAGAAACAAAAAGGGAGATATGACAATAGACACTGAGGAAGTTCAAAGAATCATTATAGGTCTTACCTCAAAAGCCTGTACTCCACAAAATTGGAAAATCTTAATGAAGTGGATGATTTTCTAGACAAAAACCAATTACCAAAGTTAAATCAGAATCAGGTAAACTATTTAAACAGCCTTATAATCTCTAATTAATAGCAATCATTAAAACTCCCCCCCCCCCAAAAAGGCCAGGGCCAAATACTGTCAAACTCATTCTGTGAAACCACAGTCACCCTGATACCTGAACCACAGAAAGTCTCAACAAGGAAAGAGAATTTAAGACCAATTTCTTTTATGAACATTGATCAAATAACACTCAATGGAATACTTGCAAACCAAATCCAGGAACATATCAAAAGCATCCATCATGATCAAGTAGGCTTCATCCCAGGGATGCAGAGATGGTTCAATATATGAAAATCTATCAATGTGATCCACCATATAAACAAACCGAAAGACAAAAATCACATGATCATCTCATTTGATGTTGAAAATGCCTTTGAAAAATCCAACATCCTTTCATGTTAGAGAGATCAGGGATACAGCTAAACATAATAAAAGCTTAGCCAAAATACAGCAAGCTAATAACCAACATCAAATTAAATGGATAGAAACTTAAAGCAATTACATTAAAATTAGGGATATGACAAGATTGCCAAGTCTCTCCGTATCTGTTCAACATAGTACCTGAAGTTCTAGCTAGAATAATAAGACAACTAATGGAGATCAAGGGGATACAAATTGAAAAGAAAGAATCAAAGTATTGCAATTTATGGATGATATAGTATTTATAAGTTACCCAAAAAGTTATACCAGACAACTCCTACAGCTAAGAAGCACCTTCAGCACAGCGGCAGGATACAAAATTAACTCAAAAAATCAGTATAGCTCCATTACACAAATAATGAACAGGTGGAGGAAGAAATGAGGGAAACAACATCCGTTATAATAACCATGTATAATATAAAATATTATGGTGTAACTAACCAAGCAAGCAAAAGATCCATATGGAAAAAAACTTCAAGTAGCGCAAGAAAGAAATTGAGGAAGAAAGCAGAAGATGGAAAGATCTCCCATGTTCATGGATCCATAGGATTAACACAGTGAAAAAGGACATCATATCAAAAGCAATTTACATATTCGATACAACTCCCATCAAAATTCGAATACAATATTTTACCGACCTGGACAGAGCAATTCTCAACTTCATATGGTAAAATAAAAAAATCAGGATCTCTAAAACAATCATGAGTAAAAAAGAACTTTGAGAGGCATCACCATACCTGACCTAAACCTGTACTAAGGAAAAATAGCAATAAAAACTGCATGGAATTGATATAGGTACAGACAGGTTGATCAATGGAATAGAATTGAAGACTCTGAAATAAACCCACACACTTATGGACACTTGAATTTGACAAAGAAGAAAAAAATCATATTCAACAACTGATGGTGGTCTACCTGGGTGTCTACACGTAAAAGAATGCAAATTTATCCATAATATATACATATATATTTCACCCTGCCCAAAAGTCAAGTCCAGGTGGAACAAAGACCTAAATATAAAACTAAATAAACTAAATCTAATAAAACAGAAAGTGGGAAAAGCCTGGAACTCATTGGTACAGGAGACAATTTTCTGAACAGAACACCAATGGCTCAAGCTCTAAGATCAACAATTGATAAATGTGACTTCATGAGAAGGTTCTGTAAGGCAAAGGACACTGTCATAAGAACAAAAGAGCAGCATACAGATTGGGAATGGATCTTTCCCAACCTTAGATCTGACAGAGAGCTAATATCCAAAATTTATAAAGAGCTCAAGAAGTAAGACACCAAAAATCCAAATAACCCAATTAAAAAATTGGGTACAGAGCTGAACAGAAGATTCTCAACAAAGGAAGCTCAAATAGCCAAAAAAAACACTTAAAGAAATGTTCAAAGTCTTTAGACCTTAGGGAAATGCAAATCAAAATGACCTAAGATTCCATCTTACACCCACCGGAAAGGCTAAGATCAAAACCTCAAGTAATAGCACATGTTAAGAAGGATGTAGAGCAAGGGAAACACTTCTCCATTGCTGGTAGGAGATCAAACTTATACATTCAGTTTGGAAATCAATTTAGAGGTTTCTCAGAAAGCTGTAAATAGTTCTACCTCATGACCCAGCTATACCATGCCTGGGTATATATCCAATAGACACTATATCATAGGGACACTTGCTCAACTATGTTCATAGCAGCTTTATTCATAATTTCCAGAAACTGGAAACACCCTAGATGTCTCTCAACTGAGGAATGAATAAAGAAAATGTGGTATATTTACATGCTATAATATTATTCTGCTTTTAAAAAGAAAGACATTATGAATTTTGCAGGCAAATCAATGGAACTTGAAAATATCCTGAGTGGGGTAACCCAGACCCAAAAAGACATGCATGGTATGTATTCACTTATAAGTGGATATTAGCAACAAAATACAAGATACACATGCTTCATGCCACAGACCCAAAGAAGCTAAACAAGAAGGAAGGCTCCAGGGAGGATGTTTGACTCTAACTCAGAAAGGGGGATAAAACAGTTGTAGGAGGCAAATGGAAGGAGTATCTTGAGTGGGAACGGGATGGAGAGGGGAATCGTAGGTGCATTCAAGATCAGGTATGGGGAAGAACAAGAGAGATGGCCTAATGCCCATGAGAATGAATGGAAATCTGCAGATAGCTTTGGAGGCAGGTGCATCTCCCCAGGATAGAAGAGTTGCCTAAAAATCAATGGGGGTTACCTTTGCTGAGAGTCACAGCAGTTGGGATGTGGAGTCTAAAGAGGCAACTGAGTATAGCCAGGCGGGAACCCCATTGCAGCAATAGGGACACCAACCCACCCACAAACTTTCCACCCAAAATTGATCCTGCCTACAAAAATTGCTGGACTGGGGATAGAGCAAATACAGAGGAAATAGACAAGCAATAACCAGCCCAACTAGATACCCATCCCATGGACAAGCATCAATCCCTGATACTCTCTTATGCTTGCACACAGGAGCCTCGTGTAGCTGTTCTCTGTGAGGCTCTATTCAGCAGCTGACTCAGACAGATGCAGAGACCCAGAGCCAAATATTGGATGGAGCTTGGGGACTCTTATGGAAGAGTTGGGAGAAGGACTGAAAGCTTTGAAAAGGATAGGAACTCCACAGGAAGACCAACTGAGTCAACTAATCTGGACTGTTGTGGGCTCTCATAGACTGAACCACCAACCAAAGACAGTATACTGACTGGACTTAGGCCCCACACATATATGTAGCAGATGTACAGCTGGGTCTTCATGTAGGTCCCAAACAACTGGAGTGGGGGTTATCCCTAAAGCTATTGCCTGTCTGTAGAATCCAGTCCCCTAACTCCGCTCTCTTATCTGGCCTTGGTAGAAGTGCCTAGCCCTACAGAGACTTGATATGCCAGAGAGGGGAAGAAAAGCAGGGTGCCTCCATTCTCTCAGAGGAGAGGGGGAAGGAGTGGAGAAGGAAAGAACTGTGGGAGGAGCGACTGGGATGGGAGATAGCAATCAGAATATAAAATGAATAAATAAAAATAAATCGACAAGTCAGGGGGAAATTATTAGATAATACAGAAGCTAAATAAATAATTAAATAAATAAATAAATAAATAAATAAATAAATAAAAGGGAAAGAAACCAGTAATGAGAAGCCATGGAGCAGGAAATGCCTTGATAATGAGAAGTCACGTGTATTAACTGCCACATGTACAAAGAAGTTAGGTGTATGGTGTAAGGTAATCTAAGCAGATGTGCAATAAAGTCATAGATAATGTCAGGAGATCAACAGTTCTAAGATTGAAGATGTCATGAATTACTGACATCATAGTGACATTCTTTTAAAATCATGGCTATGTTTTTCTGAGGCTAATTTTTTATTAGAGAATTTCTAGAATGAGCCATAGTAAATGGGTAACTGAAAAGTGTCTCTGTTCCTTGGAAGCTTTTAAGAGACTAACACATCTTTGCTTGGATTTTCCCCAAATTTTCATTGGCACATTTTCTTCTGAGAAAGTTTATTGAATTCTTTTTTAAATGGAACTGAAACCAGATTCCTTATAAAAAAGGACTTCTTAGTCCTGATTCAACATACTAGAACAGTAGTTCTCAACCAGTGGGTGGTGATGTCTTTGAGGCTCGAATAACTCTTTCACAGAGCTCACCTAAAACCATCAGAAAATACAAATATTTACATTATGATTCATAACAACAGTAGGGAAATTACAGTTTGAAGTAGCAAGAAAATAATTTTATGGTTTGGGGTCACCACATGAGGAATAACACAGAAAGGCCACAGCATTACGAAGGTGGAGAGCCATTGTCCTAGTTGGCAACTATTGCATTGTCATGTCAACATATAGCATCATTGCTGTTGGATTGCTTCCCAAATCTACTTAAAGATCACATTCCCCAAATGCCTGCCTGTGTGACAGCTTTCCAGACTTGACCAAATTAATAGCAAACACTGTGACCTAACAGAATTTTGAAGAGGAGACAAAATGACGAGCTCTTTAATGGATTGTCAAGTACCACTGCCTCATGGGAATCCTTAAGAAACTAATTCTGTTTTGAACTAAAAACTAAGTAAGAACTAGCCTATACTTCTGCCAAGACTATCTGTTACATTAGTCCAAAATCTATTAATTTTCTCTATAATAATAACCTGAGTCTCAGGTCTTACAGTAATAATAAGATTGCCATGCCATCTTAACACAAAGCATAATCAAGCTCACACTGTTTCTTTCAGCAGAACCCTCTAATCCAGACCATTTACCAGCAAGAGAGAAAAGGGATAAAAGGAGAATAAGATTCAAATAGACACAAGAACGTGTTTTACACATTTCACCTTGACCCTTTTGTGGTTTAGTAAATCTTTCTACATCTCTGAGATTGGGTTTCATGATTAGAAACATAGATAAACTATCTCCTGACTTTCAAGCAGTGGGGGTTAAACTTTGTAAGTATAATTCTGTATGCTTTTACAAATATCTATGATACTCTTTACAAACAAGTCCAAAATTATTAAATTCCCAGGACTTTGCTTTTATCATCATCCATGGTGAGAAAAATGGGTTCTTGAACATCTGCTTTGTGCACAGAGTATAAACAAGGAGTCTTCAAATAGAGAAAATCCAGGCATTCTACCACAAGGGCAGCCCTTTCTATACCTTTCCCTTCCTCTGTCTCTGCCATTTGATTTCCTTTCACAATTTTTAAATCTGGAGAAATCAACTGTTTTATATACCATATTAAGCTCGACAAAACAAACTGACTTATAACTTAGGCAACAAGTCCTAAGGGAGATATTCAGGACCATGCCATGGCTCACTTGTGGTTCTCTGACATAAGCAAGGATAATAATTAACAATCAGATGGCATATCACTCCAAAAATAGGTTTTATGTGTGGCTTTCCTTTATCTTAAGTGTACCCATGGGTGTTTGAGTAACATTCTAAATATGTTATTTTAATGTACTACATGTTCAGCCTCTGGGAATCATTTCACTGAGTAACTGAGAAGCTAGTGTATAGTTTTTTCTATCAAACTGGCAAATGAATGGATTAACTATCTTCATATTTATGACACTATATTTGCTTGAGATAAATCTTCCTGCTACAGCTAGCACATAGAAAACTCTTCATCTTAGTGGGAGATCACATTCACCTTTTCTCTTATTGTACAATATTCTTTAGATATTCATTCCACATGCACTTACCCAGCATCTACATAGTCACTGAAAAATGAAGTCAATTGATAGATTATTCCGGACAAGAATAAGTATTATAAAGAAAGCAAAATGAACAGTAGAATAAGAAAAAGCAAGAGCAATAGGCATCAACAAAGACTGAAGTTGAGTAATTAATGTAGACTCTTGGAGAAGCAAAGAGTCTAGTGGTGAGGAGGCTCCCAGAGAGTAAAGAAAAATAAAAGCAGAGGCAACCACAGTGGCAAACACAGTTGTATTTCAGGAAGAGAGGCCAGTGTGTGTAACACGCAGGTATCTGGATGAAGTTAGAGAGTCATCATATAAGGAGAGGCAGACTATAGATGTGCACTCATGAGAATGAATTTTCAATATAATCCAACTTCAGTGTGCAGCAATCGAGTAAATGAGTATGGTGGTATGATCCAATTTCTAGTTTTGGAGCTCAATATAGTTATGCACAGGTGGGAATAGAAATGAAAAAGCAACCAGTTAGGTATTAATACATTTAGTAACATGGACCAAAGAGCAGCAATGCTGGTATGCCCTGCTATTGCAGAGTGGATGCAGAAATAGTCACTTTAAGAGCTGGACAGATCTAAAAATCTCTTTAAGTGGCATATAAAATAGAGGAGTCAAGGCAGCAGTTCCTTTATCTTTTTACAGCTGTTCTCTGCACTTCATAGTATGAATTCAAAACTAATATGAAACACAAAGCATAACTATAAAACAAAGTGTAAAGATGAGAATTGACCAGATGTACAGAACAATATACTGTGGGACTCTTGCAGACACATGAGCAAGTATTGTTTCTAGTTTTTGTGACCATCGTTAGGAAACAAGGGATTCCAGGCTTGCTGCATTCTCCGTTGCCTTCCTGTGCGGATCTGTTATTTTCCTTCTGTTTACATTCTACACATTATTGTACACTTCTTCACTTTCACTAATTCCCATCACCAAACAGCCGAAACTCAGTGAACATTTGGCCCACAGCATTCACGGACAATGCTCAAATGACAAAAATTTAAAAAATTCTAAAGTCACAAAACAATGGCATAAAATATAAAAGGGGAGAGTGTTAACCATGCCTGGAAAATGCAAAGAGAGATCCTTTCTGATCGTCAGCTCTTTGTACTTTTGAACTGAGCAAGTTTCAGCTGATTGGGTTCAAAAGGTGGCCAAGACTGATGAAGTAAGTGCCTTTGTTAACAGTTAAATTTAAACTGAGTCTCTCAAGAAAGACACATTTATAAGCCCTCTAATGAGCATCTCAATGGGAAAAAATTGAACTTAATCTTTTGGTTCACTCGGGAGGTTCTCTTAGTGAAAGGGAATCTAGTAAGTCAACTTTTAAAAGATGCTGAAAAGTTAGTCTAAACAGTGGCAGCTTTAGCCTCTCCCCTCTGCTCTCCCCATTCTCTTTGTTAGCTAGCTGCAGACTGTTTATCGGGCTACCAAATAATGCAAAGATTTGCACCTTTTATAGAAAGATTTTGAAATAATTGCATTATGTATGTCAAAGCTTTGTACATCTGGAGGTGAATAGTACACAGAAAAGTTTTTCAGGCTGCATTTGTATCACAGATATAATGCCCAAGAATCTCTTCCCTTAATGGAAGAATAGAATACAATCTGAGACTAAGACCTTGAAAGTGGAGTTGTCTAATGTTTCCTATAGAAAGCTTCTGTCCTCAATCTGTATCCCTTAATACAGCCTGATAAATGAAGCAAAGAGAATTCAATAAAGATGTCATGAAGGTAGACTTCTGTTATAGAAAATTATATCAATCTTTATTTCTATGAGTATTTGTAACTATAGATATTGTTGTGCCAACTCAATGTGTGTGGGAAATAGGTTGTTTTAGCTACAGTAAATAGAGTGAAAGTGATTTGAAGACTTCAAGCTCTAAACAGCTCTAACCAGTTACTTAAAATATTTTGTTGTGAATAGTTTGAATAAATAAAAGTGTCATTTGAGTTAAAATGAGGATAATTTCTCACCAAACAAGTGCTAATCTAGAATCTTAGTTAAACAACTAAGGTAAATTGGATAACTAAGTGGTAGAGGAGTAGGGACACTTTGATGCTATAAACATCATTCCTTTTCATTAATTCTCAGCAAGCAGCATCATCCCTCTCTAGAATCTAGAATCAGGGTTTACCCACAGTAGAAAAAAAGGAGTTAACATTTCCAGATGAATAAGGATAACAGGATTAGAAAATTAGGTATTGTCTTAATCAGGGTTTCTATTCCTGCACAAACATCATGACCAAGATGCAAGTTGGGAAGGAAAGGGTTTATGGAGCTTACACTTCCAATTGTTGTTCATCATGAAAGGAAGTCAGGACTGGAATTCAGGCAGATCAAGGAGCAGGGGCTGATGCAGAGGCCATGGAGGAATGCTGCTTACTGGCTTGCTTGCTTCTCCTGACTTGCTCAGCCTGCTTTCTTATAGAACCCAAGACTACCAGCCCACAGATGGTACCACTCATAAGGGGCCCTCCCCCCTTGATCACTAATTGAGAAAATGCCTTACAGATGGATCTCATGGAGGCATTTTCTCAACTGAAACTCCTTTATCTTTGATAACTCCAGCTTGTATCAAGTTGACACACAAAACCAGCCAGTACAGTTGGTATTGGAAAACACTGTAAAGTATGGAGTAAAAGGGATGCATTTTCCTCCCAACCATGTGATCTGAGTCCTATCACATATGAGCCTTAATGTTCTCCACTGTAAAATCAACATTCAAATAGCCATCTCATAGGATGTGCACAAGTCATTTTTTTCACTGTAGAACAAAGTACCTGACAAGAGCAAACATAGGAGTAAAGGGTTCATTTTCAGCTTATATTTTGATGGCACAGTACATAGTGAGAAGGAAGCGATGAGAAAAAGAGCCTGAGGTGCACACGCTCAGGAAGCAGAGAGATGAATCCTGATACTCAGCTCACTTTCTATTGATATAATTCCAGACTCTAGCCTATGGAATGGTGCCACCCATGTTAACACGTAAGAGGCCCCAGATGTTTGTACAGGCACCATGTTGGAGACACCATTCTGACTATCAAACACAACATGTAGCCTCCAAAAACTGCCAAAATGGAAACAAAGACCTAGTCCATCAAAGACCTAGTCCATAGTTTCTGGATTTAGGAAAGTTCCTAAATGTACAAACTGTACTTTCTTTTGGCTTCTGTAGTTCTGCTTCTTGTTATCTGTTCATGCTAGTTGAATGTGTCAACTAGGAGGTGGGTTTTGTACATTGACAGCAAAGAACAGTAAAGATCTGGGCTACATGATTTGGACAACTTCTCTGTGTAGCCACCAGCAGCAATAAAGGCTTCCTTTTGGACTTTCAGAGTGTCTGTGTGTTTTTTTCATGGACTTAATTCAACACTCAGATCTTACTACCTAAATTCTATAGAAAATCTCTTACAGACATACTCAGAGTTTGTCTCCTAAGTAATTTTATATCCTGTCATGCTGACAATCAATATTAACTGTAACAGGGTTTTTGGAAGAAACAAATGAGACATTGCCATAAAAGTCCCTGACTACTGTGATGACCAATCTTGATTGTCAATTTACTATATCTGGAATTGACTAATGCCCAAGAAATTGGATACACCAGAAAAGGATTTACTTGATTGGATCTTTAGAGATAGGACTGGACTCAAATCTGAATTATTTGAGGTCAGAAGACCCACCCTAAATCTGCCCATGCCTTCTGGTGGCAGCCTGCATGATATGACAAGGAAGAAGGAAATGTAGAGAGAGTGGGAAGGGGGAAGAAGAAAGAGGGAAAAAGGGTCAGGGAGAGTGAAGAGGGTCAGACAGTCAGAGAGAGTCAAAGAGGCCAAACAGTCCCTTTCATAGCAAGCCAGGCCTACCTGGCTGTTGCTAGGTAACAGTTGAGCAGAGTGTAGAAGGAATGTTGACAATGAACATGGGTGAGCAAGAACCTAAGGAATAGGATATTCAGTCCTTTGGGCATATATGAAAGAGTGCTAAAGCTAGGACATATAGTAAAGTTACTTTTAGCTTTCTGGAGGATTTGATTTTCACACTGATTTCCATTAGGGTGGCACCAGCAGTGTATATGGGTTCTTTTTTCCATTCATTACTCAAGCATTAGTTTTCAGTTGCTTTGTTAATTGTTGCCATTCTGTCTGGGGTAAGATACAATCTCACACTTGTTTTGACATACATTTTTATAATTGTTAAGGATGGTGGACACTTTTTGAGATATTAGGTAGTCATTTTTTCTTGTTTAGAGAATTCTCTGTTTACATTTCAGGCTCAATCTTTTAATGGATTTTCTTTTTTTTTTTTCTTTTTTTTTTTTGATTCTTTGTCTTTTGAATTTCTGTGGCTCCATATGAATTTCAGTGTAGACTTTTCTATTTCTCTGAATAGTGAAATGAAGGTTTTGATTGGGATTACACTGAATCTATTAATAGCTTCTGAAACATGGTCATTTTATAATATTAATTTTACCAATTCATGAGAATATGTGTCTTTCCATTTTCTAGTGTATTTCTCTGTTTTTCTTCAGCTGTTTAATATTTTTTATGGTAAAGGTCCTTTACTTTTTAGTAAGCTTTATTCCTACATATTTTATTTTATTTAAGGCTGTTGTGTATGGGGGTCTATTGACGATCTCTTTCTCTGTATGTTTGTTGACGGTGTATAATAAAGCAGTTGATTTGTAGAATTGAGTCTGTATCGTGCCACACTGATGAATTTGCCATATCTAGTTTCTGATAGAATTTTGAGACCTTCTAATGCACACAATCATATCACCTGCAAATGGGGACAGTCTAAGTTCTTCTTTTCCTATTTTTATTCTTTTAATTTCCTTCTTTTACCTTATTGTTTCAGCTTGTACTTTGAGCACAGTATTGAAGTAAGTGGGGATAGTAGACATCCCTATCTCATTCCTGACTTCATTAGAATCATTTCAAGTTTTCCTCAAGTAGGATAATGTTGGCTGCAGCGTTCTCATAGATGGCTTTTATTATTTCCATGTATCTTCCCTCTAGTACTCCATTCTCTCAGGCTTTGATCATGAAGGCATTTTATCACAGACTTTTTATGCATCTATGAAGATAATAATGTAATTTTTATATTTAATCCCATTTATGTTTATTACATCGAGTTGGATATGTTGAACATTCTTGCATTTATAGGGAAAAAACCCAACTTCACCGTGGTGGATAATCTTTTTAATGTATGTCTGTACTCTATTTTCAAGTATATTACTGAACATTTTGAGTCTTCATTTATCAAAGGTATTGGTCTATAGTTTTATTGTTGATTGTTGTTTTGTGTCTTTTACTTCATTGTGTCTTAGAGTGATTCTGGCTTCATGGAAGGAGTTTGGGAGTGCTCATTCTGTTTCTATTCTTTCTTATGTTTGAATGGCTTAAGAAGAATTGTCTGTAGATATTCATTAGAAGTCTGGTAGAATTCTGCTGTGAATTTTAATGGAAAGGTTTTAATTATTATTTCAATACAATTTTATTGATCTATTTAGGTTATTGACTTTTTCTAGGTATTTTGGCTGAATCCAGAAATTCACAAATTTCTTTGAGGTTTTTCCAACTTAATGGAGTACAGATTTTTCAAGCATTTCTTTATAATTTTCTAAATTTCTTTAGTTGTTGTAATGCTCTTTTGTTCATTTCTGATTCTGTTAATTTGGGCCCTTTTGTTGTTATTGTTGTTGTTGTTGTTAGTTGGCCCAAGGATCCCTCAATCTTATTTATCTTCTCAAAGAGGAAACACTTAAAGCCCTATAATGTTCATTGTTTATATATCATTAATTTCTGGTCTGATTTTTACTATTTCTTGACATCAACTGTGTTTGGATTTGATTTTATTTTCTTGTTTTTTCAAATGTTTGCGTTTCATCATTAAATCATTTATTTACTCTATTTCTCCTTCTTTAAACATAGGGACTTAGAGTCAAACCACTCTTATGTGTAGGACCCATACCTAGAAATAGAAGGCCAACACAAAAAAGAATCCAGCAACATTTTTGGAGGTTCTTTGCCTCATAATGTTAGTTTGGAACATTCTTTTTTAACCTTATAGGTCCTTTGTGTATATATTATGGCTCTTGGTTTTGTGTCTTTATGAGACTCCTGTGTGCTAAACATGTGTGTCTTTACATCTATATATGTTTCCTGTGCTTAGTCTCTGGCTCTTTTTCTTCTGTAGGCTTGTTTGGTTTTATTTTTATGGATTTGTTTTGTTTTATTATTATTTGTTAGAACACTGTTTATTTGCTAAGGAGAAGAAATATGGGTGTGGATCCAGAGGAAGGGGAGGAGGGAGAGACTGAAAGGAGTTTGGGGAGGGGAAACTGTAAGCAAAATAGATTTTAAAAAATCCATTTTCAGCAAAAGAAAAAATAAATAAATTTCTCCCATAGGACTTTTTCAATGTATCACAGAGGTTTTGTTGTGTTTTCACTTTCATTTAGTGGCAGGAAATTGTATTTCTTCTTTGACCCACTTAATCTTCAGTAATGAGTTGTTTAATCTACATGAAATTGTGTATTTTTTAGAGATTTATTTGCTGTCAATTTTAAGTTTTATTGCATTATGGTCAGATATACGGCTATTTCAATCTTTTAGAATTCATAAAAACTTTTTTATCCCTAGAATGTGATCTATTTTAGAGAAGCATCTGTGTGATGCTGAATAGAATTTGTATTTCTTGGTGTTTAGACAAAATGTTCTATAGATATTTGTTAAGAACATTTGATGAATGGTGTCAATTAATTCTGATATTTCCCCATTTGTTTTGTTTTTGAGTTTATTTCCAAATGACTTTTCTATTTGAGAAAGCAGGACATTGAAATCATTTACTGTTTATGGATATGTTAATCTCTCCTTTTTTCATTAGCTTATTTATTCACTTCACATCCCTATCACAGCCCAAACAGTCCTTCTCTCCTCCCAGTCCCACCCTCACAAACCATTCCACCATTACTCCCTCCCCTTCTCAAAGGGGAAGTCCCCCCACCTCATGGGTACCAACTCACCTTGGCAAATCTAATGAAAGCAGGACTAAATGCATCCTCTCCCACTGAGGCCTGACAAGGCAGCCCAGCTAGGGTAAGAGGATCCAAAGGCAGGCAAAAAAGTCAAAGACAACTCCAGCATCAATTGGTAAGGAGCACACATGAAGGCCAAGCTACACACTTGCTACAAATATGTAAGGAGTCTAGCTTCAGCCCACGCATGCTCTTGGTTGGTGGTTTAGTCACTGTGAGCCCCCAATGAACCCAGGTCAGTTGACTCGGTAGGTGTTTTGTGTTCTTGATCCTTCAATCCTTCCCTCCACTCTTCCACAAGACTCCCTGAGCTCTGCCTAACACCTGGCTGTGGGTGTCTCCATCTATTTCAGTCAGCTGCTGAGTGGAGCCTCTCAGAGGAAAGTTATGCTGATCTCCTGTCTGCAAGCATAACAGAGTATCATTAATAGTGTCAGGGATTTGTTCTTGCTAATGAAATGGGTCTTAAGTTGGGCCACTCATTGGCTGACCATTCTCTGAATCTCAGCACCATCTTTATCCCTGCACTTCTTGTAAGCAGGACAAATTTGGGTCAAATGTTTTGTGAATGAGTTGGTGTCCTTATCCCTCCACTGGGAGTCCTGCCTGGCTTCAGGAGGGGTGGTCACTTCAGGTTCCATATTCCCCACTACTAGGAGACTCACCTATGGTCATGCCCATATCCTTCCAGAAGCTTCCCCATTCCAGGTGTCTGGCTTATCTGAGAGATGCCATTTCCCCCCAGATCAATTTCCCGTCTCTCTTCTAGCCTTCTCACTCCCCACTCCTGCTCTGCCTACACTTTTTTTTCTCACTGATTCCCCTCTCCATTCTCTTTCTCACCCAGTTCCCTCTATCCACCCATCTCCAATTTCTATTTTATTGTACCTTCTGAGTAAGATTCAAGCATCCTTCCTAGGGCCCTTCTTGTTACTTAGTTTCTTTGGGTCTGTGGATTGTAGCATGGGTATCCCACACTTTGTAGCTAATATACACTTATCCCTGAGTTCATACCATGAGTGTCTTTCAGGATCTAGGTTACCTCACTCAAGATAATATTTTCTTGTTCCATCCATTTACCTGCAAGTTTCATGATGTCATTTTTTAAAACTGAGGTACACTATTCCATTATGTAAATATACCACACTTTCTTTATCCATTCTTCGATTGAAGGAAATCTAGCTTGTTTCCAATTTCTGGTTATTACAAATAAAGCTACTGTGAACACAATTGTGTACCGCAGAACACAACTGTCCTGTTGATATGGTAGACATCCTTTGGGTATATGCCAAGGAGTAGAATAGCTGGGTCTTGGTGTAAAACTATTCAAAATTTTTTGAGAAACTGCCAGATTGATTTCCAAAGTGGTTGGACACATTTGCACTCCCACCAGCAATATAAGAGTGCTCCCTTCCTCTACGTTCTCACCAGTCTGTTCTGTCACGTGAGTGTTTTATCTTAACCATTCTAACAGGTATAAGATAGAATCTGAATCGTTTTGACTTGCATTTCCCTTGTGATAAAGGATGTTGAATATTTCTTTAAGTGCTTCATTGCTATTAGAGACTCCTCTGTTAAGAATTCTGTTTAGATTTGTACCCCATTTTAAAAATTGTGTTATATGGTTTATTGGTGTCTGATTTCTTGAGTTCTTCATATATTTTGGATATTAGTCCTCTGTAAGATGTAGGATTAGTGAATATCTTTTCCCATTCTGTAGGCTGCCATTTTGTCCTATTGATGGTGCCATTAGCCTTACAGAAACTTTTCAGTTTCATGAGGTCCCATTCATTGATTGTTGATCTTAGTGCCTGAGTTATTGGTGTTCTGTTAAGAAATTTGTCTCTTGTGCCAATTTGTTCAACTAAGTTCGTTACTTTCTCTTCTATTAGCTTTCCTCTGTCCAGTATTATGTTGAGATCTTAGCTCCACTTGTATTCAAGTTTTGTGCAGAGTGATCGATATGGATCTATTTGCATTCTTCTACAAGAGTCATCCAGTTAGATCAACATCATGGGTTGAAAATTCTTTCTTCTTTCCATTGTATGGTTTTGGCTTCTTTGTCAAAAATCAAGTGTCCATATATGTGTGGGTTTATTTCTGGTCATTGATTCCATTTCATTTATCAAACTGTATGTTTCTATGCAAGTATCATGCAGGTTTTATTACTACTGCTCTGTAACATAGTTTGAAATCAGAGATGGTCATACCTCCAGAAGTTCTTTTATTGTACAGTATTGTTTTATCTATTCTGGGTTTTTTTTCTATATGAAGTTGAGAATTGCTCTTTCAAGGTCCGGAAAGAATTGTGGTGGAATTTTGAAGAGAACTTAATTGAATCTGTAGATTGCTTTTTATAGGTGACCATGGTTTACTATGTTAATCCTATGATCCAAAAGCAAAGGAAATCTTTCCATCTTCTGATCTTCCTCAATTTCTGTCTTCAGAGACTTGAAGTTCTCGACATACAGGTCTTTCACTAGCTTTGTTAGTTATATCAAGATATTATACATTATTTGTGCTATTGTAAAGGATGTTGTTTACATAATTTCTTTCTCTGCCAGTTTATTATTTGTATAAAGGAGAGCTACTGATTTTTTGAGTTAATTTTGTATACAGCCCATTTGTTCTAGGTAATTATCAGCTGTAGACGTTCTCTGGTAGAATTTTTGGGGTCACTTATGTATAGTATTATATTATTTGTGAATATCAATACTTTGACTTCTTTCTTTCCAATTTGTATCCTTCTGGTCTCCTTTAGTTGACTTATTGCTGTAGCTAGAACTTCCAGTACTACATTGAATAGATATGGGTAAAGTGGGCAAATTTGACTTGTCCCTGATTTTAGTGTAATTGCTGTAAGTTTCTCTCCATTTAACTTATATTGGCGATTGGCTTGCTGTATATAGTCTTTATTATATTTAGGTATCTACTTTGAATTCATGATATCTCTAAGACAATATAATCTACCATATAATGAAATTGAAATTTTAAAAAACACACATAATCATCTCATTAGATCCTGAAAAAAAATTGACAAAGTCTAACATCCCTTCATGTTAATCTGCCCCTTTAAATGCAACAAGAGTAGAATTTTTTTGAAATTGGATACATCAGAGTTTGCTACATATATGCTTAGAATAATAATGTCTCCTTAATTAACCATTCCCTTGATTAGGATGAAGTATTCCTGAGTATCTCTTCTGATTTGCTTTAGTTCAAAGTCTATTTGGTCAGATGTTAGGATATTAATGTCTGCTTGGTTCCTAGTGCTATTTGATTAGAAAAAAGTTGTCTATCTTTTTTACTCTAAGGCAGTGATTATCTTTAAAGCTAATATGTGTTTGTGGTAGATAACAGAGCAACAGATTTTGTTTCTTGATCCATTAAGTCAATTTGAGAGAGAGAGAGAATATGTTCGAACTTAAAAGAATCTTAACAAATATAATTGAAATACTTTTCTTTATCTTATCAGATCACATTAAAATGAAAACCACAGGAATTATGCAAAGACTTGGGAACTGAACAATAGCCTCTTAGATAACTAGTGTGTTATTAAAGAAATCATAGAAGACTGTTAAATTTTTATACAGTTAGAGGAAAATGAAAATACTATTTGTCAAAATGATTAAGATATATGAAAGTGAGCACAAAGGTGTTTTTAAATTAAGGAGTTTGTAAGTAACTTAAAGATGCATCTCAATGTCATAAAATAACAACAAAAGAGGCTTCAAAGCAGTAGTTAAAAATAGATAAATAAAGATCAGGGAAGAAATTAAGGAAATTAAAACTAAAATAACTATAAACTAACGAAACAGGGAAGGAATGTGTTCTTAAAATTAAAACAGGATCAATAAAACCTTAGACAAACTATCTGAGAGAGAGAGAGGAGAGAGAGAGAGAGACGACGCCCAAGTTAATGAATTTGGAATTTCATAAAAATGAAAGTGATACAAACCACTAACATAGATCTGTAACAAGAACCATGACTGAAGAAAGATCAGTTATACAATCATTTAAAAAGATGCAGAAAAGGTCTTCCACAAAGTTCAACATCCCTTCCTGACAAAGTATAGCATAAACATAGCTTAACATGGTAGATAATAATCCATAATAAATACAAGAAATCCTGAAAGTATGTTCTCTAAAACAACTACTAGACAAGGGAGTCTACCTTCTGACTCTTAGTAGTTGCAGTGCTTGAAGTCTTAGCTAGACTTCTGTCTTGTTTATAAAGCAAGACAGAAAGGAGCACTATGTGGTATTAGTTGTAGTAGTGGGGTTTTTGGTTTTGTTTTGTTTTGTTTAATGAATTTAGGTGCCCTTGTATTTGGTGCATAAATGTTTAGAATTTTAATATCCTCGTAGTGTATATACTATATACTGATGACTATATACTCGCCTACCTTATTTTTGATTAGTTTTGGTATGAAGTCTATTTTGTCAGATATAAAAATGGATACACCAGCTCAAATCTTAGGTCCTGTTGCTTAGAATATCTTCTTCCACCCTTTGTCCTGAGGAGATATCTGCTTTTGATGGTGAGGTGTGATTTTTGGATTCAGCAGAAATCTGGATCGTGTTTTCTAATCCAATCTATTAGTCTGTGTCTTTTTATTAAGGAATTAAGAGCATTATTATTGAAAATTTAAGTTGTCAGTGATCAGTATATGTTGATTCCTGTTCATTTGTGTTATTGTGTCATGTGGGTGTTTTATTCCTATTGTGATTTGTTCTTCTGAAATTATTTATTTCTTATGTCTTCTTATTCATAATTAACCTCTTTGGACTGAAAGTTTTCTTCTAGCTGGATCTGTAGATGCATGCTGTTTACACATCATTTTATTATGGAATTTTTCTCCATATTTTGTGATTTTGCTGTGTATATCACAGTCTGGAATGGCATTGTGATCTCTTAGTGTGTAGGAGCATCCATGCAGGCCCTTCTGGCTTTTAGAGCCTTTATTGAGAAGGAAGGAATTATTTTAATATGTCTGCCTACACGTGTTACTTGATCTTTTTCTCTTGAAACTTTTAAATTCTTTCTTTCTACTGTATATTTTTCCTTTGCAGCTTTTAAATTTTTTCTTTGTTCTGTATTTCCCCTTCCCACTTTTAAATTCTTTCTTCGTTCTACACATATTTCCTTTGAAGTTTTTAATAAACATTCCTTGTTTTGCATATTCAATGTTCTCATTATTATGTGTCAGGAGGAGTTTCCTTTCAGGAATAGTCTATTTGGTGTTCTTTATGCTTCTTGTACCCTTATAGGCTCCTCTTTCTTTAGGTTGGTAAGGTTTTCTTCTATGGCTTTGTTGAAAATATTTTCTGAGACTTTGATCTCTGGTTTTATTTCCTTCCCCTAATCTTATTATTTATATATTTGTTCTTTAAATAGTGGCCCAGATTTCCTAGTTGCTCTGTGAATGGATTTGTTTTAGATTTAGCATTTTCTTCAACCAAGGTATCCAGATCTTTTACCTTGTTTAATTATCTTTAGTGCCTGATGTTATCTCTTCCATGTAGTCTACTATATTGGAGAATCATGCCTCTAAAGGTTTTGTTTGACTTCCTGAATTTTTAATTTCCAGCTTTATCTTCCAGGTTTGGTTTTAAGTGAATATATTTTTTTCATGTCCTGAACTGTCTTTATTATTTCCTTCTACTGTGTTTCACAGACTTCATTAAGGGTTTATTAATATCATCTCTAAAATCCTCAAACATATTGATAATAGCTACTTTGCAGTCCTTGTCTTATGCTTTAGCTACATTGCATTTCTCAGGATAGACTGTGGTAGAGTTGTTGGGTTCTAGTGGAGACATGTTATCCTGGCTATTATTGATTTCTGACACTGGTTTGAGGCATCTGGTATTGGAATGATTGTAATTCTAGGTGTTGATATCTATCTAGTCTTATCTTTGTTATGTGGGTAAGTGTGCTGCCCTCTCTGAATCTTAGGGCAGTGTGCAGGCTTTGGGTTGTCTTAGAGAAAGTAATTCTGCATGCCAGTGGTTGGCAGAGAGAAATAGAGGTGGACTAGAAGAAAAAAATTGAAAGCGACTTTACAAAAGAGCTAAGGAGATCCTGTTTGCACCTAGAGGTAGGATTTATAGAGGGTTGGAAGTGCATTGGAAAAGGGGAATCCAACAAGTAGGTTGTAGTAAGGCAAACAATTATCTTAAGAGACAGGGATGAAAAGGTTAGGGGCCACATGGGTCTGAACCAAGAATCGAAATCTCCAGTGAGTGAAGTTAATGGAGTGTGGGTGAGGGCATCTGTAAGCAGGTTGCTGCCAGCATGAGGGTGAAAATAGAAAGATCATAATGTAGAATAGAAATGGTAGTGTGATTCACCTACTTGAGTCCCTGTCAGGTGTGAGCCAATGGGCATCCCAGGTAAAAAGTGTTGTTAGGTATTGGGAGGTGATGCAAAGAAAAAGTCTTCCATGCTCCTGGATTACCTAGACTAATATAGAGAAACTGGCCATCCTACCAAAACCAATCTACAAATTCAATGCAATTCTCATTAAAATCACACCATAATTCTTCATGGAAATTGAAAGGCCAATTTTTAACTTCATATGTAAGTACAAAAAAGTCCATGATAGCTACAGCATTCTTGAATAGTCAAAGAACTGCTAGAGGGGTCACCAGCCTTGACCTAAAATTGTACTACAGAGCAATAGTAAGAAAAACAGCATGGAAATATATACATTCATCACTTGGACAAAATTGAAAACCTAGACATGAGTCCACACACTTCTGGACACCTGATCATAGATAAAGGACCCAGAAATACACACTTTTAAAAAGACAACACTGTCAAGTAATGGTACTGGACAAACAGGGTGTCTAAATGTAAAAGAATCCAAATAGATCCATACTTATCACGATGCAGAAAACTCAACTACAGCTGGATTAAGATCCCCAATATAAGGACAGGTACAATGACTCTGATGGAAGAGAAAGTGGAGGAATGACCTTTAAGTGACTGGCACAGGAATAGGACACTTGGCACAGACACTAAGATAAACAATTAATAAATGTAACTCCATGAAACTGAAAAGCTCTGTATGTCAAAGGATCCCTTCATTTAGATAAAGCAGTGGGCTGAAAAAATAGGAAAAGATCTTTATCAATTATATATACAATATAGGGCTAATATCTAAAATATATAAAGAACTAAAAACCATGGACATCAAGAAAACAAATAATCCAATTAAAATTAAACACAGATCTAAGCAGGCAGTTCTCAAAAGATGAAACATAAATAGCTGAGAAACACTTAGAATTGTTCAACACCCTTAGTTGTCAGAAAAATGCAAATCAAAACCACTTTGAGGTTTCATGTTGCACAAGTCAGAGTGGCCAAAATCAATAAAACAGATGACACATCACACTGGTGAGAATGTAGGCTGTGGACAACATGTATCCATTGCTGGTAGGAGTGCAAACTTGAACAGCCACTGTGGAAATCCGTGTAGCATTTTCTCAGATATATGGGAATCAATGTACCTTAAGACCCAGCTACACCACTCTTTGACATATATCCAAAGGACGCTCCATCCTACTACAAGGACACTTGCTCAACCATGATCATTGCTGCTCAATTCACAATACCAAGAAATTGGAAACAGCCTAGATGCTCATTAGCAGATGAATGGATAATGAAAATGTGGTCCATTTACACAATTCAATATTATTCAGGTGTTTTAAAAAATGAAATAAAAATTTCAGGTAAATGGATGGAGTTAGAAAAAGACATCCAGAGTGATGCAACCCAGACCCACAACGAGACAAATATGGCATGTATTTGCTACAATCCCTATAACCACAGAGGCTAGGTATAGAGTAAGGGAATTAGGGAGAAAAGCATTTCCCAAGTAAGAGGAAATATAATATATAGTTATAAAGAGATGGGGGAGGGAAGATGGGAACAGAAGAAGGGGAAAAGGAGAAGGGGAGGGAAGAGAAAGGAGAAGGAGGAAATATAGAGAAAGATCAACTGTGGACCAACTGAGGGGTCATAGAGAAATTTAGTACAGTGGAAGATTCTTTTTCTGTTGTTTGTTTGTTATTGTTTTGTTTGCTTATTTTGTTTTGTTTTTGAAACAGGTTTCTCTGTAGCCTTGGCTATTCTGGAACTTCCTCTGTGGATCAGACTGGCCTCAAATTCAGGGATTAGCCTGACTCTACCTTCTGAGTGCTAGGATTAAAGGTGTGCACTGTCACAGCCAGCTTTAAGTTCTTTAATATTGATTACATCATATTGAGTTTTTAGCCAAAGGACCCCCATGGAAATCCCCACACAACTCAAGCTATTGCCAAGTCTATTTGTTTCTCTCCACAAACTGGTAAACTTCAGCCTCTATTGCTGAAGAGATCACCTACATATATCATTGAAAATGGAGAAGTCAAGCTGGTGCTTAACTAGAGCCTTTACCCCCATTGAATAGTGTTCACACTACTGGAAGGTACTCTGCACATTACCAAAGGAAAAAAGTAAATACCAGCCCAGCTATAAACACTTCAATTTACAATTAAGACCTGACTACATGACACACAGGTGCAATCATAGCACAAAAGTTGTGGATAAAATCAACTACTACCTGATTGGTTTTAAGGCCCACTTCATGCAATGGAACTTCTGCCTGACACTGCTTGGGTGGCCAAGAATCTGGGACCAGATAGGCAGTGGAACTAGGAAAAAACCAATTTGTGCTTAAGAAATGTACAATGACTGACATTTAGCTATATCCATAGATCAGTGTCTTGCTCAGCCACCATCAGAGGATTTCTGTCACACACTGAGATTGGAAATGACATGACAAAACCATCATCAGAAATCTACAGGAGTCAGGTTTTTTCCACAGGAATGTTTAGTATTGTTGACATTTTTTTCTGTTCTCTCAGTATTATTAGCTCTCACCCTTAATCCATGTCAGAGCAAATAGAGAAATTAATATTTTTTGTGTACAGCTAATCACAAACTATAGTTCCTTGACTTTTGTGGGACATTCACCAGAGAAGACTGCTTGGACATGGGCTTACACTAATAGAACCTAGTCTTGTATCCAGGTTATCACAACACTGGGTGTTTGGTATCCCAGAGTAGCCCTAAGCCTTTCTCAGGGTAAGCTTTAAGCACAAAACTCATGTTCTGGGTAGAACGTTGGAAACCAAAAAAGCAAAGTTAGAATATTTTGAGACTTTCACCGAACTACTTGGACTTTGATGGATTAAGCCTTTGTTTTAGTTTTGGCAGGTGATGCTGCCTACAGGCTGTTTTGTAGCCTGAATGGTACTTCTATCATGAGTAAGTTGTCTGGAGGCCTATTAAGGTCTGGAGGCCTACTCAGGTCTGGGGCTCTGTTACATTGACCATTCATCTTAAGCCTTTAGAAAATGTTTGGTGCCTGAAGATCTGTATTTGACACACCGCCGGCTTGTGGCTGCCTTCAGGCTGAAGCTCAGACGGCTGAGCTCATCTCTGGGCCAGCCAGTTTCATGTATGACTCTTTACCCACATCCTGTTTTAAGCAGTGGCTCTGTCTAGTTGGTAAGCAGATTAAGAGGGCAGCACACTGCGGTAAGGAAATAACAATCAGCTCTTCAAATTCAGCTCACTGAGACAAGACTCGGCCACTGTCATCGTCCCTGTTCTTCATACTTTTTACTTCAAAGGAACCTGAAGAAATCATGACACAAATGACAGTTGGTATGCTAAAGCAGTCTCTTTATTAAAAGAGACTGTATTTTCTGGCCAACCCTTTTCTTCTTCATTTTTTCTCTCTAAAATAGGAATAAAGTTGGGAAACATCAACCCATTTAATTAACTTCTAGACGTTTTAAGAAAAAATAATTACAAAATGTCATCCTCCTAATGAAGAAAGAGCAATCATCTCTTCAGTGTCCTCTGTGCGTGGATGACCTGAGAGTTGGTTTGCATGTGTTGATTCATGTCACATTACTGTCACAACAGTGCAAGGAGAGTTCTTTTCACTGCTTACCTTAAGTTTACCTTAAGCAGTGATCACATAGAACTCCAGGCTCAAGAAGGGCATTTCAGCGTTGAATCATACTCTGTCATATATAGGTAACAGATTTTAAAGAATCAACTCATCTGTCTATAGACACTAAAGATGTCTCCATGCTACAGACATTGTACTAATGAGTCTGGGCATGCTGGCATCCCATGGATACACTGATATCAGTTGTTCTAGATAGTGACTCAGCTATCAGATTGAACTATAAGATAACTAACTCCATTTTCAGTTTGCTGAGGAACCTCCATGCTATTTCCCCCTCCACAGGAAGTGTGGGAGGAAGGATGACTTCCTTTTCTCTACATCCTGCCAACTTTTGTTATCATTTATTACTCTTAGAATAGTCAGGCTGATGGGTATACAGTTATTTCTCATGGTGCTTTCAATTTGCATTTCTCTCATGATTAGAAAAGTTGAACATATTTTCTAGTTTCTGTGGCTATTCTTTTGTGAAAGATCTATTTGATCCCATTCCCTATTTTAGAAACAGGATTCTTATTAAGCAGTTTTCTTTTTTGTCTATTCTGGATTTTAGTTGACCCACTTATGTATAATTTATACAAAATAAATTCCCCCAAACATGTTTTCTCTTTATTTTCCTTTTCTCTTGCTGTGTAGAAGCTTTATACTTTGATCTAACCTATTTGGGACCTACTTCTTTATTACCTATGTTTTTGGAATGAACTTCACAAAATCTGAGTTAAATCTTTGGGGAGTGAGGAAAGTTACCGTCCATCCAGGACCGTTGTTAAACTAATGTTTTAGTTATCATCTAAAATAGGGAATTTGGTTATGGTGTATGCACACACACACACACACACACACACATACACACTCCCTCTTTTTACATATCCCCTCCTACTTGCCCTCCTCTGTCCCTACTCTCCTTTCTCCTATACATCTTTACTTTCCTATCTCCTATTTTTCCTTCCCTGAAACATAACCCTTGGCTTACCTGTTACATGCAAATTCATATGTATAAATATACACATTTAAATCTAGATTCTTCATAGGTGAGAAAACGTGATGTTTACATTTTGCCCCATTGCTCTATGTTCTCCCGCCTTGCCTCTCCATTTGGACTTCTTTCCCCAGGCTCATATTTCCTTGTCTATCACCATGCCATATAAAGCTGCCATATATGAAAGAAAACACGTAACATTTGTCCTTCTGAGCCTGGTTTATTTCACTTGACATCCGCTGAATAAATGTACCACATTTTCTATCCACTCATCTGGATATTCAGGCTGGTCCCACATCCAGAATGATAGGAATTGTGCAGTGATAAGTATGAATGTGCACGTGGCTGTGGTGTGGACTCACGTCCTTACGGGTGCATACCCAGGTGTGGAATAGCTGTAAAGTATGACATTTGTATTTTGAGTTTTCTAAGAAACTTGCTTTCTAACTTTTAGAGCAGTGCTGCCAGGCTGCAGCCCCACCAGGGGAGTATGATCCTCTTACTCCCACCTTCTCGTCAGACTTTTGTTGTGATTGTTTACTTGATGTTGACCGTTCTGATTTACTTTGCCTTCATGGATAAGCGTTGAGTATTTTAGTCAAAATTTGACTAATATTTCTTCTCTTGAAGACTACTTATTTGCCCCTTTATTGGTTCATTGATGTGGCTTTCCGGGGGAAGGGTAATTTCTGGAGTCTTTATAGATTCTAAAGAGTAACTTCCTGTCAGACTATGAGTAGATGGCAAAGGTCTTCCCCCATTCTACAGGCTGCCTCTTCACTCTGCTGATTGCTTCTTTTATTGTGCCGCTTTTCAATTTCAGAAACGCTATAAATCCTGTAAATTCTCTGGAAGATATAGTAAGCTGTTGGAACACTTTTCACATAGATCTCGCCCACACCTGTATCTCCGAGTGCCTTCTCTTAGCAGTGCCAGAGCTTTGGATCCTACATTAAAGTCTTTCTTCTTGTGAGTATTTTGTCTATGCAGGGTGAGTGTCATGCATCTAGTCTCATTCTTCTACGTGTAGATATTTGCTTTCCCTGGCAATATTTGTTGAAGAAGCTTGTCTTTCTTCTATGTGTTTTTGACATCTTCATCAAAACCTAAGTGCCTGTACATATGAGTTTATATCCAGATTCTCTCCTTTTCTATTGCACTATATGTCTTATTTTTATGCATATGCCATGCTGTTGCATTTATTATAGCTTTGTAGTATAATTTGAGATCAAGGATTGAGATACCTCCAGCATTGTTCCTACTGTTTAGGACTATTTGGCTGCATAACATTTTTTGCCTCCATATGGATTTTAGGACTATTTTTCCTATTTCTATGAAGATTGTTGTGATAATAAAAATTGTGTGATTTCTGCAGATTATTGTCTGTGGCATAGCCATTTTCACAATATTGAATCGGCCAATCCATGATTTTTTAAAGGTCTTTCTAGCTTCTAGGGATTTTGGTTTTGCTTCTCTTTTGTTTTGCTTTGCTTTCTACTTGGTTAGGTTAATTACTTGACTGGGAGGTGGGTTGTTTTCAAGACTTTTTTGAATGGGATTAGAGAAGGATATTTTGGTGTTTTGTTTTTTTTTTTTTTTTCAAGATTTTTGTGTCAAGGTCATCATTAGTATGTAGGAAAACCATTCATTGACTTTTGTATGTAGATTTTATATTCCTTATTCTGATGAACTATGTATCAGACTGAAGAGCTTTCTGGCTGGGCCATTAGCGTCTTTTCAAAATAAGCTTTGTATACAGATAGGAGTACTTATATTTTTCATTTCAACTTATATTCCCTTTGAATATTATTTACATATATTTCTTGATTTGGGGGACAGTGTCATATATGCCACAGTGCAAATACAGAAGTCAACACATAAGTTGCTGGAGTTGGTTCTTTCTTTCTTTTTTATTGGATATTTTCTTTATTTACATTTCAAATACCATCCCCTTTCCAGGTTCCCCTCCCCTGGAAACCTCCTATCCCATTCCCCCTCCCCTTGCCTCCATGAGGGTGCTCCCCCACCCACCCATCCACTTCCGCCTCCCCAAATACCCAAGATAAAATTAGCAGACCACATGAAGCTCAAGAAGAAGGAAAATCAAAGTGTGGGTGCTTCTGTCCTTCCTAGAAGTGGGAACCAAATATTCACAGGAACAAATTCAGAGACAGAGTACGGTTCTTTCTTTTAATCATGAGAGTTTCAGGGATCAAACTTAGGTCAAAGGCTTTGTATCAATTTCCTTTACTTGCTGAGATCTCCCCAGCCTTTGTACTTCTTTTATTCTTTTTCTTGCCTTATCTGTGCACCTAAGACTTCAAGTACTGAATTGAATAACAGTTTGGAGGCTAGACTCCCTTATCTAATGACTTATGGTAGAGGTAATATATGTTTCCCTATTGAGAATAATGTGCTGATACAGGGTTTGTTTTTTTTTTTGTTTCTGGGTTTTTTGTTTGTTTGTTGTTTTGTTTTGTTTTTATATGGCAAGAACTTGCTCTGCTCAGTTGTGTTTGATCCATGGTCCTAGGGTGCTAGACACTCATAATTTTGTCACCAAAGGTCAATCTGAGACAACTCATTGTCTCAAGTTAGTAAAGATTAAAGACAAGAACTCGCAAGGCAGCATACAAAGCAGAAACAAGCATTATTAAGAAGAATTACAGGAAAGTAATAATGAAGTGAAAGCAACTCCTGAGAGTATCTTCTTTTAAGTGAGTAAAGATCCACAGAATTCTTTTATCTTGGAATTATTACTGTGCCATGGCAAAAACATAACAAATGCTGCAGTAATCTCTATTGAGATTAGCTAATTCACTAGTTATCCTAGACTGAACCAATGAAGGGTTCTTGCTCTCCTTGCATGTCTTACTAACCCAACCAAGAAGATGATCATGTATGATTCATGTGTTGCCCACCTAGTTGGGGATGATTGAAGCCTCCACTTGGTTAGTCTTGGGCTGAACTTTGTTAGTTGTTGATCTTCACTATCTGCTAACTTGGCTTTGATTACTTTCACTCCTGTCTTAATTAGGGTTTCATTGCTGTGAAGAGACACTATGACCTAAAGCAACCCTTCTAAAGGATAACATTTAATTGGGATTGGCTTACAGTTTCAGAGGTTCAGTCCATTATCTTCATGGCAGAAGCATGGCAGAGACCAGGCAGACATGGTGCTGGAGAAGGACCTGAGAGTTCTACAATATTGACCTGAAGGTAGCCAGGAGAGGACTGGTGCTTCCACACTGGGTGAAGCTTGACCACTAGGAGCCCTCAAAGCCCATATACACTGAGACACATTTCCTCCAACAAGGCCACACCTCCTAATAGTAGCACTTTCCATGGGCCAAGCATATTCAAACCACCACAACCACTGAGTATGTTATTAGCTATGAATTGTTCACATATGGCCTTAAATATAGTGAGGTAATTTCATCTTATTCATTATTGAGTTTTCTGTTACAACTATTATTGGATTCAACTATTTTTCTACATTGTTGAAGTGATCATACAACTTTAGTTCTGTATTCTATTAATTGTCTTAGTCAATCTTCAGACTTAGAATCACCCTTAAATAGAAGCAGTAAGGTCTTAATTGTTTGTGTTGAATGATCTTTTGTGATGTGCACTTAAATTCTTTTGTCTGTTACTATTTTTTATTTTTAAAATATAGCATTTGATGTTTATATTTTCTTAAAATTTCCACTTTTCTGATTATACTGCGCATATATTTTCACATATTGTCTACTTTATACTGATAGCCCCTATACTCAATCTTGGTTGGTGTATCTCCAATCTTGCAATTAGAGCATTTCTGCCATATCTGGATCTCATTCTAAGACTTATTCTTTCTCTGTATACTTTTGTATTTTCACGTGTCTTATGATGTCTTCATCACTCAAAATTAAATACTGCATAAAAAGATTAACTATAAATAGATCTTCCTTAAGGTAGAGGTGTGTAGGAAGCATGCTACAGCTTGTTGGGTCTCATTGTTTCATCGAGCTTTGTCTCTGTATTGTGGGTTTTGTGGGTGCATCTTAGTTCTCCTCTCCTTAGGTGGGACTGAATGACTGAATGGATGACTGTTGAGTGTTTCCCTTCCTCTAGGTCAGTTATGCTCCAAAAGAAAACTAGGTGTGTAAAAAAAAAAAAGATTAAGTAACAGACAGACACTTAATCTCCAAATTAAAGAAAAATTATTATGTAAAACCATGTCTATAAAACTTCCTTAGACAGGATGCCCAGGTATTTTCTGCTGTAAATACTGTGAGAATCACAACTCATGAAGTAGGAGGCTTTCCTTCCAACAATAACTATGACCCTGAAGTTTTTAACTCTCATATATGTCCATATGAGCCTCAGGAACTTGTCGGTTACAGTTTTGCATCTTGTCTGTCTATTGCTTCTCTGTATACACAAGCTCTATTGAGCCACAACTCTTTGCATATTAATTTCTCTTTCAAACATAGAGGTCATGTTTTGCCCTGTGACTTTAGTTTATGATATATCTAAAAACAATTGATGTTTAGCTTATTTTTTCAACTTTTTATTTGTTGGGGTGATAGTGGTGCCTTCCAAGTTCCTTAAAATATGGCCTAGAAATTATCAATCTGCAGATGTTTTCACAATAAATAATTTGACCCTTCCTCATCAATTTTCCCATTATACTCCTCTACCATGGCTCCCCTTCATTCTTTCAATTATCAGTCACCAGTTTAAATGTACTTATTTTACTACACACTTCTTACCTAGTACCTCCCTCTCTTCCAGAGAGCTACATTACATCTGCTCAATGTGTCTTGGGCTCCTCTTAAAATGATAGAGCTTCAGACTTGAGTTATTTTTTATGATAGCTTTTTTAATATTTCTTTTTATTTTGGATATTTACTTTATATACATTTCAAATGTTTTCCCCTTTGAAAACCCCCTATTCCATTCCCCCTCTCCTGCCTCTAAGAGGGTGCTCCCACCCCACCCCACCCACCTCCCTCTTCCCTCCCTAGCATTCCCCTACACTGTGACATCTAACACCTTCAGGCCCATGGGTCTCTCCTCCCACTGATGGCCAACAAGGCCCTCCTCTACCACATATGTGCCCAGCACCATGGGTCCCTCCATGTGTATTCTTTGGTTGGTGGTCCACTCTCCAGGAGCTCTGGGGGGTCTGGCCAGTTGACACTGTTGCTCTCTCCATGGGGCCGCAAACCCCCTCAGCTCCTTCAGTCCTTTCTCCAACTGCTCCATCTGGGACCCCTTGCACAATCCAATGGTTGGCTGCAAGCATCTACCTCTGTATTTGTCAGGCTCTGCCTGAGCCTCTCTGGAGACAGCATATCATGCTTCCACCAACAAGCACTTCCCAGCATCCACAAGAATGTCCAGATTTGGTGGCTATATATGGGATATATCCCCAGGTGCAGCAGTCTCTGGATGGCCTTTCCTTGAATCTCTGTTCTTAGAGGGGCTGGTTTGTCAGTTTACAGTGTCTGATTTGGGATTTGTCTAAGTATTTCTTGTGAGTGTCCTGGGGCTATTGGCTTGGGGGAGGCATGTCATCAAAATCAAGTGTGCTTCTCACTATATGATATCAAGGGTACACATTACCAATATGACCTATATTGATTTTTATCTTGACTACCTAGTTGAAATAAAGTTCATCAGGTAACTATCATTCAGAATTATTATTTTCTTTCCTTTCTATACCATAGTATTTGCAAAGAGGTCTCTGGCCTAAGTCTACACTGGGGAATGGGAGCTGATGGGATTGGGGAAGATCTATACAAACAACATGTTGTCTTGAACATTAGAGCTTTACAATAACTGAAAATAGAACACACTAGTTTCCTTTACTTTAGTCCTTTTCTGAAATATTTTATTGGATGTTTTAAGTGCTTTAGTTTCCATGTAAATTTAAGAATAACTTTATGCATGTCTGCAAGAAGTTTGTTGGCATTTAATCGAGGTGATACAAAACTATAGATTAATTTAAAAGCATCTAAAAACTATTGAGTCTTCTTTCTTACCTACTGAACTTCTATTGAAATGTATTTTTCTTGATCTCTTTCACTGGTCCTATGTAGCTACTCACACAGAAATCTCATACACATTTTGCTGGATTTCCACCTGTGCATGTCATTTTTTGCACAATGTGGTATTTTTGAGAATTTTCAGTTCCAACTGTTGATGACTGCTGCATAAGAAAACATTTGCTCTGTACTGACCTTGCCTTCTGAGACCTTGCTATACTTAGTATTGGTTCCAGAATTTTCTATTGAGCAAGAAATAGTACTGTTCATTTGTATCTGATCATAGAAAGGACATACCTAGTTTCACATCATTATGATACTCGAAAATTATTATATTAATTGTAAGCTTTTAAAGATGATTTTTATTAAATTGGAAATTGCTTATCAGTTATTCCTAAAATGTAAGGGTTTTTTTTCAAACCGCTTATTTTCCTCATTCTCTTCTAAATTCACTTGTGGTGTCTCCTGATCCAGACTCTCTCATATCCCCCTTTTTAAATACGGTCTATTTCAAAGACCTGGTTGGCCCGGTTCTCAACATAGAGCTAGAGGCAATCCTTCTACCTCAGCCTCCCAAGTGTTGGGCAGACAGGCATGTACCCATCTGACTTTTGTTCATGCTTGATCATTTTGTTTTCTGCCTCATAATTTTGATAACACATGCTTTATTTATATTTCTATGGCTCCCTACTGTCCTATGATCTTAAAGACACACCTGTCAATGAACTCGGATAAATTGTCTACGTCTGATCTGAAGCAAAGCACTTGCTTCTCTCTATAGCCTCTCTTACATTCTCCTGTCATTCCATATACATTAAAGACAAAACTAAGAAGTCAACAACAGAGTTGGCTGCAGATTCCTACTCAGCTTTGTGACTAGTTCTCTAATTCTAAAATTCTTTTTTTTTTAATTTTTTTTTATTGGTTATTTTATTTACTAACATTTCAAATCCTATCCCCCTTCCCGGTTTCCCCTCTGCAAAGCCCCTACCCCTACCCCTCCCCTGAGCCTCTATGAGAGTGCTCCCCCACCCACCCACTCCCACCTCACCACCCTAGTGTTGCCCTATGGTGGGACAGCAAGCCTTCACAGAACCAAGGCCCTTCCCTCTCATTGGTGCCAGATAAGGCCATCATATGCAGCTGGAGCCATATGCATTCTTTGGTTGGTAGTTTAGTCCCTGGGAGCTCCGGGAGTCTGGTTGGTTGATATTGTCTTTCTTCCTATGGGGTTGTAATCCCCATCAGCTCCTTCAATCCTTCCCCTAACTCCTCCATTGGAGTCCCCATGTTCAGTCCGATGGTGGACTGCAACCATGCGCACCAGTATTGGTCAAGCTCAGGCAGAGCCTCTCAGGAGACAGCCATACCAGACTCCTATCAGCAAGCACTTCCTGGCATCAGCAATAGTGTCTGGCTTTGGTGACTGCATATGGGATGGATCCCCAGGTGGGGCAGTCTCTGGATGACCTTTTCTTCAGTCTCCATTCTTTGTCCCTGTATTTCCTTTAGACTGAAGCAATTCTTGGTTAGATTTTTTGAGAATGGTGGGTGGCCCTATCCCTCAACCAGAGGCCATGCCTTGCCTCTCCGCATGGTCTCTACAGATTCTCTCTCCCTTTTGTTGGGTACTTCAGCTAATGCCATCCCCGTTGGGTCCAGGGAGCCTCTACAATTCTTTAATTTGACAATTTCTTGGCATTAAAAGTAAGATTATATCACTCACAGCTAATTTTTACTTAAAGGGGTTTGAAGAAATTCTTAAACCTTTACACTGTTCAATTTGTAGTCTTTGTAGTCTTTGAACAGTGCTGCAACTAGGTGCTCTCAGGGTTGTCTATCCCACCTTGTAATGTCTATGCCTCTTTCAAACTCCCTCTTCTAGTGCCTGGAGAGGTTGCTCAGCAGTTAGGAGCACTTGCTGCTGTTCTAGAAAGTTCAATTCCCAGAAACCACATCAAGTTATTCAAAATGCTTATAAGTCTAGCTCCAGGGTATATGACAAATTATTCTGGTTTATGTAGGTGCCTAAACAGGTGACGTTCATTCATATGCACAAACACATAGTAATCATAATCTCTAAAAATTTGTAAATAAAGTATTCTGCTTCTAGAAGGTGAATGTCTTGCTTCTAATGCACACATTTTGATAGGATGGGGTTCCATGATTATATTCTGATACACAGCACCAGGGTTAAGATGCACTCCCATCGTACACTGTCTAGCAAATACCGTGGGAATAAATTTCAGTGGTTGTGTTACACAATAAAGATTATGGTCTATCACCCATGACTAAACTGAGTTACCTAAGATTCTGCCTGGCTTGTGGTCTCTCCTTCCCTTTCCATTGATGGCTTTCAAAAAATAAAATGGCTGGAACCATATGGCCACAAGGACAATACTCTGACAATAACCAGGAGCTTACAAGTGAATCCTCACTCTAGAGTACAGAGGAGAACTTGAGCCTGGGTAGCATCTTAACTGTAAGTTTCTGAGACACTAAGCAGACCCACACTTGTGCCTGGTCATGTGACCCAACTCAGTCTCTACATTGTCATAATTTTTTGAGTCATGGTTAAAAATTAATGACTGTACGCTCTCAAAAGTAGGTAACATTTGGTTTTATTTGGTTATTTGCAGAAATAAAATTGATCATAGTGCCTTGTACACACTAGGCAACAGACCTCCCCTTGATCTATACCCCTAGCACTCTGATGCCTTTAAATATTGTCTTGGTTACTTTTCTATTGCTGTGATAAAACACCATGAACAAGGTAACTTATAAAAGAAAGCATTTAATTTGGTACTTATGGTTTCAGAGGGTTAGAATCTATGACCAACATGGTAGGGAGCATGGCAGCATGCAGACAGGTCTGGCTCTGGAGAAGTAGCTAAGGGCTCACATCTTGAAAGACAACCACAAGACAGAGAAACAATAGGGCAGGACTGAATGTTTTGAAATTTCAAATCTCACTCCCAGTGACATTCCTCCTCTAACAAAGACACTTTTCCTAATCTTTCCTGAACAGTTCTACAAACTGAGGAGCCTATGGGGACCACTCTCATTCACAGTAACACAAATGGCATCACAGAAGTCTCAAGGAAGTCACGCGGATGTTTTATAATCTGCTTTTAAAAGAAACTTTTCATTTCTAATAGGGAATAACAAAGAGAAATAGAAGGGAACATATTGATACCCAAGAAAAGCATTTTTTATTTCAAAACATAAATACTTTCATTTTATAGTCCATAATTCTGTATGCAAGTAGACAATGAGCAACGGTGTTTGTGACCTGAAGGGCTCAGTCTAATTACATATTAGTTACTCTACTTTGTTTACATGCAGGAACACATTTCATGAAGAGTGCACATAAACTAGGTCCAAATTCAGCCTCGTTGACTCAAATTGATATTAGGTATATTTGGGTCATACACCTAAGATAAAAAAATATTAAAAGAACAATGTTTTGAGTTAAAACTTGTTATTTTTTTAAATGTGTTTCCTGGGGCTGGAGGGATGGTTCAGTGGTTAAGAACACTGGCTGCTCTTGCAGAGGATCAGGCTCAGTTCCCACCATCTACATAGAGGTCAATAACCATCTGTAACTCTAGTTCTATAGGACTCTGATGCATTCTTGATCTCCACCAGCACCCGGTATACACATGGATGCAGGTACAGCACTCAGACACGTAAAGTGACAAAATCTAAAAGAGAATATCATTTCTTTCCTATTTGTTTCATGCCCTGTACTTTTAGCTCAATGATTATTTAGGTCAGAATAGGCATGACCCAGAATTGGTTTATCAAACAGCATTTTAGAAAACAGTATTTTCATGATGGTTTATCAATTCATGCAATGCACCAATATCACATACATGACAAGTTCAGAATTCAAAAGACATTTAAAACAGCTTTCAAGTTATTTTCCACATAAATTACATCCAAATGGGCCACAGAGACACAGAAACTTCTAATGTCCCAGTCAGGTCAGGAGCAGACTAAAACATGGTATGAAATTCCCCCACATTTCCATTAAACTGCCTGTGAACACTAAGTAGATGGCTCAGCCTTCCTTCCTGTCCCCTAGTTAAGCTTTGTTTCCTCTCCCCAACCCCAAGAACACAGATCTACCTTTTGATGCTAATTCTTCTCAACACAGATGAGCTTGATACTTGCTCTGTCCCTTCCTTGGCCCCACTTTGCATTTGACATTTACAAAAAGAAGTTTGCATTTCTGCATTGAAACCACAAGAGAAGCTGGTGACCTATGCTCTGCTTTCCCAGATGATCTGAAGTGGCTCTGAAACTGGTTCTCACTTTCGAGAAGCTTTGACCGATATAAATGCATGTCTCTTCCCAGTACTTCATGAGGGAAGATTAAGCTGCTGTGTTCATGTAAGCGGGTCTTTAACATGATAGTCCTAAAAGATAGGGAAAAATGCCATACTAGCTCAGTGGTAACTGTTTTAAAAGCTCTTAAGGAAGCATTAATATATTGCAATTAATTAATGAATTGTAAGGAAATTTATGTATTGTAGCATTTAAGTACTTATCTACTGTATTTGAAAGCTTGCTGGTGAAAGCTAAGAAAAGTATCACCCTAAATATTTGGTTTTCTACTCTCCAGAGACAAGATATTTCTGTATTGCCTCTACAATTTAATATTTTCTGGCAGGTGAATTAAAAGTATTACAGTGAGACATGCTAGAGCTGAGGCTGGAGCAATCACTCTGCAGGTAGTAAGGGAAAGGGGCTCATGGTGAAGATTCCTTGTTGATCACAAAGGGGAATGTCAAAACAGCTACTGGGGTTAAAATAAAGGTTGGGGTTAAAGCTATTTGGTCAAAAGTGATAAAGAAGATGGAGAGAGCTGGGAACTGATCATGAGACAACCATGTTGTTGTCTCACACACAAAAACACAGATTCTAGGTAGCAAGGTCAGTACTGGCAGGCCAGATGGCTAATGTCCTGAGTTATGGATAAAGTCTAGAACCGATGTATATTGTTGACATTAGTGCTGACATGTCAAAAGACCCCAGTGTCTCAGACCCACAGGAATGGCAAGGCCTTCCCCTGGTCAGAATACAGATGGTGACAGTTTGTGAATGTATCAGGCACAGCTTTCTCCTCTGGGATGCCTGCAGCCTCAGACTGCTCCCCAGCAGAGAGACCTCTTAGCAAGATTAGCTAACCCATATCCCTGTTACACTGTGTCACAAGTAAGTTTCCTGGATGCCGGTGCATCTTCATCAAAGCGTATGACCTACTCCATCCAGCTTTTCTGTACCTATGTCTGTTGTTACTTTACTCCAGTGTCCAAGTCAGGTCAATCTCTTGCTGGTTGCAGCACTGGGGTAATATACACAAGGCAATTGTCCTTCCCTATAGTCTTGCTTGTGATTCAGCTGTGACAGACTAAATTGTGGATAAGGACATCTTCTAATAAGAAGTTTCCATCTAGTTCAGAAAGGAGTGTCTTCCATAAGCAAAGACCTAAAAATGAAGTAATAAGGAAAGCTGCAGCTAAACCTTTATAGCTTTGATTGAGTTATCCCTCGGAAATGATAAAAATGCAAGCTGGTCATAGAGAGACCGTAATTTAATTAGCAGCTGGCAATATACCTACAGTATCAACTACAAGAGAGCTATCAGCTAACAGAAGGAGGTCAAGGCCGGTAGCTAACTAACAGAACTCAGAGATGAACAAAGCTGTATCTCTGCAAGTACTCTGGATGGAGTGTGCAGCATGCAAACAGGGTGTGATCATCCCCTGGTTGGAGCAGAAAGATATACTCAGAATGCTTTTTTCCTCTATTAGCATGGGCTATGACACCCTAGAGAACTGACCAATCTCAACAGAAATGATGTCAGCCTTTGTCAATTTCCACTGTACATCCTATAAACAAAAATAAAAACAATTCTAGATGTGACATTTCTAGGGTTTTTTTATTCTTGGGAACCGCTCCTGTTTTCAGGAGTGTCCCCTCTAATTTGTCACTTTTCCCCATCCCAAAATAAAGCTCCTTTGTTTGTCTTACTCCCACATGTGTCTGTGTCATTATTATTCATCTGAGATAACTCAAAAGCCACTGTTGAGTTTTTTGTGAGAGTTGAGTTTTGGACACCCTAAGTCTCTGTAATCATGCACAACCATGATGAGAACGCTCCAGTTGTTCTAATATAGCTCCACCAGAACCATCAAAAGAGTAAAGATTTCTAAAGAGGCTAAGAGTATTGGCCACATCCAAGAAGAAATGGCTTCCATTTCTAGCCAGGACACTGATAAGCCACGTGACCACAGGCTCTGCATCCCTCTGATTTTTTTTCTTTTCTTCCTTTTCTTTCTTTCTTTCTTTGTTTCTTTCTTTCTGTTTCTTTCTTCCTTTTTTGTATCCTGTCTCCAGTTGTTCCAGTTGTTGTTCTCAGATGATTTTAGCCTGCCTAACACTCCATATTTGGGAGGCAGCACTGCCAGTATACCTGAGAAGTATGCTGCATAACTTGCACAAATAAACATGTGTCTTAGTTCAAAGAGTTTATAGACAGCAGGTCCCACCTAGATATCTTTTACTACTTATTATCCTACAAACCTTACCTCACTTTTTTAAAATCAAAGTTGCTTTCTGTAGGCCAACTAGAAATTCACTTAAATGTATCAGCTCAGTTGAAAAGACACACACACAGAGAGAGAGAGAGAGAGAGAGAGAGAGAGAGAGAGAGAGAGAGAAAGAAAGAGTGCTTAGAATCAACATAAGTCTTTATCACATGGTACAAATTATTTACTTGAGCATAGAGGTAATGAACAGCTGTATCACTAGAACAAAGAGTTTAATGGATGTTGAAATAACATGGAGCTTGATTGACAGGCGAGAATACAATACAAGCACAGCTAAGAAGAAACAGAGAGCTGAGGCGATACCTATGTGGGATGCTTAATGAGGTGTAGCAGGAGAAAAACGTACAGATGGAAAGTTGTTTCCCCACTCTCATTTTTAGAATTTTAGACATTTGCAGCAAAACATAATCACAGATCTATAGGATCGTGAGATTTCTGGACTTGGCATCCATGTTCAGGTGAAAAATAAAAATTGAAATGGGTGAAAAATAATGAGAGTCTCACTCTTTTTGTTTAGACATAGAGGGGAGTGGCTTAGGGTACCAGTCCCAAGTGCTCCCTTTGCATCTGATACCATGCTCCTCTCCTGCTCACTGTCACTGTTGAAGTGAGAAGATGCTGATGGTTATATTTTTTTTATGTTCCTTTAATAGTTTGAAAACAACTTTAATTCTCTCTTGTGAAAGCACCCCCAGAGGCTACAGAGAAAATTAAGGTTTTGTAGTCTCTCAAATTGACTTACGAAAAGCAACCCACTAATTATATTCTGTCAGTCCATATTCACATTTGACTCCAAGAATTCTCCACCTTTACATGCATAGTCAGTATAATAAATATTTTTGTACTTTCTTGGCCGGCATTAGAATGAACAGACATATTATTACATTATTTAACCTATTACTTTCTTCTCCTGATGTCTGCTTAGATCTTGAGCTCTACTGATTGAAAAAAAAAAACCACCCTGATTTAAGACTCAAAAATAACGATATAACAATATAAGAACTTAAAGGTCAGTGCTGCAGTGAAATGGGATGTGAGCTTCACAGACTATCTGTACTTTCCCACTAAGCCAGGAGTTCATCTTGGTGGGTGGAGAGAGAATTGTGAAACAAGATGATTCAAAAGGTCTCTGCAGCCTATCAAAAGCGACTCTCTTCCTCTTCCACGGCACGATGGAGGCCAGGAATGAATTTCAAAATCTGTTTCCGGACACTTCCCCGTCTGCTTTTCCGGGGCAGAGTCCCAAACACGCTTGAGTAATTGCTCTCCCATAAGGGAGAAAAGGACCCACTACTAGTGACACTGATGCTCCGGTTTCTCCTAGAAGAAGCATTCCTCAGAATCTCATCTCCATCCTTAGAGTGAAAGCACTCATCGTCGGTGCTGGTCTGCCGGCTGAAGGCACCCCGGATGGAGTCCTCAGACACACTTGTCCGGTAGCTGTCCTCACTGTCCACCGTGAGGGAGCTGAGACAGCTCTTACAGCTGCTCTCACTGGACAGTCGATGCCGGTCCAGGAGGGCTGGACTCGGCCCCAGTAGATTTCCAAATAAGGACGAGTCATCCAGGTCCATTTCCAAATTTGGGGAGTTAGCTGTGTCTCCTACAATACAGAGAAGAGTCTATTGTGAGACGGATTCAACCATCAGTCCCTACAAGAAAGCACACCCAACTTTAAAGAATGCAAGATAGGAAGGAAAAATACACAAATATGGTTAAGTGGGTTACTCAAACTAGCATTCATGCGCTAGGTATTAAGGAAAAGATCACGAAAATTATAAATTAGAACACACTTAAATAAACTATTCATGGGCGTTGCTTGGATCTAGGATGTGCTCCAGGAGGCTCACATGGAGATGCTATTGGGAGATCGAGAAAACTTTAAAAGATGCTACTCCTGGGAAAATTAGGTCACTGGGAACACAGTCTTGGATTAAAACGTCTGTGTCCTGCTCCATTTTTTTCTCACTCTCTAGCCACTAATAGAGCAATGTTATCCTGCTGAGTGTTTCTGCCACGATGTGCTACTGTCACAGGCCCAGGCCAGTTTATTATGGACTGAAACCTTTGAACCCTGAGTCAAATAAAACTTTTATTTTTGTAAGCTGGCTTATATTAGTGGCAGATAACCGTGTACCTGACTCAAAATCAGTTCAATGCAAATGACCTGGAGACAATGTGACTTTGTGAACCTACAAGTGCTAATTTCTTAAATTGTGTAACCCCAGAAACTTTTATGAAAATGCTCACAGTGGTGAGGTCAAAATAAAATGCTCAGAAAATTCTTCTCTGGTTCTTATTATCCGTCTCTGTAAAGAATTGAAAGTTTATTTTAAAGCTATCTAAAGTATATGGGGGGAAAACAGCTACAAATCAGAACATGTGCTTATAAAAGGCTTATGAAATCAACGTTGCCTTCTCTTCTCAACATTCCAAATTTCTTCTTAGAATGGCTGGGTGTTCTAGGAATGGTGGTGGGCTTAGACAGCATCTCTGTCCTCAGGATTCTAGCTGCTTGGCCAAGTTTTTCTGTCAGTGTTTCATAAGCCACAAATGGGTTCCCCATACTGAATTATGAGTCACATTCTCTGCTGCTCATTGCTCGGTCAGCTAGTGTGCTCAGAAAACCATACCTGAGAATGTGAGTCTGTTTAAAAAAAAAAAAGGCACAAGGTGCCAAGCCCTCCAAAAGGTGTCCTGTGTTGGTTCTCTTTACTCGCTCTCCTGTGGCTTTGGTTGACAATGTAGAAAGAGACTCTGCTCTGCCTCCATTTGATCTCTGAAGCCAAGCACAGCCAGTCTACATAGTGCTTCCTGTTACTACAGCTGGGTCGTTTCATCTTATAATGATCTGATAAATCTGGATGGAAGAGCAATTGCCTTATAGACCCTCGTGTTCTGGGTACTTCCTCTAGTTCTACAAAAAGCAGATGAAAGAACACCTCTAGTCCCTTCAAAAATGTGCAAGAATATAACTCCTGATATTAAATCTACTCAAGATTGTTCTGTACATGTGGAAACTGGATGCTTCTGAAACAGTCCATCCATATCTAGGAAAACCAGGAAGTTGAACAATACTTCAAGGCTTCAAGAAACACTCTCTCTCTCTCTCTCTCTCTCTCTCTCTCTCCCTGGTGCAGTGTGTGTGTGTGTGTGTGTGTGTGTGTCTGTGTTGTATGTGTCTGTGTGTCTCTCTGCATCTTTCTTTTTGTCTCACTTTGTCTCTGTTCTCTCTGTCTCTCTCTGTTTCTCTCTCTGTCTCTCTCTCTCTCTCTCTCTTTTCCTGGTGCAGTGTGTGTGTGTGTGTGTGTGTGTGTGTGTTTGTCTCTGTCTGTGTATGTGTGTGTGTGTATGTTGTATGTGTCTGTCTCTCTGCATCTCTCTCTTTGTCTCACTTTGTCTCTGTTCTCTCTCTGACTGTCTGTCTCTCTCTCTCTCTCTTTCTCTCTCTCTCTCTCTCAAAACAAACAATGCCCCTACCCCTGCTGTAGCCAAAAATATCTTCTGATTTTTCCAAAAAGTAGCATGATAGAGCTGGGCATGATGGTGCCTGTAATGTTAGCACCAGAAAGCTGAAGCTAAGGGGCCTTCAACGTAACAAGCCTCTCTCAAAACAACAACCAAAGTCAACTGAAATTCTTAAAAAGGAAAAGCATGCCAGTGAGCTGACTCAGTGAGTAAGAGCCGACCTAACAACCTGAGGTCAACACCTGCGAGCCATGACAACCTGAGGTCAACA
>JADRCH010000067.1:207715-241277 GCA_019843965.1 Rhynchomys soricoides | reverse complement strand
ACAACCTGAGGTCAACACCTGCGAGCCATGACAACCTGAGGTCAACACCTGTGAGTCATAGGGTAGGAAAGAACTGACTCTCACAACTTGTGCCTGACCTTCATACAAACACACTGTGGAACAAAGTGTGTGTGTGTGTGTGTGTGTGTGTGTGTGTGTATACAGACAGAATAAATAAATAAATAAATTTAAAAAGAGAAGTAGCTTGTCCAAGTTTCAAGCTTGTCTAGTAAAAAGTGAAAAATCAAGTCTCTAAACTGTTAATCAATGCCTAAATGATAATTAAGAAAATAAAAGATCATCAGGAGACAAAAAAAAAGACTATAAGATATAAAGTTGAGTAGACTTTGATAGGTATTTGTCAGAAGAAGACATGAAATTGGACAACAGGTATACAAAAAATGTCTGGCACCATTAATCAACTGACAAGCACAAATAAAAACACAGTGAGAGTCATCTCACCCCTGTAAGATGCTTACACCACATAGACACAAGATAAAAATCAGTGATGAAGCCATGGAGAAGAAACAACCTCATACAGTTCAGCTACCAAGGAAAACAGTATGGAGGCTCCAGAAAAAAACAACAGCAAACCTCCCTACGATCCAGTAATGTCACTAGTGTGCTTATATCCGCAGGAAACAGAATCAGCGTTTCAACAAAACCTGTGCTCACCTGATCATCTTATTCACAGTAGCCAAAACATGGGATGTGCAAAGATATCTGTCAACTGATAAATGGAGGAAGAAAATACTATAGATGCATAGTGGAATACGATTCACCCACAAAAAGAAGAAAAATTTCATATTTGTGATAACATGTATCGATATGGATATGTTAAATGAAAAAAGTCCAAGAACACAAATATGAAATCATGTCATTATGGATGCAATCTAGAAATGGTCTGATGGTTATTGAGAGTATGATGACGGTTGTCAGAGGCTGGGCAGCAGGGAGAGAGGTTTCCTGGGCATTGGTTACAATTAGATAGGAGTAAGAACTTTGGTGTGTTACATGATAGGGCGACTACAGCTCACAGGAATGTACTGTGACTTCCAAAAGTTAGAAAGAAGAGATTGTAAAACCTTTACCACCAAAGTAAGTAAATAAATAAATAAATAAATGTCTGAGGAGCTAGTTTATCTTTACTTAAACATCATACAATGCTCATATATATATATATGTATATATATATATGATATTCATGAATTTGTCCAGTTTTTATGGTTTTATGACTCAATTTTAAATGATTTTTAAGTTGAATCTTTTTCTGCCAAGTAGTTACTATTTGAACAAATATTCCAGTTGCTAAATAGAGGTTAGCTGAGTGTTACCTAAAGAAGAGATGACCTACATTCCAGCCCACACAGATTTGTGCATAGTGGTCCCTCCTGGCAGCTATGCGTGCCTGACATTTCAGTGCTTGGGAGACTGAGGCATAAGGCCTTTCCCTTGAACTACTTAGTGAGCATCAGAACAGGCAGGGCCGTATAGCAGGACACTGTCTCAACTGACCTAAAAAAGAAGCTCATACCTTAGGTGACATAGCAAAAGAGCAAACCATCTGACAAGATCCAACTCCTTGCTTCAAAACACATAGCTAGCAAATGCATCATAGCATGATAATCTTTTATGTCTGCCTTGGTCCTGAGAGTCTCTGCTACATAACTAATGGAGTTTAGAAAGCAGTTGTTGCTCTGCCCATAAAGTATACAGCCACTTCAGTTTGGATAGCCCCAGCCAGAATCATTTTCAGGAATCTAATGCATTGGCTGATGTGGTACAAATGTCAAGAAATATTTTCTCTCGCTCTTCTGCAACCTTTGGTCACCTCTTCCGAATGCGCAGATTCCCGTGTCCATGCATGTTTTCATGTGCATATGTAGTGTGTATGGAGAAGAGAGTGTAGCATGACTCAGCCTCCTGCCAGCACAGTCACTCCAACGTTCATCCCAGCAAAACACAGAACAGTAGCCTTCAGTGGTACTAAGTAAATGTTTACTCTAATAGTGATGCTCTGAAAAGATCTGGAGGCAGAAATGCTGAGAGGGTGGGACGGGCATGTGGTTTCCTGGCAGGAAACTGAGCTTACCATGCAGCAGGCGTTGTTCCTGTAAGTGCAGAGACCTGAGCTCCACCCATTTTTTCTTCAAGGTTTGCTGTGAGAAAGATAAGGGGGAAAGGTTCTGAGTCTTAGGAAATCTAAGAGGTTAAGACAAGGGAGACTGCCAGTCCCTCCTGCCTCACTCCCATTCTTTAGAGACTTTGGATGAATTATGAAGGATATTAGAAATACTGATTTCTCACTGACTCACAAGTCTTCTCTTAAGAAAGAAGAAAACAAAAAAATAAAAAAAGAAGAAGAAAACCAATGAAGTTCATGTACTTTTACATTTGAAAATGCTTACAAGCCATTTCTACATGAGTGGTACAGATAATGTTAGATAGAAACTCTAGAGTTTTAGAGCTGGATAAGTTAACAGATGGAAAATTATGGACCAGCAAATAGAGGTTAGTAAGTGCTTAGTAAATACCATCACCAATCAATGAGTCCTAGGCTCTGAAACAATCCTTTTATTTGACAACTATCTAGACCACACTTAAGCTCCCTAACTTTGCTTGTGCTTGTTTGTTTGTTTGTTTGTTTGTTTTGAGATGTCATCTCATGTAGCTCAGGCTAACCTGGACTCTTGATCTCACTATGCAGTTGAAGATGTTATTGAACTTTGGATTCTCCCACTTCCAATTCCCAAGTACATGCCCTACCATGTCATTTATGGTTCTGGGGAGCAATTCTAAGATATGATGCATGGTAAGCAAGCACTCTACCAACTGAGCTGTACCTCCCAGCCCACCCCTTGACTTCAAAACTGCTTCTTCCCTTGGCTATTGTAGCAAGTGAAAAGAATGACCAGCATGAGAAAGAATTGACTATAAGAACAGTCATCTAGCACAGAAGGCCTGGCCTGGTCTGGCCCACAGGTTAGCCAAGTCAATGAAAGTCAAAGCCAAGTGAGAAGAAGCCATCTGGGAAGGCAGGTGGTATATGTTCACTCTCCTTCCTGCTTCTTGCCCCATGCTTTTACCTTGCCTTTGCTATTTTAGGTCCTGATAGCAAGGCCATTATGTGGGCATAGTTCAGGTTTGCCAAGGACATTTATCCATAAGAAAGATGGCCTAGTTGGAAAAGAACAATCCTCTATACACACCACCTGGAGGGAGTGAATGATGATTAAAATAGAAAGATTATTTTTTAATGTGCATTTATAAGGAAATGGAAGAAAGGGAAGAAAATAAAATATCAAGAACATCTTCGAATGAGTATGGGGAGTAGAGATATCATTTCTCAGTCTACAGAACACTTAGGCTCACAGCAGCATCTGAAGCCTTTCTGTGGCTGTCAATATTCAGTCAAACAATGAAAACAGTAAGAAGCTTAGCTCAGCTCATTTTTGCTGCTGTTTGTTGTTTTTCTGGGTGTTTTTGTTTGTTTGTTTTTATTTTTCAAAAATACTCTATAGTAGGCCCAGGATGGGTGGCTGCATCAATGACTTCCCTTATCCTCTTACAAGCTTATAGTTATGTGAAAACCAAGACCAGAGGACTGTGGAGCACAGGACTAGCCAGAGCTAGCATATTGACCTACACATTTCTTCTTTGATGAAGATATTTATCTCCTACAGGAGAACAGAGTAAAGGAAAAAGATAGGCTGTTGGTCAAATCTAAAGATGCAGAGGCAAAAAATATTATCTTTCTGAATTTGGTTTTCAAAAATTCATGGACAGAGCTTTCCAAATAGTTTATATTTGTGACCAAAGGTTTTATGAGCCCTGATTTTCTGGTCTAGCCTAGTCATCTAAGTATGCTATGACTTACACTAAGAAAAATTTCAGTGTAAAGAGCAGAGGTAACAAAGTGACTGTTTGAAATCTGAGACTTTTTCTATTTTCCTCAAGGTTGTTAAACATTTAGTCACATCTAAATGCTCTATATCAGATGAGAATTAAAATCTTTCGTGGATCTGGCCTCATGATACCACATTGACACTGGACCCATATATGGTAGCTGAAGGAATGAATGAATACTGTTGAATGGATATGCAAAAAGCAGCTTCCTTAAACAACCCTAAGCTATAGCATGGCAATTGGTTCCAGGTATGGCCCCAGTATTTTCATTCTGCATAAGACAAATAGCAATTCCCTCATCACCTAATCTTTTTATTTTGCTCTTACAGATAATATGTCACCTAATTTTATAATTTTGTTATAGGCTGGAAAATAAAATTTCATTGAAACAAAATATTTCCTAAGGTATATAATAGGCCTAGCAAGTAACAGAGATATGTTTAAAAGTAGCTCTTTTAACTAGTTTACTATCTGTGCTAAGCATCTGAAGCATAGGCTAAGATAAAGGAAATTCCCTGAAAATGTGAGTCAGAAGGGACAAAATTCTTCCAATGAAGAGATTAGGGCTCTGCACCATCTTTGCATCTTTGTAAATAGAATGCTCACATATAGGATGCAAAATAAATGTCATCATGCAAAAAGGGGAGCCAGCCTGCCTTTAGTTATAGGTCAAATCCAGTCATTTCTACCCTGACAGATTAAGTACATATCTCATAATTTCAAGACTAGTGTTAGACATAAATGTGAGGTGGTAAACAGAATGGAACATCAAGAGCTGTCAAGTTGAAATATCGAGCATTAGTTAGGAATTTAGATCCTGAGGTAAAATGTGGCTTCAAAGTGTCCATTTAACACTAAGAACCCAGATAAATGTCCTTCTAGGGAAATAAACCCTGACTGAATACTAGGTACTAAGAAAAGTAGACCGATTAAAGCTGCTCACAGCTGGAGGCACCTTAGGAGACAGAAACACAGCAATGCTTCATGACCTGAGCAGCACTGGGAACCCTGGGCATTCACTCTTTGAGAGAGGCAGCCCAGCTGCTGGACCTGGACTTGGAAGGAGAGCTTTGAAGCCCTGTGTGGAGGGAACTGCATAGCCATCCCACCGAGATGAAGCTAACTCTCAAGCCCACTGCATCCTCAGGTGCTCAGTGACAGGAAAAGCAGTGAGCTGCCAATCAGGGCATGGATCTCTCTCAGCAACATAGAAACAGGAAGAATCCAAAACAGACACCAAAATAAAAATGCTATAAATTCTGATGGAAAAATAAAATCAATATTCATAAGCACAAAAATGTTGAGAGAAATAAGAACAGATACAAAAAAAGAGCCTCTTGTCGATAAAGTATAAATCACATTTAAAAGCTAGCTACAAAGAACATATTTTATGTGGAATACAGATAACAAGGATGCTGCTGAAATCATTATTAAGGAAGGCAAATCAAAAGTCCCTAATACATTTCTAATGGAAATCCGCAAGATAATGTGGAAAGTAATAAAGACAGTGCACAGAGCTAGAGTCTGGTATAAGTCTGGACCTAATTAAGTTGTAGTGAAAAGCAGTCAGGAAACAGAGGGAAAGATACACAAGCACATACATAAACACACACACACACACACACACATATACACACACATACACACACACACACACACACACACACACACACACACACACACCAGGGAGGGAGGATAATGTAGTTAAAAATTCCCCTAGAGAAGATTACCAAGAATGTAAAAAGAAAGCATGAACAGAATAAGTAAAAATGAAGATAAAAGTCACAGGGATTTAAGGTTAAGAATGGAAATTTTATCAGGCAATCAGGCAGGCCCCACTATATATTTGAAAATTAGAATACAGAACTTACTAAAACTGTTTCAGAACGACATCTGAGTACCTTTACTAATAATAAGGAAACTGAAGACATGGTTTAAAAGTATTCCCTCCAGAAAGAACCCCACCTCCTGATGATTCAGATGGCATTACAAAAATTCTACCAGAGTTAAAAAAAGAAAAGAGGAACAACCCAGCTCATGTCATAAACTTAGTAACTTTAACACTAAACTCAAAGGGGAGCCTTAGAAACAAAAATGTAGGTCATTCAAGGCTATTTTCACACACCTATGGGCACTTGATCTTTGATAAAGAAGCCAAAAACATATAGTGGAAAAAAGAAAGCATCTTTAATAAATGGTACTGGCCTAACTGCTGGTCTGTATGTAGAAGAATGAAAATAGATCCATATTTATTACTTTGCACCAAGCTCAAGTCTAAGTGGGTCAAGGACCTCAACATAAAACCAGATACACTGAATCTAATAGAAGAGAAAGTGGAAAAGAGTCTCAAACTCATAGTTCCTGAACAGAACACCAATGGCCCAGGCTCTAAGATCAACAATTGGTAAATGGAACCTCATGACATTTAAAAGCTTCTGTAAGGCAAAAGACACCATCGATAATACAAATAGGCAATCTATAGATTGGGGAAAAATCTTCACTAACTCTACTTCTGACAGAGGGCTAATATCCAAAATATAGAAAGAACTCAAGAAGTTACTCCAAAAAACCCAAATAACCCAATTTAAAAAATAAGGTACAGAGCTAAACAGAGAATTCAGAACAGAAGAATCTCAAATGGTCATTAAAGAGATGTTTAAAATCCTTAGTTATCAGAGAAATGCAAATCAAAATGACTCTGAGATTCCACCTCACTCCGATCAGAGCAGTTAAGATAAAAAGCCCAAGTGATAGCACATGGTGGCGAGGATGTGGAGAAAGAGGAGCACTCCTCCATTGCTGGTGGGATTACAGACTGGTACAACCACTCTGGAAATCAGTCTGGAGGTTCCTCAGAAAGTGGAAGAGCCAGAAGATCCACCTTTAAAGGATAAAGTAGGGATGCCAAGATTGTTCCCCTCACCTTAAGCAAAAATCCTCTCTAAGACAGCCCAGCAGAGAAGGGAATTAGATCCATTTTGTACAGTTATTATCCTAGTAGAGTACACCAAATAATATACAAACAACTTAGTAGAGATTATGTGGTTTAACAAAGTGCTTGACTATTAACAGTAGCATACAATTAATCTATCTATCTATCTATCTATCTTCTCTAACTGTAAAGTTTAATTTTATAGAAAAGCTACAATAAAATCATAAAGTACAAAAGATAATACAGCAAAATACTATATGACCTGTATGAGTAAATTATCAGATTTTATGAAAGATGGAAAGAAAAACAGCAAAATGTTTATAAAAACCTAACAACAAGAAAATGAAATACCATGTAATATTTAATACCCGTGGCACTGAGTTATTTATATAAAATGAAATGTCAATCAAACCTCTAGCATTTACTCATGAAACTTGACAATTTGACAAATGATCAACAGACTAAGAACATTGTTCAGTAAGGTATCACTCTCTATTGCAAACTGAGTTGGAAAAAAAGTCAGAATGATCACATTAGAGAACCTATGAGTAAATGAGGACCTACATGGAGACTTTGTTAAAATGGAAGTTTCACAGCAAGTCAGGTGAGGAGAAAAGCAAAGTACAAAAGAAATTATATTGGGAGAACTGCCTGTGCATATGGACAAAATTCAAATTATCCCATACTTTATAGCATATGGCAAGAGTATCTCTGGATGAATTAAAGACTTCAATATGCAAAAGAAAAAAACTAAATTTTTAGGAATAAAATGGTAATGTAGATGACTGACAACTGACCAATAAACAAATATATAAAAGGTTTCCACAAAAGTAGGGAAACAAAACTTGGATCCTATAAACCTAGAATACATTCAATTACCAAGAAAATAGTTCCTCAAAAGTTCCAAAAAAGAAAATAGTAGATCTGGAAAGATCTAGATCTTTCCAGAAACATCATCTAAGGAAATAATATGCAGGGATGACAAAGACCCACAGAGAAGAGTAAAATGAAGGAGCAATGCATGCACATCAATGGAACATATTAATATATGCTTTCAGTTCATGCTATTTATAATAAAAATCTCTTGTTATGTATGTTTGAATTGATGAAATGCTGTAAAGTAAATAAGAGTCAGGAAATGAGTCCTTAAGTAGACATTCAAGTGCATTAAGGACCTACTTGTATTCTAGAAGAGAACAGAGATATTGAAATTTTATATAAATTTCAGAAGCAGTCCTTTAAGTCAAGAGTAATACAACAGTTTACAATAGACTGAAGATCCTCGCCAATGCTATAAGAGAAGAAAAGTAAATTAGTTGAATAACTGAGCTAAAAGGCAAAACTTAAAACAAAAAGGACTATCCTTTTTAACTAGAGAATGTATCTGAAAACACATGAAAGGAATTATTCTGGAGTACTGTGAAGTGCTAAGTAAAAATGAAAAAACATTCCAAGTGAGACAAATGACAGCCACAAAGATTTCAACTGATCTCACTTCCTTTATGAACAAACTTTAATTCCTATCAAAATAGAAGACATTTTTAATGATCTTATTTTTAACAGATCTTAAAAATCACGGGGAATGGGCATTATGGCAAAAGTATCAAAGCTAAGATTAGTGAGGCTTGCTAGTGAATAATAATACGGTGGAAGGGAAAGGTTCTAGATAAAATGTAAATGCAGTACACTGTCCTCTTGAAATCAGCGTTTTACATGTGTACTTCATGAGAAAAGGTAATGAATTCAGATGGTTACAAAGTACAAGAAAGTAGCTTGCCTGCAGCCAAGCTATCCCTGAGAAGGCTGGAAGCTCCATTGTCCTGCAGGGGGCAGTACTGAGACCTGGGAGGAGTCAGAGCACCTTTAAACTCCCTCCAGGAGTACTGGAGTTCATAGCCTGGAAGGCTCACCAACCTAGAGAACTAAAACTTTTAAAACCTTCAAAGCGCCATGCCAGAGAATTTGCACTGAGCATTAGACACTGCCGCTTGTGACCTTTTTCTTTCCTTTCAAGGTAATAGTGTGTTTGCCAGTGAAGGTGGATTCACGGGCAGCCACAGTGTTAGTAGTAGATAGTCCGTTTTCAGAACGGTGCAGAAGGAACAGAGGCAAAGACGGAGACTGGAGAAGCAGAAGTGTACCCCCCCCCCCCCCCCCAGCACTCTGCAGCACTCAATGCTAACTCTTCCTCTGTTTTCCTCCTTCAACAAAATGTAAATCAAGAGTGATCACAGGTGCATTGATGACTGGTTCTTCAGGTAATATGCCTTCCCGCTGGCTTGCTGAGTCTCATAGACTCTGAATGGGGAAGGAAGAGGGTGATTTACACATATTCACAGTCTTAGATATTCCTGCCAAGGTAAGTGTATGGTCCTTGACCCGTCAGTAGCTTAGATACATCCTGACATTTCTCCTTCAAGGGCTATCTCGGTTCCCAAGATAGATCATTATTCTACTCCTCACACATTCATGGATGAAAAATGACGTGCTATGTTAAGTCAAATTACCTTTAAAGTCTGCAGCTTTGCTTCAAGTTCTGCTCTTCTGTGAATCATTGTTCCATTAAGGGTCTCTATCCTGTTTGAAGAGACGGGAAAGGTGGGGTAAATAACAGAGCAATCCCTTCAAAGAAGTACCACAGTTAAGAATCGCTGCAAGTGGAGAGCAGACTATACTAGAAATGCAGCATAAATGTCATCTTTTCACTATGGAGTGTGGATACTTGAGTGTCTGGATCTAAGCCAAATTTCTGAACAACGGTGAGAGAAAGAGAAGGGGACAAAGGAAAAAAAATATTCCTGGCAAAGAGTAGATGGGAAGATCCTGGCTAATTATACATAGCTCATTTTCTAGAAGGCACTATGTGCTAATGGCACTAAGGCACTAAGACACAATGTTGCTCTCCACCAGAATCTTTTCTTGCCTAGACAGGCTCAATAATCTCAGTTATTTGATGAACATTCACTGGGCATCTACTATGAGCCAGGTGGTACATCAATAAAAAAGCAGTGCACAGGACTTTTGCAGCAATGCACTCAATGTGTTATTTCTTGAAACAGGGAAGATTTTCTGCAACAGTGTATGGCTATTTCATCTCAAAACCTCTAGTGTACAAATGGCCATTTAGAATAACTGGTTTACCAATGCTCTTCTCTTCCTACATCAAAGATTTTCTACAAATAGAAAGTTTATTCTCTCCGGAGTTGGTTTGTTTTGAGCACTGTTTTGACTACAGATCCTCCGTCTGAGGATGATAGTTAATTTCACCTTGGAATTACACTCTTAAACACTTCAAAGTATTTGTTCTAAGTCTTTTTGACAACTAAATTATAGTTATATTTATGAAAGCGAGAGAAAAATTGAAAGATATGGTAAGAATTCTAAATGTGAAATCACATTTTCTCTTTTCTTCCTGTCTCAGACCCAACAGAATAAGAAAATAGTACAGCAAATGCTGTATGATTTCTGATTGAGACAATGTCTGGATTTTGGACAGTAGACTCACTAAGAAGCTGCATAAGATTCTGAATGTTGTTCTAAGCTGTTGAAGCAATGCTGTGCACAACTGTAGAGATGAGCCCTTCCTTCAGTATTTGGTTACCTTGTCTCATACTTTATCCTTCTGTGGGTTTCTAAGAACCATCTCGATTCTTATTTACCTATGGTCTTCTTGCTTCATCTACATGGGACATATTTTTCTGATTCTAACCAATAGTGTTTTCTCTTGGATTCTACATGGTTTCTTTGAGACAAAGCTTTCCTAACTTTTACCCCTTAAAACTCAAAGGGCTAGCCTCAGCTCCACTATCATCAGTCATCTTTAAAATCTGCCTTGACATACCCACCCAACACTTCCTCTGAAATACTAGGGCAGAATCTAGTAGATTCTACTGCCATCCCACAATGCACAGCTGTAACTGGAATGAGCCAGTCCTGACATCCTCAGCAGACTGGGTCCCAGTGACACTCACCACAACTGAACTCAACTAATCTCTCTTTAGCCCCAGGCTCTTCATCTAGGTAAAGGAATAAACCTGGATTGACAAAGAGGCTGTGAGGAAAAACGAATGAGGTAATGTTGAAACTGCCCACCTCAGAACAAAATCAAAACACCCTGGCACAGCAATGCATCTCATGATCTGATGTTTGGCCAACGGTGACTTCACCACTCATATAGTCTCTCTAATCCGAAAGCCACCAATTTCAGTTCATTCTTAGGATATGCCAAATCCATTTCCAGTGCTCAAAGATGCCTTTCTTTACCTACATGTTCCTAGCAGGAGTTCAAACGGCCATCCCTTCCCTCTGGTCTCAGCTCCAACTGTACTTCCTCAGAGTGGATGGAGCACTTTGAACATCTAAGCTCAACTGGCCACCATCTTCCTCAGTGGACTCCCCTCTTACACTATTCTACCTTTCCCTTAGTGGTTATCAATAACTGTAATTTTTAAAATTCTAGACTTTTATTAGAAATCTTCTATACATTTTAGAGTTTTACAGTGTTTATTTTTGCCTCCTTAGAATGCACATGGAGATTAAAAACTTTATAGTTGCTCAGTACATATGATTTTTATGCAATAATGAATTCTCCTACAACTGATTATTAAGGTCCTATTACATCTTTGGGACATAGTAAAAGCAAGCCTGATGCTGTCTATTTTCTTAGATAGTTATGACTTTGTGGATAACAATGGGTGTGTTCATAAGATTGTTAAGATCACTTTCAAAGATTAAACCCATTGAATAGCTGGGAAGAACAACGTCCTTCTGATAAATTGAATATTAGTACATATGACTATGTACTAATACATAGTCCAAAGTGGGAGCATTTCATTATCTTATGAAACAGTGATGGAGGAGGAAAAAACACAAGAGGTTTGAGGCATATGAGAGAGAAAACAAATGTTGTAGCTGAAAGATTTCATGAACTGTGGGAACGGGACCATTTCTCTTGGTACAAAGAAATGTGTGCCAGTTTCATTGAATTGACATTAAAAATATGTGATGTCTCTCCAACAGACTTTTGTCTAGTGTCATTCCCTGACTTCAGATGTTGACTATATGTTCACTCATGAAACCTTGGGAAACAAAAGCAGCCCATAAAAATGACCATACCCACCCCAAAGCTGTGTATGCTATATTCCTTCTGGTGCACCACACACAAACAGACAAAACATCTTTGAAACCCCACAGCAACTAAGTGGATATTTACGTTAGCAGATTTCCTGACAATCGGATCAGGTCAACCACTTGTTTGTGAGTAAAGCCTTCTGTGCTCACGCCATTGACATTTGCAAAGATGTCACCTGTGAGATGCCGAGAAAAATGAGTGTTTTATTAGTTACTTAAACACACACCCCCACCATGGAAATGAAGCAAAACAAGCAAGCTCCCAAACCTCAGTGTCACTCAAGGAAGCTCAAAACAGCAACTGCTTCCTAACCTTTGCTATCAAAGAACTTCTTGCTATTTAAATGGCTTTTAGCATGAGCAGAGCTACATTACCAATTTGCAGGCCAGCGCAGTGAGCAGGGCTGTCTTCCCTCACTTTACAGATCATAGTGCATACTTCTGAGGAACAGATGTTCTGGTTCTGGAGTCTGTAGGTCTATAAAATATAAGTGGATATATAGTAACTTTTCCAAAAGGTTAACAAATATTTGTCAAAACATAAAACCATGCCAAGAGCATTAAATGGCATAGTAGGTAAGTGCAAAGGACAACTCTGGGGAAGGTTCTCTCACTGTACACTGAATGGAAGGTACCAATTTCGCAATTCCACCAGATCATCGGCAGCCAATTCCATTCATAAAACATCTGGCATGAGAAAGAAAGCATGATGTGAGTGTCTCAAAATGTTGTTTTCAAGCCTAAGAGACCACCTGATGCTATCCTTGTGTGTTTATTAAGAAAAATTAAGAGTTCTCAATGGGAGGAAACAACCATAGCCAAGTGAAAGAAAAAGATCCTTGTGGGTGTTTCAGGCTAAAGCAGGCACTGGGGGAGAGAGTACGAGATACAAAATATCCAGCAGAAGACTGGTCAACAGTAATTATATTAAACCAGAGTTCTGCAAATAATGACAACCTGCCCTGGGTTTGTTCTAATTGACTCAATCAATTTCATTTCTCAACACACAGACCCTTCCTGCCCTGAATTCTCAACAGTTCCTCAGTCATCCAACCAAATGTGAGAGAGAAAGAGAGAGAGAGAGACAGAGAAAGAGAGAGAGATATGCTTCCCCAAATGTCTCAGTTTCACACAAATAATTCAGTGGGTTCTATTGTTGGTGTTTTTAGTTTTTACTTCAAACTGTATAAAAGCACTAGGGAACCATTTGTTCTGTATAGCAATTTTGTAGCTCTGAAAAAAAAATCACTGTTTTAAGTTGTCCTTTAAAATCTGATTACTAAAACATAAGCCACACCAGAGTGTTGCTATCTTCTAGAGGAATCCACGCCTGAGGCACCATGATCAGTCACATGCAGATCACTCCTAGAGCTAGCCACATGGTTCTGTTAAATGCTGATTTCCACTCAGATGTAGTGGATTCGCAAGCCTCTATTTGAAAGAAAGATGAGCTTTTAGTGGCCTATAGTGTGTGTTCCACCTGTATCAGAAATCTTTTGTGAGAGTTTCCTGCCTCAGACCACACCAGAGCTCAGCTCCTTGTAGAAATGGAAGCCCACCTAACTCATGTGCTGCAGGAGCCAAAGACTGACTGATAAACCTTTTAGAAGTCACTGTTAGAGCAATCCACATCAACAGGAAGACCCACCTTCCACCATCCCTAGGTATCAAGGTGAGCACAGAGCAGGATAAGCACTTCAATTTATGTGCAAATGTACATTCCATGGCAGCTGTGAATTTGGGGATTAGAGATAGAAAGAGAAAACCAGAAGCCATGAAGGCACAGGAAAATAAATAAACTTGATCAAATGATATGACCATATTGCCCACCCACGTCTCCCATCCTTGCGTTCCTGCCAAGTGTTGACTTCTGAGATGAGATGTATGTGCTGTAGCTCAGCAGTGAAGCCATCAGGACTCATGGAGCTCCTAAGATTTCATGTTTCTGTGGCCTGTTCTCTAGTCAAGATGATTTTGACTTGATTTTACACACACACACACACACACACACACACACACACACACACACACACTTGTGGTGAGAAACAGAAGGAAAGAAGGAAGTAGTGATGGGCATCCAGTTACTACCACTAGGCAACATTGAGGAGTCTGTGATGGACACGCAGTATATCTTCAGAGAAAGTCGAATGGCTGATGTGAGGGGCCTGTATTTCTAAAATCTGATAGATTTAGCGCAATTTATTTTGTAGAAAATTATGTCTCAATGATTTTCTGGTAAATTATAGATTTCACCAAATTTTAACGGAACGGAGCTCAGAAAGCAGAAACCTCTGCTCCCACGACTTCCTCATTCATTCAATGTTGTTTCTTTATTCATAAAATATGTTTAAGGTAGCAGCTTCCTGCTCCTTAAAATACAACCGAGTTCCCTTTTATGGGGTTGATATTTGTAGCAAAGTTTTCTGAAAGCAGCATTCACTGAAGCGAAGATCTAAACTCTGACATATAGCATAAGAATACAGTTATGCAAAGCACGTGGGAAAGAAATGCAGAAATGGTGTGGGGGGAAATGAGGCTTAAGCTGCTCCACTCAATTAGACTACAGTCCACCACATGACTCCATTCTCCATCTTCTCAATATAATTACAAAAAGCACACAACGAATATTCTTGGACAGCCACACTGAAACCTATGAAGACCAGTACTAACATTCACCAGTGGTTTTCAAGTAATAAAGTGTTATTATGGTGTGTGTGTGTGTGTGTGTGTGTGTGTGTGTGTGTGTGTTATAAATTTCTCATTATACCCCCCTAAAAAAAATTTGATCTCAATGGTAGCATGTATGGATTCTATATACACAGATATACCATCTGGCAAATATTTCTTTATATTTTCATTTTTATTTTTTGAAACAGGGTCTCACAGTGTAGTCTTGGGTAGGCTGAAACTCCCTGCCTCTGCCTTCCAAGTACTGGGATTAAAGCAGTGAATCACCATGCCCAACTCAAGTATTTAGAATCTGATTTACATACAATACAAGAATATGATTAGATGAAAATAAACTTCTGTAAATGTCTTTTGCTTTCTTATTTAAGGTCCTGAAATTTCAAGCACCTTTGTCTGGATTCTCCTTAAGGAAGACCGCAGTGATGCCTAAGGAGCAAGCTGCATCTCTAAAGAAGTAAAAGCTTCAACATTTTCTTTCCCCATAATACTCAACACACTGAAAAACATAACCACACACTAAACAAAACCTAGTCTCCATGGTCATTCTCACCCTATCCTGACTTCGCTGTTCTTTACAAATTATCATGATGGAATTAGTGCCTGGTTTTCCTTTGGAAATCTAAACTGTTTTAAAACTGCCCACCTGAATTTCAAATCCAAATGTTCCATTGTCCTGCTTTTCCACAGTAACAACCTTCCTGCAAGTAAAAATAAATAAATCAACTGCATAAATATCAAAATATTATATTTAGCATATATTGAACATTAACAATAACTGTTACAATGAAAATAAGCTTTCATTTCTATAATTGTAGTATGTGTTAGCAATTCGAGAATGAGTGTATGTGAGTGTGTAAGTGTGTGTGTGTGTGTGTAGCACTTATCTCAGGCAGAGACTTAGAAAGAGGAAAGGAAGAAAGAAAGGAAAGAAGGAAGGAAGGAAGGAAGGGGAAGAACGGGAAGGGAAGGAAAACAATGAATCTCTTTACCTTTGAGACCAGGAAAAGTCACCTAGAGAGCTTGATCTGGCCAAGGCAAGCTGAAAAAGATAAAAAGCAATGTCTTTAAGACAGGTCTGCAACTTCTCTGGATTACAAAGGACTTTGTTCTTTCTCATCATCCTGGAAACCTTATTAGCTAAGATCAGTAATGTCCGTTCTCTCTTAACAGCAAAGGAGAGTCTGAGAGAACAGGGACTCCCAGACATTCTGCTGAGAACAGGAGAAGAAGCTCAGATAGTAAGATACTGGGCGTAGGTTCATACCATGTAGCAGATCTCAAACTTCCAGCGATGGCTTTATGCCTAAGTTGCATTTACATCAACTTCTCAAAATTAACAATTTACAACCACACTGAAACACCTACATAGAATAGCCTAAAAAACACGAAGTCCACATTTTCTTAGATGCCAATGAAATGCTTATATTTATAACAGCTCAGTGTGTTACTCTTTATAGGATAAGAAAATCTGTAAAGAATGAGCTTACATACAAAAATATGATTGAAGATGGCTGGCAAGATGGCTCAGTGGGTAAAGATGCTCACCACCTAGGTTTGATTGGTGAGAGGGGAGAACCAGCTGCAGTTTGTCCTCTGAGTTCTGCATGCACAATATTGCATGCACATTCACACACAATGACACTCACTTAGTCCCCAACACCACCACCCATGCACAAATAGTTAGGTTAGAAAATAAAAAATAGATTCAGAAAGGTGAGGGAGAGACTCCAAACCTCAATTCCAATTATGATTAATTTCACAATAGTTTTGGAAGAATATAGTAAGATTTCCTGCCAAGAAAGTGAAGAAACTTCATAATGCTATAAATAACATAACATTTATTTCTCTACACATTTTGGGAAAACTCATATTAGCATAAGCTTCTGGGACAGACCCAAACTCTTACATAGAGAGGGGGTCAGCATAAGGGAAGACCTCAGTTGTATGGACTGTGGTCAATTTCTAACATTGTTATAGTTTTCTTAAAGAAATATTTAATAGATGTTACTTATTAATTAGTCCTTTCTTAAATATTGTTCCAAGGACAAGACATAACTTTTGCCCCTAATTATATTTAAAAACTATGTGTGTGTGTGTGTGTGTATGTGTGTGTGTGTGTGTGTGTGTGTGTGTGTGTGTGTGTGTGAGTGACTGGATCCTTGGAACTGGAATTAAGGGCTACCTGTTGTAAGCTTCCATAAAAGCACTGGAAATTGAACCTAGATCCTCTATAAGAGCACAGGTGATCTTAATGAGGAGCCATCTTTCCTGCCAATAAGCCATGGCATTTAAATGCCAACTTCCTGTAACTGTCATTCATAAGCAAATAAATAAAATAGTAGATCCGAGTAGTTGGTACAGATAAATAAAAATGATGTGAGGATAAAAACACATAGGAGAAATTAATGCATACAGGACAAGCTCTACAGAAGCCTGAATTACTCAAATTGCCAGGCACCAAATGCCAACAATTTCACCATTTTCTGGAATATATGTTAAGAATTCAACAACCAGTCACTATGCGTAATGCAGAGGTGTCCTCATCCACAGATTTCACATGTAACAATCGCTCTGTGTTCTTTTGTCAGTTACACCTGAAGTCTCAAGCAGAAGGGCTCAGACCTAAAATTATTCTCTAGGCTTGTGATAAGTTTCGACTTTTGATTTATAAGGACTAGTTATGGGATACCGATAGCAATTTAAATGCTTTGTAACAATGGTTTCGTGCCTAAAATATTGAATGTACGAATGTACACACACACACACACACACACACACACACACACACACACACAGAAAGACAAAGACAGACAGACAGACAGACAGACAGACAGACACAGTGTGAGAGAGACAAAGTGAGAGAGGGGGAGATTAACAAGAATGGGAACTTTTCAGTTAAGTCGGAAAGCTCCATCCTTGTGAAAGGTGTTTGTCAAAGGTGAAAGTTTGCAAGCATTATCCATCTCACCCTTACAGTGTACTAAGATTTTCTTGATCTGTTTTCATTATCGACATTTCCTTGTATTTCACACTTAATTCATATTGTCAGGTACTTGTTTCAGCTATCTTTAATTTTGTTAATTATAATCAGAACTAAGGGCTTTATACCTTTAAAATACTGCTTTTGCCTTTATGGTTTGTAACATCATTCCTTTACCATTCACCTAGAGGCTTATACGTGTCTACACAAGAGCATGTGTATGAAGAGCATAGAGCACAATTGATGGAGTGCTTCGATTCTGCAGATAATCATCTGTATGCTTTAAGACTCCAGGGAAATAGACTGGTTTCACTTTCCACCCCAGCACTGCATGCGAGGCCAAGGGTAGATTATGACTTTAAAAATAGCAAAACAGACAGACAGACTAAGCCTCGGATGCCATCTGCAAGTGAATGATGGTAAGATATTCAGTTCAAAGTGATGTGCTAAGAACCCTCTCTAACTTTGTCCTTCATTCAATTAAACGTTCATAGGAAAAATCTAAAGGTGATTTTTAAAAGAAAAAAAATTAAAATCTCAAATATAGGATTGAAAAAACCAAAAGAAACAAACAGGATGGTAAGCAACTACTTAAAAAATCGAGTAGTCCTTCCTCATTCAGCTTTCAATGAATCCAGCCTGTAGCATGTAGAGATTCCAATGAAACTAGTACTGTTGTTGCTGTGGTTTTGAATAGGATTTCACTACATAGGTTGGTTTTGAACTCACAATAAGATCTCCTCATTCAACCTCCTAAGCGCTGGAACTGCAGGTATACACCAGGTCCCATTTTAGTCCTCTGCCCTCCCATTTCATGTAACTATGTTGACCTTGAACTCTTTTTTTTTTTCTTTTAGATCAGGTTGACCTGTGGGCATGTCTGTGGGGGATTTGTCTTGATTATTATTTGATGTGGGAAGACCCAGCCCATTGTGGACAGCATCATTCCCTAGGCAGGAGGTCCTGAACTATATATGACAAGAGAAAGCTAGAAGCAAGTAGTATCACACATTTCTCTGTGCTCTTAGCTGTGTTTGTGATGTGACAGCTTCGTGAGATCCTGCCTTTGACTTCCCCTCCATAAGGGACTGTAACCTTGAATTATAAGCCAAATAAATCTTTTCTCACCTAAAAAAATAAAAAATAAAAAAAAATAAATCGAGTAGTATAGAGAAAAAAAGCTAAGAAAAGCAAAGTAAAATGGGGATACCTTAATACTAATGCTAAATGAATGAATGTTGGAGAGATTTAGTCAGTCCTCACAAATCAAACAGGTGGCAAGAATTAATCAAATGTCTGGCTACCATACTGTTAAATGTCCTTTTCTTTGCCCAGTATTTATAGAATAAAAATCTATTGTTGGGAGCCTCAAGATTTCCTCAGCATGCCTCTTAAGTGACTGGTCATTCTGCGTAGATTCAAGTCTATACTCTTCTAGGCTCACCAAACCAATCAGTGTTCTCTATACAGAAGAGGGTGTACCTCTCCGCCTTCCTTTTAACAGTTCTGGCTAAAGCTGAATACTAATTCAGCGGAGGAGCACTCCTGCGGTTGATTTGTTTGGGTTATCAGTGACACAAAAAGTTCAAACTAAATCAGATTATAAATTATCTTTCATTCTGGATTACTAAAGAGGCTATTTTTAGCAGTGAACATATAAATAAAAAAGCAATTTAAATACACTAGCTACTCTCATACTCTCTGACTGGGGTGAGAAGAAACAGCCACACCTTGACACAGCGTCCTCTTAATTCTGACCTGGGCTATCCTAAAGGATCACATAAAGAGATACTCAAGTTTCTGCCTTTCTCACCTGCTAAACTGCCTATGTTACTCAGAGTGTGCCCAAGGCTTTACCAAGAGTCTTCTGAATCAAGTGTTCCCCATCTCCCTCTCCCTAGTGTGCACCAGTCCTATTTAAAGATGTAGAATTGGATGCAGTAGGTGTTCCCCAGACTGCCCTCCCAGCCAGAGTTTTTCTGAGATGTAATGATGATCTCCCCCCCAAAAAATTCATGAATGGATTGCACTGGTGTGCAATTTACAGCATATGCTGACAACAGCTGTCTTTTATTACACATTATCTAATATGAGAAGTCTAGGTTTAGCGATTTGGCAGGCTTGAAAGTTACACACTGGGCTCTGACTGCAGTAGAGGAGGCTTCTCACTAACTAGGAGCCTAGTGTTGTCTGAGGCTGATTTTAAGGAGGCTCCTCTGCTTTCAGTGAGACGCCTTAAGAGACAAGGCATTAATATTCCACACACAATGTTCCTGCTATGCAGTGTGATTCACGGGTCTTTCCTTAGTACAAAATCAAGAGCAAATACAGCAGCTGTCAGTGTGCAGAGCAGAAAGGAAATCAGAAGCACAGCTTGACAGAGAACCTGCCTCAGAGCAGCTCAGAGATCAACACTGAAGCCACTTTTGCTGCTAAGTTAGACTTACGTTCTTGCCCTGCCTCTGAGGACTCACTCTCACTACACACCAAAAAATATGGGTGTGGTAAGGAGAAGGTACAGACTCAGAAGTGGGCTTTGTTTTTCTTTCTTTTTCTTTTTTAAAACTACTTTGTTTCAAGTTACGTCCTTGGCTCTTTCCAATTGCCTGCTTATCTCACTTTTGCTCTCAACTGTTTCATGAACACAGCTATCCCCCAATTTTGAAAGTCAGACCATTAAGACAGAAAGGATTATCAAGCCATCCAAAGACATAACAAAACAATGAAAGTAAAATCAATGCCCTAACTTTTTACACCCATTTGAGAGGTGAATAGGATGCTCCAGCTTCCAGGAAGGCCTGATTACAGCCCCACACCTCTTTTAAAGAATGGTTGGGTGTTAACCCAAACATATCACCGCAGTATTGATGTTGCCTATTGAAGAGGTACTAGTACAAAGAAAGTCCCTATGGGCAGAACCCAGACCAGAACTATACCCATTACAAGCATTTAGCACCATCCCTAACCAAAATTGTATGTGAAACCAACCATCTAGAAGCTTCCTATTTAGCAATAATTTCATCACTAAAAGAAAATTAAACAATAATGATCTGTTTGGGTCTAATTCATAGTCAAATGTCATACCTGTGTGCCAGATTCCTGGTTGTCACTGAAGCACTAGGTAAGAGTCACCTTCATTACAGTCTCGAGAGAGAGGCAGTCAGGCACATTATCTACCCCTAGGGCATGGCATGGTTATAAAACTTCCCTTCCCTTCCATCACCCTTCCTCAGGAGTTTATATTGCAGGGACTTTGCCCCCCAAAATACAAGGTTCAAAATTAGAAGCAGTCCTGGTGTGTCTGGCGCTTCCTACAAATGCAGGTACTAAAATAATACGCACACACAGAAATCTATTTTTAAACAACTCTGAGTGCAAACAACCAGTCGATTCTGGAGTTTAAGCTGAAGCTCGAAGCTAGCCAGATACAGCTTTGCAGAAACCAAAGCCACAACAACAAGAAGTATGAACATTGACGTCATCCTCAGAGTGGCAAGAATAACAGCAGACAAAGGAACACCTGTTACCGAAATTGCATCACAAGGATCCTGTTGCATACCGTTCACACAGGGCCAGAGGGGTGGCATTTTGTTATTGTTTGTCTGTTTGTTTGTTTTTCTAAGAAAAAAATTAATAGGAGGCAAATGCCCCCGTGGAAAATTATAAAATTTTGACATATACCTGCGTGAGGTTTCACTGACAAATTACAGGGAACCACAAGTCTATGCCCAAAAGGTTTGGTTTAGTTTTGCTTCTTGCTGTTTTCCATAAGGAAAAATAAAAGTATGAAAAGGTTTTAAGAACAGGAAGGTACATCAAACAGTGTGTTAAAGAGTATGAGAGGAGAAAGAGAAGAAAGACAGCAGGGCATGCACATAAGTGGATGGCATAAGTGTGTGCTCACACATTTTATTTGCGTAAATCTCTCTATTGTCCCCTTTAGTACTCATCCAGTCCTACTTACTGTCCGTTTCCAATTTATACTACCTTAACCCAGGCTTAAAAGCCAGCTGTGCCTCCTCAGTCCTCAATGCCATTGAGCACCAAGTCTTTACCATTTCTCTCCATTGACTCCTCTACTCTTTCGCCAACTACAGTAGAGTCCCTCTACCTACCGGCCACATTTCCAGAACGAAGGTCCTAAAATCCACAACATCTCACACTTATTATTGAGTGGCTCTACGTGCTGGTCGAAGGACAGTCAGCAGTACATCCGTCCACTCATCCAGCTGCTGCTGAAAGTACTCCATAGAAACCAAACATATGGGATCTGTCCTGAACATGTATAAGTTTCTTTTCTGCCCTCAGTCTCTAAATGCTCTAAGGTGACAGCTACTCACATGGCCAATGATACTGTCTTAGGTATTACACATGATCTTAGTAGTTTATAGGCAAATAAGCTGTCATTTTATATCAGGAACTCCAACATCTCTGGTCTTTGATTTTTCAAAGATGGCGGTTTTGCAACCTATGCTCTGTGGATAGCAAGAGCCAACTGCACTGTTTTCTCAAGGAAATTTGACCATATGTCTGTCCCTCCTCTCACCTCTCACAGGAACACTGGATTTTCCTGACACACCAGAGTCTGTGTCCCCACATTAGGGATTCCCATGCTTAGAAAGATGATTTTCATCCATGTGTTACTTATATGCTGTACAACACCTGTTCAAACAGTCTCCTGATGGTAAACCTTCTCCAGGTTTAGGAAGGAAACATGCCCTCATGGCTGATATACCTAGTTTGATTCACCTTGCAGGGGTCTGGCACAGTGTAAAGCCTGAACTGAAAAGATCTGGAAAGATCCCTCCTTGGTGTAAATATAAACAAATATTTTTTTTCCTGGTAAGTAATGTATGCAGAGAAAAAAACGTAGAATAACAAATGATGAGAATTTGGGTTAATGGCTTTGTAGCAAATAGGAAGTGAAACAGACTGCTCTCTATTTAGAATCTGAGTAAACCTGTTGGTGTCTCCTGTGTTGCCCATTTATAAATTGCTACAGATGTTCATCAGACTTTGCATCATGAAAGCACTTTGGATTGAAAATTATAATCAAATATTGGTAAACAATGCCATGATCTTCATCACTGTGGAAACTGCCAAGGAATCAGTTCCCCACATCAGGTCCTGACTCTCCTTTACGTTGAACTTTGTGATGCTGAAGTTAGATGCACTCAGGGGAGAACACAATGTAGTAAGACGCAAAGCCATGCTCTCAATCAGTTCTAAACATCTTGTGCATGATGGCTAATGTAAATTCAAATGCGCACTCTAGACCTTATACCAAGTTATATGATCAAAATACATAAAGAGGTCTATAGTTAATTTTTGTGTATTAAAATTAAAGACCAAAAATTCAGAACAAATTCACTAGACAGATTTTTCCAAGTGAGGTTTCATCTCTAAAGCAATTTTATGAAATAAAAATTTCCAAACAGCCTTTACCCAGTGCTGAGCATCCTGTACATTTCTTTACTTAAAATTTAGAGCACAGGATTCAAGGAGGTTGTTTCTGCTCTTACTTAATAAAATGAAAGGAATTTAGTCTGATAGCTTTCTTTTAAGGACATAATGTGAAGGCCGCTACCAACTCGCTCCAGAAACCATAGCTACTAAGCAGCCCAGCTGGGTTTCTAGCCAAATTCACCTACCCGCAAAAGTCCTACTTCCCAAGAAGAGCCCCAGACTGTGTCAGTGCTCTGGGGCCAAAGAATTTACTTGGTTGACAAATGTTGTGTTTAAGAAGTCTTCTCTTGATTGTGAACTGATAGGGAGGTGAGCCTAGAGGGAGAGAATCAACAGATACATAAACCAGAGAAGGGCTGATCCTGTGGGTTGTGTACCTGTAAACAACCTTCACGTTTGTATACTCAACTCCTTTGATTTTATCTGAGTCACTCTTTAAATGAAGAGAAAATTTTGAGTCTTACTGTTTTTCAACAACAACAACAACAAAAAGTGACTTTTTCCATCTTCCAACTGTGACTCTATTTCTCATAGACATGTCACCTCCTCTCTCACACATACTCTCAGTTAGTAACTCCTAAGTTAATTGGCTTGGTAGACAGAGGTTCTTCTCAAGGAAAAGAACTCTCCTTTGAATAAGAACCGAAATGACTCTTAAGGATGGGGAGTGAGGCTGAGAGTCAAAGACCTAACAGAGACACACAGGAGCGAGTACCACATTCAGCAGAAGTCAGGCAAACATGAACACTCTAGACACCCCTGCAACCGTACCTGCTTTCGTCCTCGGGGCAAAGTAGCCACAGTGTCTGCCAGCATTTGAATCCTTCTGTTGTCCTCCATTGTGAGCCGGCCTGTGAGTGTGGAGTAGGAGCCATAGGCAGGGTCAGTACAGTACTCCAAATTGCCATTGCTGCTCTGCTGCTGCAGAAGCCTTTGCAGAGACATTGTGGACAAAGATTAATCCAGCCAACCCATGCTTCTGTGGCCTTGCAGGAGGGGGGAAGCGAAATGCACAGTCCTCTGACTCTCAGTCAAAAAAGTAGCAAAGCAGAAAGAACCCATGTGACTGCTGTGGTTTGAGACGCTGTTACAAAAAGCCTATCTAGGAGTTCACTCCTACTCCCAAGTGCTCCTGGGAGAAACTCGTGCTCCTGAGAGAAACTCATGCTCCTTTCCTACAATTAAAAAAGAAAGAAAGAAAGAAACAAACAAACAAACAAACAAAGATCAGTGTACTTTTCCTCCCTCAAACAGCCGGAACTTAGACTTTGATACTCTGTGGCTACAGGTACTCAAAACAGAATTTTCCAGTTCCTAAAAGAAAGAAAACAACCTTGCCCAACTTCGCTCATTTGCTTCCTACCTGTGTGCTCCTTTAATGTTAGCGCCTCCGTGCACTTGTCAGACTGTGCCCTCGCTCACTGGTTTGGCTGTAAATGTCACAGGTGCCGGCCAGGTTGCTCTTGAGCAAAGTCCTTGTAGTGTTCCTCCCTGAAGTACACCCTAGCTCATTAAAGTTCATCAAAAATGCATTCTGTCCCTAGAGCGGTAGCCATTTGACATTCACCTAATCGCCTTTATGGTGCTTTATTCTTACTGAAATTATCCATCAGCTGTATAAGAACGTAACAGGGAGGGAAGGGAAAGGCCGCTTATTGAGTGCAGAACGTTGTTTATATCTGAACGAAACATGGCTGCAGCATTAGGGGGATAGAAATCGGTGGGAAAGAAGGCGAGGTTCAAGCTAAGATAACACAGGAGGGTTCCCTTGTGACAGTGCACCGTCACGGGGTGCTTGAAAACGGTTGCTTTTTTTATTTTTTTCATTGTATAGTTTTCAAGTAGTTGATGATAACGGATTTTGCAGAGGAGCAAGAAAGTAGAAGGCAGAATCAAAGCAAAAGTAAAAAGGAGAAGTTTTATATAGCACAGGAGTCAAACATGCACGTAAAAGTCGTTTGGAAGGTCACTGCTTGACTTTATAAGAATTAAAAAACTTCAAGCTAGAATGGAATGTATGCACTAGAAGTCGAGGTGAATTCTGCTCAAGCAGAACTGGCCAAATGTGAGTCATAAAGCCTTCAGAATTCATGAAAAGAGGAAGCCAGATCAGAGAACGATAAAGCTCTACCAGACCATGACTCCTTACTATTGGAACTGGATTAAGGTAGAAACAAAATGGTGTCCCCTAAAACATACAAACTCTAAGTCGGAGATTACAACACACATCCTTTTAGGGCACAGGTATGTGTAATTCAAAAGAAAAATGTCAGTGAGTATGGGAGCTTAACAATACATGGATCATAAAGGTGCTCATGTAGTGTTTGTGTATCTATGCATGTGTATAATATAAACGTGTGAGTGGAGTGTGTGTGTGTGTGTGTGTAAGGGATATTAGAGAAACATGAAACATGTAACACAATCAATGGATAACATCATTTTTTTTCCTCTAGGAATTTTACAGTCAGGTAAACGTGTTACTACTTTCCAACATCAAATCAAGCCAAGTTCTATAGATGAAAGCGGCAATTGTACAAACTCATGGTTATAAGGTGTTGGTCTATAGATTGCAGACATTAATGATTAACTGGAGAAATGAGGAAGCATGTTTCACTATACGTGGTAAAACGCACATAACAAGCTGAATCTTTCAATAAGTACATTTACTTTTATATTCCATTAGGTATAAAATTAATAGTGGGTCTACCCCCTGCCCATACACATCAATCAGGTCACACCCACGAATGTATTTATGAACTGGCCAATCTCTATGGCTCAGCTCTCTGTTCTAATTTTTGAGGCCTGCAACATACCATTTACTACATGCTTTAAATAATATCCTGATCAGTGACATTTGTGATAAAATGACTCATCTTCAATGACAATGTAGCTTTCAGACACCAAAGTGTTGGTTTACAGATGTGTGTAACTGTGTGGATTTTTAGAAGCTGTGTGCTTTCTTTTCCTCTAAGATTTACCTTCTGAGAATGGTAAGCGCCTGGCTGCCATTCCCTTTCAGCCTCTATGTTACTGTGAGAAGGGACGCAGAAGATGATTGGCTCATGCTGTCTGCCATGCAGATCTCAGGTGTACTTCACTGTTCATAGGACAGAAGGAACAGATTCAAAGGGTTTTCTATACTCTACACTCTGAAGGGGCCTGTCATATTTCTTCAGATCATCTTGTTAAGATCTAAATACCACATGTGGGTCATCGTTAGATACACATAAGGCAGTTTCTACATTAATGTACCACATCCTCTCATTTTTGAGAAACCAAGAGACAACTTTTAACTTTAAGTTTACATTTTGTCTTAAACATATGAACCAAAAAAGAAGTGTCTGTCCATAAGAATAAAAGGTTAGTTAAAAAGAAAGGAGTTATATTTTTAAAATTAATTAAACAGTAATTTCCTGAATCATCATGGAAGTAAACCCAACCTAATGGAAAGAGAAACAAAGAAAGAAAAAGAAAGAAAAAAAGAAAGAGAGGGAGGGAGGGAGGGAGGAAGGAGAGAGAGAGAGAGACAGACATATTCCAGAGGAGCTATTGAGTACCTCAAAGGTGGTCTGAGTGTGAGAACAGAATTCTTTACAAGACTGTGTGCCATGTGCTCTAAAATCTTAATTTCCGTTGATTGGGGGCAAGCATTCCCCCTTACACAAAGCATTTTGTTTATATATAGAAATCTATCTTTAGTATGAATGAAGTGAACCCTAAGGGGCATAGAAGATTTAGTAGAGACAAGTAAAAAGATGTGCTGAGTCCAAAAAACAGGGGAAATGGTAAGAAGTTCTTTAAGAAACTGTGGCCAACCTGCTAACCATCCATGAAAATAATGAGAATATTGACTCCATGGGTCTGAAGGAGGCCTCAGGATTTTGATCCTGGCTCTGCTTTAAGAGTTCAAATTAACATGAACATGTGTTCCACTCTGTGCATATGTTAATACCCGAACTTCCAGTGGAGACTGCCATTGGATGAAGAGGTAATCAAAGTTAGCTGTATCAAAGGGACGGAGCCCAGATCTAAGGGACTGTATCCTTGTAAAAATGGACATCAGAGAGGTCTCTTTCCATACGAGGACACAAGGAAGCAGCCATCTAAAGGTAGGAGGGTATCCCAGATGAATCATTCAGCACCTTGATCTTGGACTTGGTAGCCTCTAGGATACTAAAAACAAAAATGTCTAGTGTGTAGAGCCAAGCAGTGAATGGTGTGTTTTATACTATGGGACTTGTTATGCTATGTTTATTTTCCAGAAGCCTGAGCTGATTCATGTACTCTTTACATAGGATTCATATACTCTCAGTTTCCATGTATATAAACACAGCATTTAGAAGGAACAGATGTAAGAGTCCATGTTTAACACACTGTACAAAATAAGCTATTACTAGTGGATTTTGTTTTAAGTAGTAAGAATTCAAAAGAGACCCCTTCAAAGGAAACAACCTAAGATCCCTATGACCTTGCCTGTCAACTCCCTAGTGTCCACAGTGCAGCAGAGGCCTCCACCACCCTCACAGAGTGTAAAGCTAGAAAACGGGTAGTCCCTGTAGTAACTCAACAAGATGTGTTCACAAAGCGATGTGAAAGCCAGTTCCTGTAAAATTTCAGCACTCCTCTTTGCCACCCTATGTCTGTTTCTCCCTGTAGATACCCAGACCATTGCACACTGGGCTGGACTGGAGGGAAAGAAGCCTAGCCTGGCAGGTGGATGCAGGCAGGATCTTGGTCTTCAGCAGTGAGTGTGCAAGGAACCAACCGCTGCTTTGAAGAACTGTTTCAGTTTATTGGCAGGGGAGCTACTTAAACCTTTAGGGGGGGAGTAGGGGTTCTCAGGATGAGTGAGCATCATCCATTGGCTGGGGCTGGGTGCTGGCCTCATTTGCATGAGGAGGAATTCCAGGTGTTGCTGGATATGACCTTATAAAGGTAAAGGAAGTTTAACCAGCTATGTGACCTCCTCTGGTGAGACAAAGGGGCAGGGAGGGGGGCACAGGGCTACATGCACCAGGATATGCAGATATGGAGAGGGTGGGGTGGGGGCTGGCAGAGGACCAGACCCTACCCCTGCCAATCTGATAATGAGATTTCTGAGGTTTGGACATGCCTTGACCCCACTTTTAATCCAGGCTTATTCCTCCAGGGAGCCACACCTCTTAAGTAAACAAACAAACACCCTAGTTATTCACATGGACATGGAATAGGAGAATGTGGTCACTGAAAGAGATTTCTGCAACAATCTAGTTAGGTTTTCATTCCGGCTTGGTGACATTATTTGTTCAAGGTTTTGTTTGGCTTTCTAGACTACCATAGCATTTTGTTTCATTTTGTTGGTTCACTTATACATTTTTCTTTTTTCGCCCTTGGCCTTTATTTGTACCAAAATCTTTTATTTGACTCTGTGGACATAAATAATGAGTCCAAGCTACATAGGCGATAGTGGACTATTGTGTATTTCAATCTATAGAAGGTAAATTTAATTTCAGAAAGTTAATTTATTATTTAAATATAAAGATCATCCAAATGTTTTTAATATTTATTTTTATAATTTGTATTAATATGTGGTATACAGGGTGTGGGGTATACACAGGAGTCCTGCTTTTATGCAGGTTCCAGAAGGTGTCAAATCTCCTGGAACTGGAGGTTGTGAATGGCCAATCATGGGTGCTGAGATCTGAACTCCAATAGTCTGGAAAGGTAGCTACGGCTCTTACTCACTGAGCCAAATCTTTATTGCCATTATCAGCTGGTTCTAATGCCTGGCTTTGGCATTTCCATTTTCCTGGAATCAATGGGAATTAGATACCATTCTCCAAAAGAGAGTATTCATCTTCAGAAAAAGACAACCTAAAATTATAGAGAAAGGCTGTCTCTAGAGGGTAGACAATTCAAGAAAGAGAAATAACAGAGGCAGCTCATTAAAGCTCTTTGCAACTGCAGTATGGATAAGCACCAAGCGTAATATTGGAGTTACTAACACCTTTTAAAACAACAACAAGAAAAACTTTAACCCTAACATAAATAATAATGAACAATATTTTTCATATACAGATAAGGAAACAATTTCTAACCTATTCATGTCCAATTCACTTGCTCATGAAGCTATGGGTAAACCATAAAAATCACCCAGAGAGAGCCCTAAATTCATCCGAGGCCTGTAGCCTTATCAAGATCAACTCTTCTAGTAAGCTAACTCTCTACTTCAAGAGTAAAAGTAGATGTTCATCCACATCCATTCACTCACTTATTACAGAGAAACATCACTGACAACTTCATAATAGTTCCTTTCTCATATCACCCTGCCTCAGCCCTGGAAAGGAGGGTGGCAGAAATAGGTCTGTAAAACATTATGCTGTCAGTGTAAAGTAGCATGTGGGTCACTTGCAGACAGGGATATGTATACTTTTTGAAAACCATCATGGCCTGTGTACAGCTCCAGGTGTGACCCAAAATTAGCTGACAGTGCACAAGTATTCTCTGGAATTTTAGAGGCTGCCAATGCAGTAGTTTTGAAGTTGTACCCTTCCAGATGAAAGGAAAATCCTTAAATTATCCATCCCAGCAAAGAGGGAGAAGGGGTAACAGGAGTTCTGACTTGCAGCCTGGCTGTGACCTGCAGTAGCTGCGCTATTCATTCCTTGTGCTGTCTTCCTCCCATTCTGCCCAATTTACTTAGGTGATAAAATAAAAGCCAAGTGAAAACAGCAGGCCTATAGAAGTCAGAAAGGAACCTGCACAGTGTCTGGAGAACAATAGCCTATTGACTCCTCTGTAGCAAAGTGTCCAGCCAGGAACAGCTCCCCCAGTTTCCACAGACATGGTTCTCTTTCAGAGGGATAGAACTGGAGTCAGAAAAAGTCTCTTTCAATAAAAACACAAGGTAAATAGTGTCGCTATCAGTTAAAGGAAACCTAGTGGAGTTTCTCTGAAACTTTTCTAGAACCGTCTTTTTTCATGCATTTACCAAGTTGACCGGAGCAGGACTGGAACCACATTTGCTTTGCAAAGCAGCCTTGTGGTGTCCAGCTGCCTTTCAGGAAAGACTGGGGCACTGTAAATATTCAATTTACTTTTAAACTCTCAAGCAAGCTAGGTTTGGTCAGAAACAAATACTATAAATCAAATCTAAAAAGAAATACCCCCAGATGCATGCTAAATAGTGAAAGCCTGATCCATACCCACAAATAATTTAATGATTCTAGGCTTCCATGGCTAGACTCCCCAAGAGAGAAAGCTCAATAGAAAGTAGACAGTTAGCAGGGCAGAGTGGTACAGTCCTGGGATTCCAGCTTCTCAGGACAACTAATGCAGGTAGATTGCTTGATCCAGGAGTTAAAGCCAACCTTGTCAACATACTATGACTCCTTTCAGGAGGAGGAGGAGGATAAACTTAAATAGTTTTACAAAGTATAAAATGCAAAACTTATACAAAATAAATAAGTTTCTTATACAACAACAATTGTTATATATGATTCTTTATAGCTCTTGTTATAGATATTCTTAACCATTACAATTATTATTTCATTGGTTTATTGCAATTATTCCCAAGAGACTTAAAATCCTGGGTAAAAGAACCATTACCAAAAACAGCTACAACATCATAAACAATTATGACTCTAGAAAGCATTTTGACAACCATATGAGGGTGTCTCTAAAATCTAGACTGACATAAGCATAGACCCCTTGCCAGAGCTGAAGGCTATCCTATAACCAAGCTTATTATCCTAAAATGCTTTAAAATATTCAGTGTGCTACAAATCAAAATCCATAGTTTTGTTTATAATGTTTAATGAACATTCTTACAACTATCTGAAAGAAAAAAGACCTAAGACTAGTCAAGACGAATTGCAAGATTATGATGGTGGTGTGTGTGTGTGGAGGGGCGGTGAGGCATTGGGAAACTGTTCTCACAAGTATTGTATAATGCAATGTCACTCAGAGCTGCATGTTTGGTGACTATCCCTGGGAGACCTTCTCTTTTTCTGAAGGGAATGGGGGAGCGGAGAGGTGGTAGGGGAGGGACAGGGAGCAGAGAAGGGATGGGAACCTGCAGTCAGAATGTAATATATGAGAAGAATAAAAAAAATAATTTTTTAAAAAAATTAAAAGGAAAAAACAGTATTAAATGCTGTCAAATGAATACAGAAATCCCCAAAGTATCCAAGCCTGTGCACAGATTTATATATTCAAGTAATTTCAATCCATTTGGAAAAGAATAGACCTTCTAATAAATAAAATCAGGACCTATTTGGGGGCAGAAATTAGTCATATCCTTTTACCAGAATTGAGTAAACTCCTGATACTTAAGTAGTCCCATGCACACATTTAGAATATATAATAAACAGAAAATATAGAACTTTTCAATAAGATAAGGTCAGGAATGGCTTTCCTCTATAATTCATAAAAACTCAGAGAATATCAACAGCATGAAGATGAGAAAATCTATCTAGGGAAACCTCCAATGGACAAGATGAAAATGAAGAGCCAGCCAGGTATTACTTGAGAGAAGCAATTACTTTGTGGTTCTAATAAATGGAATGCTTAGCCTGAGCTTCAGCTCACTTGCTGATGAGTGCTAGGCCATGGGTTCAATTGGAAAAAGAAGAAGAAGAAGAAGAGGACGAGGAGGAGGAGGAGGACGAGGACGAGGACGAGGAGGACGAAGAGGAGGACGAGGAGGAGGAGGACGAGGAGGACGAGAAGGACGAGGAGGACAAGGAGGAGGACGAAGAGGAGGAGGAGGAGGAGGAGGAGGAGGAGGAGGAAGAGGAAGAGGAAGAAGAAGAAGAAGAAGAAGAAGAAGAAGAAGAAGAAGAAGAAGAAGAAGAAGAAGAAGAAGAAGAAACAAATTGTAATTTTTTAAAAAACTAAAATTCAAAATGCAAAGCCATGAACAAAAATTTAGAAAAGAAATATGAATCACCACTACACCTTTCAGTGTTCAAACTTCTTAGTGAAACAGAAAATAGGAAAAACTAGCTATTGCCTACTAGATAGAAAGGAGCTTGATGACCCGTAGTACTGGCCAAGTTGCACATAAATGGGCAGTTAGATGCTCTGGGTAGGAAGATAGATCTATCCAGCCTTGCTGGTGATGTCATTTGACAGTCATTAAGTGCACAACTAGTATTTCTAACGTTAAGAGCACTGGAAAACCCCTCTATCTGCAAAGACAGTCTAAGAATGAATCCTAGGGACTGTTTGTAACTACAAAACAGAAGCTTAATTGTACAGCATGCTGAATGTTGTTAAATGACTCTATGGAATACATTGCATTAGCTGGAAAGTGTCAAACAAATATCCGTGTGGTGACCAAGACGTCTAAGTCAAAGACAGAAGAGCGACGTGTGAGTGCTCTTGCTTTAAAAACAATACGTGTGTGAATACTAACGTAGGCAGACATAAAGAAAAGAGAAAAAAACACAAAGTGACCCATTAATCCAGGTTACCATGTGAGGGTCAGAGTTACTTTATTTGATTATGGTGCCTTAAAGATTCATGAAGTAAAAATGCCTCCAACCTGTGAGCTCCTTGTGTAAGGGCGAATAGTTCCTGGAGAGCTGGAGGCATTGTTTATAGGAGATAAAAAGTCACATGTTTTCACTCTCCTAGTCAAGTTTTTCTGATCCATCTGCATCATTTGTGCTTGATCACATGTAGGCAGGAAATACGGTTGGGATCAGGATGTATGCTTTCCCTGATTGGATGTAGGTGGAAGGTACCTAGGCAACAAATACCTCAGGATGTATGCTCTCTCTTGATTGGACCAGATGGAAAATGTGGTGAATTGTGGGTTTTGCCTTTTTAAGCCCCTGCAAACTGTGACGGGGGCCATTTTCTGGAAACCAGAGATGGACCTGACCAGAAAGCCCATTAACCTAGCCAGTATTTAATTAAAACTTGCTTCAGATTTGGCTTTAAATTGTGATAGTGATCTTATTCTAGACTGGTAGGATTAACAACTGGTGATAGGCTTGGAGAAGAAAAAGAGAGAAAGATGATTCTCAAAGCCTCTGTTGTAGACAGTTTTAACTTTTCGTGCATGTGATCATCCACATACTATTAAGTCAGCTTTCAAAATTTCAATAATCCACAGGTAATTTTTTTTTAAGGAGCCAACTAGATTGTGTGTGTGTGTGTCTGTGTATGTCTGTGTGTGTCTGTGTATGTCCGTGTGTGTCTGTATGTGTATATGTGTGTGTGTCTATGTGTGTGTGTATGTGTGTGCATCTATGTGTGTCTGTGTGTGTCTGTCTGTGTGTGTCTGTGTGTGTATATCTGTGTGTGTCTCTGTGTGTGTATATGTGTGTGTATATGTGTGTCTGTCTGTGCGTGTGTGTGTGTGTCTGTGTGTGCATCTGTGTGTGTCTGTGTGTGTGTGTCTGTGTGTGTCTGTGTGTGTATATGTGTGTGTGTGTATGTCTGTGTGTGTATATGTGTGTGTATATGTGTGT
>JADRCH010000067.1:74771-207615 GCA_019843965.1 Rhynchomys soricoides | reverse complement strand
GTGTGTGTGTGTCTGTGTGTGTGTGCCTGCCTACCTTTAGTCATATCACACCCTTTTTCTCCCTCACCACACTCACACAGTTATATTTCAAAACCAAATGGTTCATAAGAGTCCATGATAAACAAATGAAGGTGGTTCTTTCCTCTTCCCCTTCTCTCCCCCTAAGACTCACCTTTCACATAACCTCACCCTTTCACTTGGGTGTGGGCAGTTAACCCTGCAGAATTGGGAAAGTCTTTCTTAGAAAGCTAGAGGCCTGCTTGGGAAGTGAAATTGTACAAGACACTTGGAATAACAAAATAATTTTGTGAAGTCTGCGTGGTTTCTCCTTTCTCACTCTTCCTGCTCCTGCTTGTTTTGGTAGATGCCTGATGTCATACCACATCTCACACGGTCATAGTGATCTTCCTTCTGTCCCTTTCACAGAAGGCAGCTCCTTTTGGGAGCTTATGTACTCCTTCTTTATTCCTCAAGATTGTTCCCCCAATCCTAGTTCACTTGTCTTTTCTCCCCATTCAAATGCCAGCTCAAAAGGAACTGAAGAGGCACCAGTTCAACCCTATTGGATGGAGGGAGATGTTAAACCATATCCAAAAGGAACAGCTCCCAGGAAGCTTTCCCTTAGAGTTCTCCAAATAGTCCTCCCTCCAATCTGCTCTCCATCTGCTGCTGGGAGTCACTCTGCCACCTGTAGAGGATGTCTTTGAACATGGTAAGTGAATCAGCAAAGAGGGTCAGTACATAGAAACTGATGGAATGTGCATCGTCTTCTCCATTTTTGTTTTCATAATCTAGAAGTTTTGTGTGTGTGTGTGTGTGTGTGTGTGTGTGTGTGTGTGTAGCAGAAGGAGCTACAGATGGGCAATAAGGTAACTTCTAAGAAAACCAGAATCTTTTATTTTATTTCTACCCCAGCCTATTTACAATTTTAAATAGATATAAAATCTCAGTTGCTTTGAGATTTAAATGCAATACAATTAAAAATGGTATATTCTTCATTTCTAGTCATTCCTGAGCTAACACAAAGCCCGACTTAAGGAAACAAGAAATAGTTCTTAAATTTTAATAACTAAAAATAGTAATAAATAGGTAAAGTACAGAGTATTATGCATGAGACACAAACTAACAATGTGTTTTCCCAAGAATCCATATTAGAATCTCCAAAACATATATACAATCAGTAATTTCTCACCTGCTCCCTCTCATTCTCTTGCCTTCTGTCACTTAAAGGAACATGAAAATAAACTTACAAGATGCAGAGTAGAAGAAACTTCAGAGCCACCTCACATAACATCTTTTACTTGCAGGTGAAAAACCAAAGACATTGGTTTAGTGGTAGAACTCTCAGTACACCACACAGTCTCCTTCAACAGACTCTATAAGCATTTCCTACTGGAATAGCCATAACAATGGATAGGCATCAGCCAGATGTTCTTAATCTCATACTAACCGCAAGGATAGTACTATATTGCTCCTTTTCCAGAAAATGATACTGGATCTAACACACTTGCTGAAGGGTACACAACCAGGACCTAGAACAGCCAAGGTTAACATCCAGTGGTGATCAAGTAAACTATGCAACAATTCTGTTAGCCCACAATTGTGCTAAACTTGAGAAGACGGGAAATATGGCCCTTGTCCTTGTGAGTTTAAGACACTGGTGAAAATATAGAGGTTTACTTTTAAAGGCTGAAGTCCTAACTCTTAGTAACCCTTAGACTGTATATAAGTTTAAAGTAAACTTTTGCAGATGGAATCATGGTAAGATGACATCATTAGAACAGGCTGTAGTCCAATGGTTCTAATGATTTTATCACTAGAGAAGAATCCAATGTGACCACAGAAGCATATTTTGAAATTGAAGCTTTGCACTTGCACACCAAGGAACACTGAGGTTGGATGCTCACCATCACAAACTAGGAAGAGCCATGGAAGGATTCTGTCTAATCTCAGGGAAATAGTCCTTGGATTTGAGACATCCAGACTCAAGACTCTGAGAGACTGACTTTCTGTTGGTTTCAGCCACTACATTTGATTAATCCGTAGCATAGTATATGATCCATTACTACTCTTTAGAGACAAGATGATACTAAAAGCAGAACATGCCCTTCATTCCTGGTATAGCCTGGTATGCCAGCACATTGACTCAAAATACAATGGAAGGGATTGAAATGGTACAAACATTACTTGGTGAGTTGTGGTCAATGCAGGAATGTGAGTGACTCTTCCTCTTTAGCCAAGCAATGCTAAGCATTTGACTTTAAAGTAAGAATGAGGGAGGGTGGTACAAGCAAAGTGTTTGTGCAATGACTAATGAAGTCTAGGGAATGTCCATGTTCTTCAGACACTGAAGATCTAGGGGCTAGCCAGAATGGCCCATTTGTTCACTTAATAAGGACAATGTTGGCATTAAGTCTGGGCTCTGCGCTACGGTTACCTGGCAATAACCAGGTGTGCCTGACTCACTATAAAAGGGGATGCTCACCCCCTCCTCTCTCTCTTGCCCTCTTGCTCTTGCTTTCTCCCCTTGCCCCCGCTCCTTACCCATTCCCCTTCCCTTCTTTCTTCAGAAGCTCATGCTCCTCTCCTCCTCTCTCCTCTCCTCCTCTCTCCTCTCCTCCTCCTCCTCCCCTCCCTTCCTTCCCTCCCACCCTCCCTCCTTCTCTCTCCCTCCCCTCTGCCTTTCTCTGTCTCTACTACCCTCTCAACTCTCCTCCCCATGTCCTGAATAAACTCTATTCTATATTATACCTTCAGTCCTACCTAGGGGGGAAGGGATGCCTTGGTATGGGCCCTCAGAAGAATCCCTTTCCCCCACACCTTACTGCACCTCCACCAAACATATTCCTTCTTCTGCCTGTCTTTTTATAAAACACAACATTGGTGCCAAGTGACTCAGATTTAGAAACTTGAAGGTTCTGAACAGTTACTACTTCCCAATCTGGACCACCCACCATCTGAAGGACTTTTGAAAGACCAGTGTCATCTAGAATATTTCGGCATATACTCAATGGAGAGAGAAATGCCACATTATTATGAGTATCACATAATAATGGGTAGAAGAGTCGTTGACAATGCAAAATACTACAATAAAATCAAGGGTTTGGAGGTTCCATAGACTAAATAACTCAAGTTTCCCTGTCACCACATTACTAAGACTACTACGCTACTACACCACTACCAATGGGGGGTGTCACATGATTTTCAGGTCCAGAAAATTGCATCATTTCAGCTGCAGAATTCAGTTCAGATTTCTTCACATCTTTTGTAACTCCTCTGACTTTTGGCCAGCATCCTGTCCCAGCCACATGTCCCTGCACATGTACCCTTTCACGTGCCTTCTTCGGACAGGAATGAGGAAGGCCAGCAGGTGAAGCACAGGTCCTTACACTGCTGACCAAGCTACTTCACTGATCAGGGCTTCATAGTGCTCAGCTCAGCTTCTACATCAGGACCAGTGATGCTACGTATCATCATGTGGGGCACACACTGTCCAGGACATAGTAATTGCTCCAAGCTTCCAACGACACTTCCCTGCCTCTGTTCATGAACACACAGGGTTCGTTCCAGTTTCTCACTTTTGTTCACAACACATAGTTCACCAGAATTCATCCACTTGATCTACATTGTACCCTCCTCCCAGGCTCATCTTACATTTATCTTTCACCAAGTTCCACCTGATGCCCCATGAAGCAACGAGCCTCTCTCCTCAGACACTCCAAACACCTCCCATGACTCATCCTATTCTGCCTTATTCAAATGAAGTGAGTCCGTTTTGTCTTCTTCTGAACTTCAGCCATGTATCCCAGGTCCAAGAAATTGTTCTTTTCTCATTTATTTGTAGCTTTCCAGCACTTAAAAGAGAAACACATTTATCAGAGATCTCAGGAAGTACTGATGAATGCATTCATAATTTGCTTAAAGCTCTGGAGACTGATTTATTTTCTGTGATTATTTACTTAGTGCAATGTATGTGCTTGCTGAATAATATTCAGAGTGTTTTTAATACTTAAATGTAATTTATACTCTGGACTGTGTCTTAATTGCAATAAATTTGGCTATTTTAAGGCAAAACTGAAATATAGTAATAATGTACATGTTATGTTACACCTTGATAATAAGGTGCTGTCAATTAGAATATGCATCATTGATTTACTAACTGCTTTTCAAGAAGGAAAAATATCACACTGAGTGTGTCCAATGGTAATAAGAAGTATCTTAATTTCCCAAATATAAAGTTCAGAAGATATGCAACACAATTGAGGAAGTATAGTTTGCAGCCTTCGCCTTGCCACAAGATGTTCATATACTAAGCTATAGATAGAACCAGACTATCTGGGGCAGTGCTGTGTGACAGATACAATCTGCCAGCCCATCTTTCTCAGAGTCTCTTTTTATATGATAGGACCTCATATTTTATCACTTCTTCCTCTGAATGTCCTACCATCTCCTCTAGCTCCTTCTTGTCTTGAACTCAAGGCCCGGCCCTCAGCAAAGCACACACAAAAATACCACAAAATGGTCTCCTTCTATTAAGTGTCCCCAGCTATCCACCTTCGAATGTTGTCATCTGAACATATTGTGACATACCTTCCAAATTAAGTTTTAATTCCCAATCTTTACGTTCAAACTCATCTACAATATAGTTTTTACCTAATTTTTCAGTTATCACTTTTAATCTAAACATGTGGGCTTGTTGCAGCAAGATGTAATAGCCTTCCTTCTGATGGCTCACTTGGGAGAAGCCCACCTCAGTATCTTTAAGCTGTTTTCCCTGCCTGTAACCTACTTTTTAATCATTCATCATTGAATTGCATACACGCTGCATGGATCACCTCAGATGCTCCCTTCTCTGAAGTATCTTTCTATACCAACAGCAGGTTATATGTCTTTACCACTCTTGGACTCCTAAACAATTCACCATTTGCCTCAGTCACACACAGCCTCTGATACACGCCTGCTTCCTTACTCCCATCACCATTCAGAGATAGTAACCTCACTTTATATATTTTTGTGGTATCTCCCCACTGCCTTAAGCAATGTTGTGATAAAATCTGGATGACCAGATGACAAATGGAAAAATAAAATTATTTTAAGTGGATAGTTGATTTAATTAAACCTCACAAGGAGGTTCCTGGGGAGCTGAGGAAGGACACAGAGCAGATAAAAGAGACTAAACTGAAGAATTACATTTCAAATTGTATCTCATGTTCCTTTGGTAGGACACTCAGCAGCTTGATGGGGGAATGCTCAGCGTGTTTAGGGGAAACACGGGGATATAATATCTCCCCCAAGAAATGTGTGTTGTTTAAACAGAGCTGAACAAGTGGAAAATGGGTGTGATTATTAAATACACTTGGGGTGTCAGTAAATAACAGTCTAGGCCAGGTATAATCATCTAAACACTGGCATCATATATGTCCTTGACCATTTTAAAGGGAGAAAAAACGTCTTTTTGACCCCTTTCTTTTGGATGTTTTGAGATACGATGTTCTATAGCCCAGGCTGACCTTGAACTCCAGATCTTCCTATACATGCTTCCTATAGCTAGGATTATAGTCATGCACCCTGTACCTGGCTGAACGGATGCACTGTTTGCTGATGGCAGTAGCAATTATGACAGTAAGCATTTTAGCCTCACCCTGCTTACTCCACAGCACTGGAGCATTAAAATGCAGAGCGTGTAAGAGTTGTGTCTGGAAAGAGACAGTAATTACTGACCAGGACTGATGTAAATTCTTGCTAGGACCTCTTGAAGGACTCTGATCAGGGCTGAGCAGTGAAAGGAAGGGATAGCAGCTGCCTGCCAGAGCACGTGTGCAGTACGGAACAAAGACAGCAAAATATATCCCTGGCTCTTAGCCATGAGCTAAGAAACTGAATGAAGAAGCAGCCAGATTGTATCGATCTGTCGCTTCTCTCTGGGATATGGCATTCAGCTCCATAGTCAGTGTGTAAGACAACACTCACTAACGAGGAAGAGGCTTGCTAATAGTCCCCAGTCTTTCTTATGCTGTTGTACATCTCTTTAAATGGTAGCTGTCTCAAGACCTCTGTGTTCATGACACATATGTTTTCTTGCTCATAACATACAACCAAAATCTTTCTATATACAGCATGCTAATGCTTAACCACAAAGGGGTGTCTCCTTGTCCACTATTCATTGTGGATAACATGTCCAAGTTTTCACCTGCAAATCCAGAGGCTGCAAAGTGGGCATTTGCTACTCTATTGACTCCCTTCCCATGGATAGTCTGCTCACTAGTGCTTTCAATAGCTATGTTGGGAATCTTCTCTTCAGTGTAGGGATAGCCCTGATCAGTCAACATATACTACAATTAACATGATTTATTTTACAACTACTGATCCTATCACAGGTACAGATGTGAGCCGAGAGGGCAGACACTGAAGGTACTGTGTCTCTGTGTGCTTTTAAAAATCTATAAAGACACATCAATAATAAGCCACATAGTTTATTAAGGGGAAGAGACAGAGAGGCCTAAAGGTATGCCATGCCTCCCTTGTGGCCTGGCTCAGAAAGAGAGAGAGAGAGAGAGAGAGAGAGAGAGAGAGAGAGAGAGACTGAGGTGAGGTCTCCCTTCAGTGACTTTTTGTGGGTCAATAACACAGTCCTCACCTTTCCCAAATTTGCATGAAGCACTAGGCTTTTCTGAGCGTACTCCTCTGGGTGACTGAAGCACAGGTGGACTTAGGACCACCAGTCTTTCCTTTGATGTACCCTGGCCTGTTTTATATGCGGGATTTCCTCCTTCACTGTTTGACTGCCTTTATATCTGATTTGACTTTTTCAAAAAGGTCAGCATTCCCTTTAAATTATAAATAGTTCATGAGTTGCATGCTGGACATTTTCCAGCCCCCAGTATGTCCCTTGCTGGCCACTTGCCACACTTGGCTTCTTAGTTTCACTGTTGGAAGGTGGCTCCCTGTTCCAGGAAACTGGAAAACCAAACCACCTAAACTGGTGAACTCCTCAGGCAGGAAAATAAAATGTAATTTGTCTGATATCAATGTTGGAAGTGTTTAGGAACATATAGACAGGGTGGGGGTGGAATGACTTCTGTTGTTTTCAAATGAAACACCTTGGTTTAATCTAGGCTTCCCCTGCCTCCAGTTTTGAAATATGATTCCCCTGAGGGAAGAAATGATGCTATGGAATTTGTGGACTACAGAGAACACTGAAGATTATCTAGTGCTGGCCCAACACACCCTGAAGCACTCTGCACCATTTTCCAAGCAAGCAGGAGACGGTTAATTATTTACTTGTTCCATGGGCTCCTGGAGGCCTTGGTGCAGAGAGAGATACATTTCCATGTTGTTTGCTCTAAGCACTGTAGTTTGTAAGTTTTATACAGGTTTATAACTATAATTCTTTTTCCTTAAAAAAACAAACAAACATGTTATTTCTTGCAGAAACTCTTAACAAGATTTGCAAAGAAACACCCCAAATTGGTATGCAAGCCAGGTTTGAGGGAAAAGTAGGGCAGGCTGAGATGCCACAGAAGGAACTGAACTTGCATTAATTTTTCTATTTTCATTCTTTTCTCTTTCAGAGTTGATGTTTGGACATGACTGTGAATACAAAAGACACAAGGGATTCTGCAGTGAGAAGGAAAGAAATAAGCACTGCACACATGCCGACAGCACAGATTGAAGACGCTCCCTAAAATTGTGCATCCATCCCCAGCTGTACAGATGATGCTTTTCCCTAGCAAGGCGGACTACCGGCACTCTGCACCTCTGCTTGCTTTATATTCTGACTACATTGGAAGGTGAGAAGACATCACATTTGCCTTATGCAATGCCACACTTGACTGAAATGAACAGTTTGACAAAGGAACGGTCACTTGCATGAAGACACAATAGGCCACCGGAAGGAGCTGTTGGAGGAGGGCCAGCCCTCAACCTCCCAGAATGCCACTCTTCCCACAATAGCACACTGCTGTCTACTGGAAGATCATCAACCGAGCTTGGTCTATTTTCATTTTGCCTCATAAAATCAGCCTTCCAGCCCTTCACTCATTTTTATTCTCTTGCAGCTCATCTCTAAGAGTTCAACATGGCATAAGGTAATGTAACTTTTCAATAAAACATAAAATAATCAGTTCATTTATTCATCAAAAGTCTCAGCCTTCTAGCTTTCCTATTTTTCTGTATCTCCCAGTAAAAATAATTCTTTGCTGCTATTTCCTGACTTAAGACCAAATTCTCATACATATTTCTGGTTTCGCTCTTTTCCTATGCCTTTTCATGTACTGCAGATCAGACTGCTGAGACTGCTGAAGCCTGACACAAGGAGCGTTTAGTGCTCAATCTTGCTGCCTACTGCCTGTCACCCATCCATCAATTCAAAAATGAATATGTACAAATGTATTTCACAGTCTTGGCAGGACAAATTTTTTAAAGACTCTGATTGATTTTACAACATCTACCAAATTACTTGACATCTATTCTGACAAAAAAAAAAAAAAAAAAAAAGTCTTCCATGCTAAAGTCTAATTATAGAAGAACAAGGGGAAATTGCTTCAGTCTTCAGGTACGTGGAAGAAGCCCACTGAAAATAGCCCTAAATGAAATACAGGTTTCCCCCTTCCGCGTCCTTTGGAATTAAGTAAATCTAGAGCTTTGATTTTTTTAACTCAACTGTTTGAAATGATTCAAGAGAAGATTGAAAATACATTTAATCATGGTTAGCAAATTTTTATTTAAAAATAAAATAAAATCACCAAAGAAATAAAATTGATCATAGTCAATATGTACACATGAATTAGCTAGGAAAGAGCTCTTCTGCACTAATGAATATTTCCCCATCCTGAACTCTTGGTTTCTAGGGTGTGGGGCTGAAAAATGTAAAGTTGTTTTGATATAATGGTAAGTTTTTATAAGCACATATAGCATTGATACAGTCTTTCTGCTCAGCATTGGTCTGTTTTATTTGATGGGAATCTTTACAAAAACTTCCTGTTTGCATTGTCTAAAAAAGCTGTCTTTTTAAAGAAAGTATATTCAACAATAGATAAAAAATAATTCTAAACAAATTAGAAAACATAAATATATTCCACAACAAAAATCTATTGATTATGAAGCATCTTTTAGATTCAGCCCATACTTATTATAACAAAACTGAGTATTTAGAAGCCACTTCCTGTCTATTCTCAATGGTCAGTCCTCTGCAGATTATGTTGTAAGACTAACATTCTCAGAATTCACTTTGCTTTCTTGTTTGTTTGTTTGTATTATTGGTTTGTTTTTTAATTTTTTGAGGTATCCCAGGCTGGCCTAGAACTGATGATTCTCCTGCCTCTGCTCTGAGTACTGGGATTCCTGGTGTATGCCACCATGTCTGCTGGTAGCCTATTATAGTAAAAACACTTTCACTGGAGTGTCCCTTCCAGATTATTGAGTATTTAATTTATTTATTTTGGATTCTCTATGAAGCCTTGCCTGCCCTAGAACTCACTCTGTAGACCAGCCTGACCTCACACTCACAGAGATCCACCTGCCTCCACCTCTGAATTCTAGGATTATATATAGGCATACACCACCACTGCTTAGTTTCAAATTTTTGAATTTCTTAAACAGAGCATCTATAGCTGATCTGAATGGGGAATATCCAACTTTGTCCAGTAAGCCTAGAGCATGTAGGAGAACTTTAGTATGGAATCTTCAGTAACTTTAGCCTGTCCATGTTGTAGAGGTCTGTGAACTGTGAAGAAACTACCTTAGCACCAGGGGTCCAAAGTGGTCAGATTGTCCCAGGGACTTCTGTTACACATCCTTTTAGAGGAGGTGAGCCCTCAGAATCTAGATAAGGACAAACTTGCAGGAATGGTGAGCAACCAGGTAAGGTGAGGTGGCGCTTTGCTGGAAGAGAAGTCATTCAACATTGAGAAGGACTTCCAAGGGAATTTATAGAGCATCAGAAATTCCAAACAGTTAAAAAAAATCAGAGGATCAGAGGAAGAACACTGGAAATGATCCAATGACCTAACATAAGAACTAAGTGCTGTGGCTGAGCCACTACCTCCATCTATCAAGTCCTAACAAGCAAAGGACCATGAAAGTTGGCATGGAGGAGCAAAGGAAATTGCCTTTATCTGTCTTCTTGCATTTACCATCCAGAGCATGCTAGAAGACACTATCAAAATCTATCCGTTTGCAGGTCACAATTTCTACCACACCGTCTTAATTGCCCAACTTGCTTATCTGCATGGATGTGGTAAGAAGGGGTGTTGTTTCTTTACTGCATTTAGTCTCAGTGTTAAATATAGGAAATGTACAAAAAAGATTCTTATCTACAGAAGGGTGGAACACTTTTTTTCCATGGTGATGAAAGAGTCCAGTAAAGGGGAAGGTAGACACGCCCCACCTCCCTGCTTCATGCTTTATCTGTGCACACAAAGCTCCCACCAGCTTCAAAGGAAGAGCTGTGCCCCAATACATTAGTTACACATTTGGCAGAGGCCAAATAGCAGGACTGTTATGAATAGCCTTACCCAAAACATTATGAAATACTCAAAGGTACTGATGGGAAAATGGTACACCATTCAAAACTGAAGCAGGAAACTGAAAGATAGTTTCAATGTACAAGAAGAGCCAGCTCTGAAATCTATACCCTTTAGTAGAGGAAGGATTTGAAAAAAACATTCAACAAAAGTTTTTCTTTAAAAAAAATAAAATAAAAACAACTTGATGATTTTAATGAACAATTCTTAATAACACTAAATCTCAAGCTAGATTACTCATCTATCAGATCTTCTTAGTGTAGCTGAAGAGTGAAGCAAACACTGAAGGTTCCTCTTCTCATAAATAAACCATAGCAGAGCTCAGATTAAACACAACAGTAAAAAACAAAGGTAAGGTGGTATATTTCAAAAGTTTTAAAGACTTTCTCTGCTGATTCATTGTATAAACAATTATTGACATCACTTATACACTTTGGGTTTAGATCTTTAGGTTATTAGTTATGGGTCAGCAATATGATTCAATAAGTGAAGGTGTTTGTTGTGTGATCCCAGTGAGCTATGTTCTTTGTCTACTATGTTTTAAACAGCCTTTATGAAATGATATTTTGAGGGTTTTTTTCTTTAAAAATATAATTTGAGTAATTGGGTAGCAATCCGTCCATACATTTGTACTGCATTTGCTGTCTTAGACTTAACCTTTTCAAGAAGAATCTGTGAAAACTCCAATTCCAAAGAACTCCACAGAGTTAAAGCTGGTGTCTTGGCTCTAACTCTAGGAAAGTAACACTAAGGACGTAGAAGCTTCAGCTCTGCCCTGCGTGAGACCATCTAGGAAAACATCTCTGCTGTCCAGCTCGACAGATCAGGAGGAGAACAAAAGAATTTCATTCAAAGGCTCTAGCAGAGAGGTGACTTTCACTGCCAGATAGGGACAGAAGTTGTCTTTGAGAGAGAAGGACAGTTTTAACAGTGAGGAACAGCGGCTCGGTGCATGCTGTCAGGTAAGCTGACAAGAGGAGAAAACCAAATGAAAGGACCAGAAACAAATGCAACTTGTTTGTTGAGTGTAGTGTGTATGTGATAACAACCAAGCACCTTACTGAGGATAGTGGATGAGGCCCATATCTACCACACTAGATACTCTGGACTTGATTCTACCATAAAAGTAAAAATCTATAGTGTAGCAAGGAGGAGATGCTGAGGGCAGCTCAACTTCTGCTATATAACATTCAAAATAGATGATAAGCATTTGAATTACAAAAATGGTGAGCCTTTGAGAGTAGCAGTGGGAAGTGCCTCCAAAACATAAGCAGTGGGACTTTAGGATTTTGTGATGTTGGCAATTAAGGAACAAAAAGAGAGGGACTGGAGAATTCTGACTCATCTTCAGGGACCGAGATGATGATGTCATTAGCACTGACAATGGCAGTGAGTCTGAATATTTTGCTCTGCTGCCTGACCTCAATTTCATTACCAGCATTGAAGTAAAACTCTAGCAAACAGGATTCAGCTCCAAGAGCTGGAAATTAAACCACAAAACCTTGCCACATTGGGAAATTTAATTTTCTTTTCTTCTTAGCCTACTGAAGCCATTGTCAATGAAAAGTCAGTAAGTACCAAGATCTTGTAGCTTTCCAAAATTAATCATTCTTAAAGCCACAACTTGAACTCTGCTAGAGAACTGAGAATTTAAACAGCCCTTTGAATTAATTTCTCATCGGGGAATCTGACCCAAATAGTCAAAGGTTCTCATGACATTATGATGTTATGACACTCATTATGATGTTTTGAACTGTTGTTTCTTCAAGTCTGAAGAAATTTCCAGTGCCTACCCTGAAGTCATACTCTACTGCTGAATAGGATCCACTGAGGAAGAAAGCAAACAATGATGGATATGTTTGTAAATTTTACGTTTAAGGTTTATTCAAAGTAATGCTTCAAAATAGTAAAAGAGTCACAAACTTCAGGAGAAAAATGCACTCTGACAACCCATCTGAATGAAGAACATGCTACATGACAGATCACTCCTACAAGTAAATGGGAAACAGACTCCTGGTTGTAGTTGTGTGCAAACCTAGCCAGAGAAAGGGAGGAAATGATATTGTTTTTGTTAATCTGACAAATGTTTTCCAAATATAGTTAAACATGGGCATATTAAGTTCTTTTTCAGCTTTATATCTGACTTAAGTCCTTATTACAGGTAGTTACTGATTGCTAACCTTAACTCTACTTAACCCAAAATAGAAACATGAGAACAGGCCATGGAGTTTGCATGTTCAAATTAAGACTCCTAAGAAAGAAGACACAGAGTATTTTACACACACACACACACACACACACACACACACACACACACATATGAAGTGTGGGGTGGAGATGTTTGCAGGGGCCAGGATGATGTACAGATTATCATATTAAGTGATGGAATTCAACTGTATCAGTGTCCTGAAAGCAGAGAAAATTGTCATAAGCTGGTAGATCCGATGACCCAGAGGATGAAGAACTTTGCATAGAAGACAGAAGGATAAGAAAGACACAGTGAGAAAGCCATACAGAGAAGACTTCTGGAACGCGTGTGTGACTGTGCCCTTCCATTTACTTGTGTATTTCCACCACTCAACTGATGCTGAACGCGTGTGTGACTGTGCCCTTCCATTTACTTGTGTATTTCCACCACTCAACTGATGCTGCAAGGCTGGTCCAGGAGATGCTAACAGGAAGCCTCACCTGGTGTTGAAGACCTAGTCTTAATGTGAGAAGACCAACAGTGAGAGCAGTTCTTCGTGCTCTACTCTGAGAGGCACCTACGATAAGTAAGTCAACTTTAATGTCAACACAAACTAATGTTCACATTTGGTGTTCATTGTTTCTACTTTTTCTTTTCCTGCTGATATAATGACTTCAGGGCACTGGGCAATTTAGGAAAGCTTCTGTACAAAGGGTTATGGCTTTTCTCACTGACTGAGATTCCAAGGGTGTTTATTCTTTAGAAGTTCAATCTAGCACATCCTTTCATTGCCCCAAGAGGTCTTGAGATGAAGACATAACTATATGTACCTTTCCTGGAAAGCCCCACATTTGTCCCTAATAGGATCTCAGACTCTGCACAGGGCTTTTTGTAAGAGCCACACATCTTCTGTTTTAAGCCAGCTCACTGTAGAAAGCTGCCTCCTTTAAAATTTTATTCAACACTTATATTTCCTAAACATTAATTGAAATGCACTGTTGATAAAACTGAGAAATTAAAGTCTAAAGCATGGAGAGATGAGCCTGAGATGAAAGTCTACTTGATCATAGGAGACATTTCAAAGATAATGCCATCATGATATTCCGTCCCGCTTGCCATCATTACATGGTAGATTTTGAGACATTCTCTCCAGTGAAATGTGGCTAAACCCACAACAATGAAGCATTGCAAAGTTCACAGGCAAATTATAAAAGGTTTTTCTCCAGTTCTTTTAGGATCTTTGGATACTAAATTACTGTGTTCTGAGGAAGTCAAGCTACTCAACAGAAATACTGCATATAGATTCCAGTTATAGCCTTTCCTGAGGTCCCAACTGAGAACAAGATCAAGTACACCTTGTTAGCAACAGAATTGTTATATTATGCCAGCTTTAGCCTCTGAGACACCTCAGCTATCCCTTAGTGAAGACAAAGTATGTTCACTGAGCCCAGGCTAAACAGATCTGTGGACAAAATGAATATCATTGGCTACATAAGCCATTAAGCCTTGAGCTCATTTCTTACTAAGCACAATGACTAGAAAGGTATATATATAAATCTCCTAGACTTCAAACAACTTAAGGTCAATTCAAGGAGATAAGCATATTCACAAATGACCATTAGATGGCAAGAAATAATTTAAGTGCCTTGAGAAAACCATAAGCAGAAAATAAATATATATGATACATGGACACTGAGATAAACAGAATGCATATGGTGAGATAAAGGAAAAGACTAAATAATGCTACAGTTCCTTATTAGGGCAGCATGCAATGGAAATACTGTCTCTGCATGCCTCCACGTTTACATTTGTATAAAAAAATAACGTTTCTAGGTATTGTTTAATTTAAATTATTATAGAAATACCTGAGACAATAAGAAGCACACAACAAATGTTAGTAGAAATATTCAAGTAACCCAGAAGTACAGATTATTGGCTTGATGTGGACAGAATCAGATTTGCTTTAGGAAGAAAGGCATCTTTTTGTCTCCTTAGAGCAAGGATCTAAACATCAACAGCACTCAAAGGTGGCCATGCAAAGGGAGGCAAGTTAAGGTTTTGAGAACAATATGCTAACTTCTGCATTTTCCAAATGCCAAAAGACCACTGTGAGCAGTACACTTAGCCAGCCTTCCCACTTCCCCAGCTTGCTTCCCTTTCTTCACTATTTTCATTGGGTGTGACAAAGTTGTCTACGTATTACAAATGACTGGTCAACCACAGACCAAGGAGATCCGTGCTTACAATAGCTGTGTGCCTAGCACTTACCTTTCCCCAAGTTTTAAAATCTCAGTAGTTTCAAGTGTGTTAAAAGAGCACAGATCTCATTTCTTTCTACATGTAGTTTTCTCCAGTCAAATTCTATAGGGTGGGAAATGTCACTTATAAGACAGTGGAGTCATTTATCCTCTTAACTAAAGTATCTTCCGTTTCTTATAAATTTGTTTTAAAAACAAAGAAAAACAAAACCATGTTCTATCTAGAAATATGACATGTTGGAGTTTATGGGAGAGAAAAAAGTGGAGTTACCCAGGACATTCCCCAATATGAGAATGAAACTATGGTAACTGCATCACTGAAGGCCAGTTGAGTTTCATTATTTTCAGGTCAGTAGAATCACAGCACTGCTTGTAGACTCAAAGACTGAAGTTCCTTTGTGAGACCAGCTTCTCCTGTTGTTTCCTGTTTGATGTAACCTATCCTTGTAGCTTAGAAACACACGCAATGTTGTTATGTTCCTCTCAGAGTAGCTTGGCTTGACTTTGTGCCTTGTGACCCAAGTGGTTCATCTCATGCAAATATATCTGTGCTTCATTGTCTAACTGATACCAACTCCTCAGCTATAAAATAATTATTATCACTATGAATGTTTTCATGTGAAAACTTTCTAAAGGACAGAGGAATTGTGCAGAGTGTGATCAATGGATTGCTTTCTGAATTTCATTAGCTTAGCCACTGAAATCCCTTTTGGTATAAAATGGAGGTGATATTAAGTAAACGAAGAGATTTGCTAATAACAAAATCTCCCTGGCCTGTCTCTGTGTAGTGAATATAAATGAATGTGTATGGGAATTATAACAACTTTGGAGAGGGCCATGCAAATTACACACTCAACATTCTCAATGACACAGGGGAATGATTGCATAGGGGCGTGAAGAGTCCTTAATTAGCCCTATATGAAGTTATTGAAGGGGGAAATCACCTACAAGGATTCTGTGATACTTGGAAAGCAGTTAATTTCATCAGTAGATAAATTGTTCATGGAATTTGTATGATACACCATCAGTCTGGTCTTCCCAGTCATTTTCCTCTAATCTGGAAGAGGAAACCATGCCAGGAAACAGCCAACTACCATGATATTCTTGAAGTACCATTTAATCATAGGTCATCAGTTCAAGGCTACTTCAACAGGAAGGCCACCAAGTGTGGCATTACTTCAATAGACCAAGAAATAAAGCCCCCATGGCCTACATTGTGGTTAAACACCTCTTGTGTTCCTAGCCTCTCAGATCACCGGGATGTTACAACTGCCTCTTCTTTTCTATGACTAGTGACAACCAAAGTTCTGTCCTCACTTCAGCTCATCCTGCAAGTTTTCTGAGGCAGGGGGATCGTAATGCTGCACATTGTTATCAAGATAATAGAAATTTAAGATGTTCATTTCTTCATAATTTGCCAAAACTTGGCTTGGTTGCTTTGGAGGTTATCTGTTCTGTGATTTGCATGTTTCTGGAATCCCAGCACATCCCATTGGAGGAGGGTCTAGAAGCAGAACACCTCTCAGTTTTAAACTCTCCTCCTCCTGGTTCTAGATCACTGCTCCAAGGAATGTTCCCTGACTACTCTTTCCAAAAGCCACCCTGAAGTCACCTTCTTATATGTTATGTTGTCATAGCACAGGCAGTTCTCCTATGATGATTGGTTTGCTCTCTGGTTGTCTATTTACACTAGTCTTCTATTCTTTGAAGGTCAAAAATTTCTTGTTTTTCACTCTTAGCTCTCTCTAAACACAGTACCCAGCAATGGTTGCTTGTACGCCCCAGTTCACAAGTCCTCTGACCCTCTCTGCTAAATGAATATGTGAACGCTAGAGATAGAGGCAATGGTGGCAGTATACACGTCAGAAATTAATAGCAGCATGAATTGCCAAAAGGTAAAAGACAGGTAGAAGACATGGTAAAAAAGTTCCCGAGGCTGATACAGCTCCAGGCTATAAACACTTAATGGCTCCAATAACATCTGAGTCCACCTAATCATATTTCAGTTTTAATTAGCATTGTTTAATTCTGACAGTAACTTTGATCCTTACAAAATTACAACCAAAATTTTAGCAGGAATATTTCCTGATGGCCACTCTGAGAGATATGATGTTCCCAGAAATAAACACAACACCATTTTGCATTTGAAAATTTGGCATTTGTGGTAATTTTATGGTGTCAGCCAAAACTGCCTTCAGAGAGAAGGAGATGAGAGGAGATGGGCATGGGGGAGTGTGAAGCCACAGGCATCATCTCTTTGGCTCAGCACAGCGAAGCAGAGCAATGTGTGTGCCATGATGATTAATGCCCCGGGACTCAATGACAGCTTGTTTGCATAGACCAACTTCTCCTCCTGAGTGGGGGGACCCAACACAGTCTCCTGTACTGAGTGGAAAGAAAATGTTCTTTCTATAAAAATAATCCAGTGATGACTTCAATGGAAAATAGGATTTAAATATTTTGTTCCTGTAAAAGTTTGTTAGCTATAAAGAACTGTTTGTGTTTTAATTTTCAAAACTGTATCAAAGTCTTCTAAAAAAGAAAATGAAAGAAAACACCATTCTTCTTCCTGTGACCTATTTAAGTATTCATTCTCTGTTGGCCTTTGTGCCTTTGAGTGGTGGCAAGCAGTTTCTTATAAAGGAATGAGATTGTGCCCCAGAGTAATTTGAAAAGATAAGTAGAAACCAAAGGTAGAAACTTCAGGGTATTGATTGTGGATGTGTTCTAATGAATATATATACACACACACACACACACACACACACACACACACACACACATATGGACCCGATTCTGGGAAGGCTTGCTGAGAACCAGATAAGCAAATGAAGGCAAAAATAAAGACAATAAATCCTCCCAGGCAAGGAGCAATGCCTATAGGCAAGAAGAGGTGAGTACATACATGCTTCTGGGAAAGGAAATGTTTCAATGAAATAGGCTCTCACAGTCCTGTAAGATGTTTTAGAAAGTCCACTGAAACTAAAGCTGAAAACTTCCAAACAGCTACACTGTAGACAGTAAGGCAATAGCAAACGGACAAATTATATTTGCTTTTGCCGTTTACCCCAGCCCCTAATTTATAATTTAGCATGAATGAGAAAGTTTGCCAATGGCAAAAACAGGGAGAAAATGCTAGACTGAATTCCAAGACTCATTCCTTTGAAAACATCTAATCTAGAGTATTTCAGAGACAAAGGTGAAAATATATCTAATCTATTAAAAAACACATTTGTCTGAGAAATGAGTTGGTTTAGAAGCACTCTGTCTTTTCTCAACATACTCCCAACACAGAGAAGTGCTGGTCATTCCTGAAGTGATGCTGTGTGCAGCCCTGTGCTGGTCATTTCTGCAGTCATACTGTGTGTTGGTCACTCCTGCAATCATGCTGTGTGCTGCCCTGCTTTGAGCAGCTAGCCAACATTCTGAGGAGCTTATTTACTCTAAGCACCTGCCTAGCTCTGTCTTGGCTTCAGATGTGTGATCGCCTGCTGCACTTCTCACCATGCCTGCCAATCTGACCTTTCTTCTCTATCTGACTCACTACTCCATTTCTCCTCTTTCTTACCTTAAATAAGCTCCACCTCCCATGGTTATCTCTGTGTTTGGTATAAACAATTGGCAAAATACAAGAGATTCCACCCTCACTCTGTCTAATTTGCCAACTTCAATTTATGGTTGCTTCTGGTTCTCCTAACCTACTTTAAAAGCCAACTCAAGTTATGAACACAGAAGTTTTCTAAGAAAATGGAATTCCAGGGACTGCCTTTTTGTTCTGAGTAACAGTCATTGTATAATTGCATCACTCAGAATTGTTAAATATGAGGTACAGTTCTTCGTAATATGGAAGGTACAATGTGGTTTTTGTCCAGGATCAGGTTTCCGGGAAGGGATGGGTTCTGCCTCTCTGTGTTCCTGCCCAGTCACCTCAGAATGAAATAAAGGCAGAGCTGGGTGACTTGGTGGTCATCTTTTCATCCCAGCACTCTTGGGGGAGAGGCAGATGGATCTCTGTGAGTGCAAAGCCAGTGCGGTCTACACACTGAGACACTGTCTCCAACAAACAAAACAGCAAATAAAAAGTGGCAGAAGAAAGAGGATCAAATAATGCCTATGATTTAATAGTCAACCTTTGTCCAAGGAATGGAGTCATATAACATCATTCTGTCCTGCACAAATGATGAGGTCTGCTAGGTCTGGCTAACTATAACTATAGTAATATTATTTATATCAAATAAGTTTTAATATATTTTATTTTTTAGGTCAGACTTAGACTTACATAAGGATAATGAGTGAAAAGTTAAGAGCGTTCTCATGTGTTCAGTCACCACTGGCGGGTGGCCTCCACCATTCCCAGCATCCTGCATCACAGTGGTGTAGAGGTTACACCTGATACACTATCATCACTCCAAGTCCAGAGTTCACATTACCATTCACTCCTGCTGTTCCACATTCTATGGATTTGACAAATATATCATTACGGACAATCAGCATTGTAGCATTGTACAAAATGGTTTCACTAATCTAAAAGTCCTAAGTTCCATCTCAGTGATTTCTGTCTCCTGCCTAACCCCTGACCTTACTGTGCCCTAGTATTATCTCTACCACAATGTTATATTGCTGTGTGTGTGTGTGTGTGTGTGTGTGTGTGTGTGTATGCAAAGCTTTTTCATACTGTCTCATTTCATCTAGTAATATGCTGTTAAGTATTTTCTGTATTTTCCCACCCAATAAAAATAGCTGTCCATTTTATCTCTAAATAAAATGTGTCTATCATCATTTGTCTATCCATTCACTTGCTGAAGGATACTCTAGTCTCTTCTGTTTTTCCAACTCTGAACCAAACTCCTCAAACATGTGCATGTGTGCACGCATGTGTAAGTGTGTGGAGGGCATAATTTTCAACTGATCTGGAAAACACCAAGCAACACATTATGGGATTTTATACTAAGACTACATCTAGTTTTGCAAGAAACTGCCAGACTACTCCAACGTGGCTGTACTATTCTGAATTGCCACCAGTAATCAATGAAGGTTTCTGTTGTTCTAGTTCACTGCCTGAGGTTGTTTTGGATCAGTGTTTGGGGATTATGCCACTGTGTGTGGGAGGGTGCAGTGTTTAAAGACAATTGTGTGATAGTGAGTGTTTTCCATTAATCTCTTGTGGGATGTGTTTTTTCATCTTCTTGAATACCAAGTTGTATTCTTATTAGAGTTTTATGTGTTCTCAGAATAGATTTCAACTTGTAACTGACTTTTTCCTCCTTTTTGATTTTGGGGACAGATTCTCACTATGTAGCCCAGGCATGGCTGAACATTTAAATCCTGATTCTGTCTCCACATGCTAGGAGTATAGACGTGCACACTCATATTTATCTGCAGTGCTGTTCTCTTGACAATGTCTTATAAAGATCAGAAAGGTTCGAATTTACATCCATCAATACCCCTTACCCCCAGTTCATAAATGTACTTGTGCACACGGACTCCTGATATTAGGATTAAAAGAATGGACAAAAGAGAGAACCTGGAGCAAGGCACCTTCTACAAAGCTTTCCAAAGGACAGGCCCATAGCTCTTCTGCTCTCAACTACCACCCTTTACTAGTCAAGTCTAAAAGAAGACTGAAAAGGGGAAAGAATAAAGCAGACTGGGCAAATCTGCTCCCAAGGGCAAACCACTAAACCAACAAGAAAAGCATTCTTAAACCTGTAAGAGAAAAAGCCAGTACCTAAAATAGCCTGGACAATCCTCCTTCACATCTCTGAGGGAAGAAAAAGACTTGGAAAGGAGAGCCCTGAGCTAACCACATGCTTGTATCCCAGACAGTGTACCCACTACTGTCTTCCACCCAGAAGCTTGTGTTTGACTCACAATTTTGGAATAGATACCTTTAAATGGGCTGAGATTGAAACTTTCATAATACCAAACTGTGTTGTGTTTCTGTTTGTTGTAGAAAGACAACACCTCAGGTATCTGCCAAAGGAAAAAGATAAACTTGGCAAAATTTAAGTGACTGGAAGAGAAAATGTTACTTCCAATACCTGTGCTCCTGGCAAGTTGACTATATAATAAACTCATTAATAAAAGTAGAAAGGACAGGAGGTATCTGTCTTTTCAACTGAAGAATCACAGGGGAAAATGGAATCAGTCCCTTAGCTATTAACATCACATTTAAACAACGAGATGAAGCAGAAATTCTAAATCAAAGATCGAATTGTGAAGACTTAACAATGATGGGGTTACAAAAAGCAGACTTGCAATGTACCACATGAGTGAAAACAGGTTATAGAATAGGAAAGCGTTAGATTCAAATTTTGGCTCTAATCTGAGGTAGATAAAAATAGTATGCATATGTATATATTAATATATATATATATAAATATGTACATTTTACTCTACATTGATACATAGATTCAAACTAATACAATAACATGATCCATAGAATAGCAAGGCTCTGGCAAACTCTAATGATGTCTAATCCTAAGACAGGCTTCTAATTTTCTAGGCAGGATTTGACATTAAGAAATGTGTTACCTAGGAAGAGCTAGGAAGCTTTGACAGTATGACCCTTCACCCCACCGTCCTCCGGGTTCTGCATGTATGAGTTTGTTGGTGCTCTGATCAGATCAGATCCTCTGAGTTCCGCCAGTTCCATTTTTGTCTTTAAGAAGAGCACATGAGATACATCAGTGTTGTTTATTTTTCTTCCAGAGCTGCAATTTGGAGGGAGTATGTGGGACCAGGAGCATGGGAGCTGGCCAACAGGTTCCATAGACCCTACTGTACATAGCACTTCTACAGTACTTAACTTGATCCCTCTACCTGTCTTTATTTTACCATGTTTCTCTTCATGCAATGCCTCCATCCATGGTGAGTGGTAGATGTGAAAAAAATCACAGAATCTGATACACTGCATTTTCTTCTCTTTTAATGGTTCTCATAATGATCACCCCAAGGAAAATCAATTGAACTATTGACTGACAGGCCATTGTGAAATCAATTATAATTGTAATTACTGGTTCTGTCTTGCTTACTCACTATTAGTCTTGGAAAAAAAAAAGCGTGCAGAGGTGAAGAAATGTGCCTCCTATCTAAATCATGGTTTGTAGTAGATCTAACCCAGGACCTCAAGTATGCTAAGCAAGCATGCCAACAGTGAGCATGCCCAGGGCTATCCTTATTCACTGTTCAGTGTAAGACCTACCAGCACACATTGGCCTTTGATCCTCATGACCTAAGACCTAGTCCCCTAGTTGTTGTTACTGTCCCTATCTGTGACATTTTCCTGTACACCTGACATTTCTCCTCTAACATTTGATGGCTAGAGAACCTGTGGAGCTTTCGTTCAAAGCAAGGTTATCTAACTGAGTATGTGGTAGTTCATTCCCAGTTCTCTGGCAGCAGAAGCAGGAGGATCAGCAAGGGCAGGCCAGCCTGTACTACAGAATGAGAGTCTATCTCAGACAAATGAAACAAAAAAAAAAAAAAAGAAAGAAAAGAAAAGAAAGAAAGAAAGAAATAAAAGACCTGGGGAGACAGCTCAGTGTAATAAAGTAATCATTGCTCAGTATGAGGACCTGAGTTCTGATCTCAATAATTACATAAAATCTAGGTGTGGCAGTGCATGATTGTCACCCTAGTGCTAGAGCACAGACACAGGTGAATCGCTAGAGCTCACTGGCCCTAGGGCAGTCTATCCAAAATGGAAAGCTCCGGATTCAGTTCGACACCCTGTCTCAAAAATAATAAAGTGGAGAAGTCCTTGAGAAAGACATTCTCACATAAACCTTTTGCCTCTATGTGTTTCTATATATGTAAGTACATTCAGACACATGTGTATGTGGAGAAAGAGGGGATGGGGGGAAGAGAGAGGGAGAGAAAGAGAACAATGAAAAGGAGGCACATTCTCTCTAATGCCTGTATCCAATACAAAATATTCTCAGAGGCATAAATCCTCCAACTCAGATTTGAAGACTTGGAATTACCAGGACTGAGATCTCTGGTCTATGCTTATTTAAATGCTCTCCAGGAGCCTACAGGCATCAAAGTTTGAGATCCACTGTGCTGTGTCTTTCTTCTAAGACACCAAAGAGTACTTAACAAAGGATCTCTGGACACAATGGCCTGACCCCTGGTGGTCTAACCCTAAAGTGTAATGCAGACACAACAGGGCTTAAGGGAATACTTTGTGTCTGGATCAAAGCTCACCTTTTTGCTGGCGACTTGATTGTCAGTTTTTCCTGCCTGAGTTCTAACCACCTCAGTCAGAAATTCACCGACTTGTTCTTTTAGCAACCACAAAAGTGATAGTCTGTCAATTAAAATGTTTAATTATCTGCTCCTTGCAGATGATACAGAGCTGAAAGGAGAAGAGTTGATGTCTAATTTACACACACACGTGCACACACACACACACACATGCACACACACACGTGTACACACACACATGCACACACACACGTGCAAACACACACACCCACACACACGCGCGCGCGTGCACACACACACGCACACATGTGCACATATGCACATACAGTGAATTCCCACTAGTTAGTTGCCTTGTGATGTCTAAATAATCAGAATACCATGTTTGAGTTCTAGCATGCAGTCAATTTAAACGTTACTTCGTATCTGCTTTCTAGACCTGTCTCTTGTCTTTGCCCTTCTTGCAATGGTGCTGTACTCCCATGTTCATTAAACTTTTCTGACAGTGGTAAAAAATTATCTATATGTCATAAGCTCAGAATTTCCTCGATGGATACTAAATCCACCAGCAAATCCACTGACCATATGCTATTACATATATACGTATGTGTACATGTGTTCATATATATATAAACAGATCTTCAAACAAAGTGTAGAAGTCCAAAATATTTAGAAAATAAACCCCAAGGATCTAATCACCTTACTCACTAAACACATGAATAAAAGAAATCCAAGCTTTTATTTTAATATACAACACTTAATATAATAATATACATACACATATATACATACAATAATATACAACACTTAATATAATAATATACATATACACATATACATACAATAATATACAACACTTAATATAATAATATACATACACACATATACATACAATAATATACAACACTTGGTTATAAAGTGTTCCCTTTCTTCCCTCCCTCAAACAGCTGTAGTAATGCATGATGAGAACCAACCCCTGTCCACACTCAAACTTACCGTACAACTGTAGCTGGCTAACGGCAGTGAGAACGTCTCCTACTGTCTAAGCCAGAGCAAATGAGGTCTTGTCTGCTCCACTCATGGGTGTTCACAGCTCCCTGCAAGGCCACAAGACACTAAGAGACAGAAAAGGAAACACAGTGTGGCCCTAGATCATTCTAAACACCTAATTTTACTTAAAGGATCTCCCATCTATTTTTTTTTCAAAACAGAGACTGAAAGTTACACATAGATGGGCAGAAATAAATAAATAAATAAATAAATAAATAAATAAATAAATAAATGCTGCATATGTAAGTCCAAAGCTCTATCCAAAAGGGAAATCCATTCCCTGGTGAATCAAGGGGAAGGGGGAGAAAGCATTTAGTATCCGGAGCCCCTCCCAAAGAAGTGTTTTCCTTATGGCTTGCTTTCATGTGAACTGTGAGTTTCTAGAAAGCCAAAAGCTGAGTATTATCCTCAAACTACAAATTTTGCTCTGCTTCTTCTTTTTTTTTTTTTTTTTTTTCAGGCATATAATGAATGCATCTGAGATAGAAGGAAGTTTCTGTCTATAATTTTTGCTTGAAAAATCTAAAGACCTACTTTGAGTTAACTTCCTAGCATTCAGTTACAGCCAAGCATACCTGGGGTTTTCTTTGAAGCAGAACAGGCATCTTTTTTGTGGTCTATCGCTTTAACAGAATACCATGTTGGGTTTTGCCCACATGACATTCATTTCTAGTCCCTAGAAACAGTTTTGAGACAGCAACTGTGCCACATGGACAGCAGCTACGGTATAAATATGTATTATGGAAAATTTCCACCCACACAGAAACCCTCACGGTGTGCATTAGAAAACAAGTAAGTTGAGTGCAGAAAATAGGCATTGTTGCTACCTTTAAAGCAAGCTCTTCTGCGGGAGCCATTCTATCTATTTGCAGCCTGCTACTATATGACTTTGAAAGCTCTATTGAGTGTGACTAGTTGAAAGTTAACATGTCGTAACCTGCAAACTAAAAACTCTTGTTTGAATTCACTCTGGTGGACATCCATTCTCAGGTGAAACCACAGCGTGTGCTCCTCAGACCACTGTTTGCCTGTTTATTCACCACATTCCTAAAGCTAAAGGCAATGTGTTTGGAGACAGTGACAAACAGGTTAGAAACCAGCCCAGCCTTGGCTGACGGATGTGGATTCGAACACTGCTGTTCGCAAACATGAACCATGAAAAAGAAAAACAAAAACTACAAGAAAAGAAATTACAATAGACATAAGTCTTACCTGTCTAAGGCAAATCTGTCTGATGAGTACTTTACAACAGAACTATAAGCCCGACACTAGTCAAAGTGTGTGTATAATCGACTTAAAAATCCATAAACACAACTCCAGCATATACTCCATACTGTCTCTACACCTCTGTATTTCCATTAGGAGGTTGATGCTGCCTCATTGAGGAATATGTGCCCTATAATTTCCCCCACGACTGATCAGGCTCCTGAACCCTTCTTGACACAAATTGCTTTAGGAAGCATTAATACAAACCTATTGTTACTTTCTCAGACTTTCCTTGGAGTCCTTAAAGAACTCTGTTCAAAGCTTGTTCTGTTCCCAGCCCATCCCTACCTGTGCTGGAGCAGGCTAGAAGAAGCAGAAACGACTGGACTAATGGCAGAGCAGAGCCTTGCATGGAAGGAGGGCACAGTCCTGTCAGCTGAAGGATAGAAGTTGGAAGAATTTATGTACCTTGGCAAGTGTACCACAGTGCCAACAAAAACATTCTTTTTTTCTAAGAAGTTCAAAGCGCTTTGTAAACATTAACTCATGAGGCTAAGTAGTCATGAGGTAACTTACTTGAATACACCGTTAAGATAGGGACTGGAAGCCAAATCGTTGGAAAGGCCACACTATTGTTTTCTTACTTCTTAGTGTTTACTGAGCACCTACTGTGTGCAGAGGACTAGAGGTAAATGGACCCCTCTGGGGCTTTCACATAGCTCCTAATTATTTTGCTTTTCTGCGGGAGTCACTCAGTACCAAGCTCCAGCTACTTATTACGCCTATTTCCATTTAATTTTGGCCAAGCTGTTCAATTCAATATGCTCCATTCTTTAGAATGTTCCTAATGTGCTGAGAACTGAGCAAGCACGAGAAAAAAAAGTAAATTACCTATAAATCTTATTACAGCCGAAGAAATTGAGAAATATAAATTTAAAGTGCTTCCTTTCAAGAAGCTGTAAACAAAGGTTTAGAATGGATACTCTTTGTTTCTTTCAATGCTTGTGGAATTGCTATAGGAGACAATTAAGGTCACTGTTGCTATGCTGAACTGTTTTTATAAATAATCTATATTTATGTTGAATTAGTTGAGCCAATATGGCTGGTGAAGCCTGGCCTTTGTCCTTGGGACTTCCCCAGCTGTTTTATCTTATAAAATGGCAAGCTGGATATAGAAAATGATTGAGACCATTTCTGAATCTTCCTGAGACAACGAACTGCACATAGAGTATGTGGGGATATGAGAGGAGCAGAACAGAGGGGGTAGGTGGTTCCTTTTTAGGATACTCCACTTTCTAATGAATCGAAAGGGATTCACCCTGCTGTCTCCTGCTGCTCAACACACGGCTAGGATTCTCTTGTGTTCAGGGAATCAACAGCACAGCCCAATTTGCAGCAACCACAGAGATGGCTGCAGGTCTCTGATAGAAACTTATACATATTTCAAAAGTCAAAAGAAAGTATAATACCATTTACAACTGATCTTTCTCCCTGGTGAACACTTGCTTGACAGGATAACATAACAGGGAAGTAAAATATCAATCTGTCATTTAAGACACACACAACACAACACACACACTCACAAAGGAAGAGAGAGGTTGTTGACATAGACACCATCATTATTCCAGTTCAATTAACATACCAAAAAGATTTTGATCTTTTCTCCTTGGTAAACACTTGTTTGACTGCATAACATGCCAAGGGAGTAAAATATCGATCTGTCATATAACACACACACACACACACACACACACACACACACACACACACTTTGTTAACATAGAAACCATTATTATTCAATTTCAGTTGACATACCAAAAAGAGTTTAGAAAACAAATTCTTGTCTGGAAGAGGAGAGAAGGAAACTCTCCCACACTGTTGATGGGAATGTAAATTTGTACAGCTATTGTGGAAAATATTGTGGAACTTCCTCAGAATCACCAGAAATAGCACTCTCACATGACCCAGCAACTGCACTACTGGGTATCGCCCCAAAGAAAATAAGGAAAAGAAATCAGCATGCCAAGGAGCCAAGAAATGGAAGCTGCCACCGTTGCCGTCATCAGATGAATGAATAGAGAAAGTGCAGTATGTACACACCATGGAATGCTACTCTCAAGAATAAAGCTCTGACATTTGCAAACACAGTGATGAAACTGGGGGGGGGGGGTTGCATTATATTAGGGAAATACGCCAGAGATCAACACTACTTGTATTTTTCTTATACGTAAAAGCTCAAACTGATCTGAAAGAAGAAATTAAAAAAAAAACAAAAAACCAAGAATGGATACTAGAGCCTGGAAATAGGAGGAAACCCAGGACAGAGCCAGGGGGTAAATGGATTCTGGAGTTCAGTTGGACACAAGGAGTCACTTCGGATGATACCACAGCAGGGCAACCAGTTGATGACATCGAATTCCATCATGCAAAATAGGTAATGGGAAGGAATCTGAATGGTACCCACCCAAAGAAATAATCCGACGTTGTTGAGCACGTTAGTCTTCCCAATCAGATCGTTAAACATTGTAAAGACATATTAAAATCCTACACTGCATCTCCTAAATCTGTACTCTGCATAAATAAATATATATGCATAAATAGTGAAACATAGAATTCAGAATAAAAAAAAAAACAGAAGACACGTTTTGCTAATCTCCTTCCCAACTCTCTGAATTTTTTATTGCATTTTTTATTTATTTAGACAGAGTGCCCGATATTTTGTGTGTTGCGATCATATCATTTCTTTGTGTCTTCAGCAACTACTGTTAAAACTTTGCTGAGCACATCAATATTGCACTTGCTGAGGCTGGGAAGGTGATCAATTATACTTGGCTTGACTCCTCAGCTGGACATCCAGATGGGAGTTTAAGAGAGCTTACATTAGAGAGAGCTGCTAATGAAGACAACCAAATCAATTAAACAAATTAACTTACAAGCAGATCTGTTCCTGTTATTAAGAATGACTATATTCATACCATGGTCACTGTCAGCTGACTGTCACCCCTAAGGTGGCCAACAGCTCAGGAGCTGGAGGATATCCTGTCTGCTCTCTTTACAGCAACTACACTGGAACATTGAAGCTGTGGAGCTGGAATTGGAAGGTGAGGAACAGCTAAGGGCCCCAAAGCTTTGAGAGTGTCCACTGAAACCACCTCTATCTGGTTTTAAAGTAAAAAAGAAAGCTCAAGAGGAACCTAGGAGGAAAGGAGAAAGGACAGCTTTCGAAGAGATTGGCTGCCATAAAAATATTATTCTTGGAGTTGATCTCACCAATTTTTAATAAGAGTTAGAAGTATAGACATGCTCTTACACTGAACAGAACATACCACAATCAACACTGAATAGCAAGGCTTTCTGTCTCCTCAATCTTTACCAAACAGTTAATTTTAGGGCATCCTGCTTTCTTTATACATGTTTAGGAGAGTTGTTTTATTCTCTAGATTTATATTAGTATCAGAGTCTCTGTTTTACCCAAACTGAATTTCAGGGTATCACTAATTCCACAATGTTGCTAACATGGAGCACCTACTATGCTGTGTAAACAGTGCATTGTGGGAATGCTTAAACTCCACACTTGCATTGAGCAGAGGGAAATATTAAGGTGCTTCTGGAGGCCCCACAGCAGGTCCACCTCTTACTCCAGACAGATTGAGCCTGAGAGAGCTTTAGCACCTTGGAGAATTAGTTCATCAGCCCAGGCTCTCCTGGGAGCTTTTCTATCACATCAAAATACTTTAAAACCTACTATAGATTCTGTTTTGATTGTGTATATTTCTTTAGAAATGATGCCATAGAGTGTTTATTATGCAGGGGGATGCATTTGATCCTCAGAGATGATCTTCTCGGATACCTGGCAATCCTCTGAGAAGGAAGGAATCATAGAAGGAATGCATTCCATGGTTAATTAAAATCTCATCAGCATGCAAGCAAATATTTATTTTCAGATAAACCTAAATGCTTCCTGCTTTAATTAATTCTTTATAGAGCAAAGCAGACTCATTTTGCTGGCCACATCCAGCAGAGGGCAGGATGCTCCTACCAAGGGCCAGCTGTCTACAGCCTCTAGTCAGTACATTACAACTCTCTATCAAAGGAACGAGCATTTTCCTGGTCTCAGGACAGTCCTCAATTTCTTGTAATCATCTGAGTAAATCTGTCTTCAACTTGAAAACAGAAGTTGTAGGCCATGGACTTGTAAGGAGAAGTTTGCTTTAGAGCATGCACGCATTCTGTTTGGGACTATCATCTTTAAAAAACGTGGAAAGTAGCCAATTTCTGCCTTGCTACAGAAGGTACGTAGAGAACTGACTTAGGATTCTGACTGTATGCTGTCTTTGTCAAACCTGAGTTACTCTAGACACATGTCCTGCCTCACTCCTGTCACCTTCCCTACCATAACGATCCCTCTGTCCTTTGAAACTGATAGCAGCTCCCCACTGACTTCTTGTCTGCTTCCCCTTCCCAACCCCGTTGGATAGGACATGAGCTCACAACTAACTCAAATCTCCCCTCTTACCAAATATAACTCCGGCATGAGGACATGAGTGGTTCTTCCTCATGCTGTGATGTAGGCCACTAGGGAGAGGCTTTTTACTAGGCGTTGAGTGCCACAAGGTTTTGAGCATTTATTCTATTCTAGGTAGATGCAAAATAAAAGACAACACAGATGTCAAACCATGAACTAGAAGTTCCTTGTTAGTCCGCATACACTTTTGGGTAGAGTGGCATCTGGGAGGCCTAGGTAATTGGAGAGGATTTGCATCCTCTCAAGACATCCTCTCCCATCTCTCCAGGAAGATGGAAGCAAATTTACTTTCAGTTGTATTATTTCTGTATACTTTGGTACTGAAATTTTTCTTTAATAAAAAATTAATGTAAAAATATGCCCTCTAGTCATCAAAAATCCCAATGACAACAAGAAAATCTTAAATACAAGTTCAAAACCATTGACCTAAAATATGTTTGTGAGAAAAATCAGGTCAAGCAGCTCTCCCCAAGGGTACATCTAGGAGTAAAGCACTATTAAATTCTGTTAAGAATCTTTCCATTATTGTTGAGTTTTTAATATAATCACCTCTTAATATTCACCCTTTCTTAAATGAGCTTAAATGTTGGGCCAGAGGAATATGTGGCATTTTTACAACTGTCAGAACCCATCTTTTGGGCCCAGGTACTTTGAACAGGAAAGTGATAATTGGCCAACCTCTCTCACCAATGGCTTGATTATCACCACATCATCCAGAATGCTCTGATCACTTCTTGGATGCCATGAGGAATTCTTAATCCTCTTGGCAGAATGCCTTAATCCAACTTAAATGTCCCAGCTAGCACCAAGCCTAATTAACCTGTTGCAGGTATTTCCAGCTTCTGTAGCTCCAGAAGACCCCAGCCCTGGTTACTCCAGACCCTATCACACTCCTTCATTATGTCAGAAAGAAGAATGGCACTTGCTTTCAGTCACTCAGTAATATTACTGAGATTGGCAGAAGAGACTATGCCTACAGGAGCTTGTGATTGGTCTGATACCAGGTTTGTATTGATGGAAGTGAATGTTCTACTATGATCAGTGAAATTGGAATCCATGCACAGCCATTCCCTTCTTCTGACTATGTAAACTCCTACTGTCTTTTTTCATTGGTCTCAGAGGCTACATTTCTATGTACTATCCCAAATATTGTACCATTAGGCCCTAACAAAGTCTTCTCTCTAATGGCCATTTGCCTATTTGTAGAACTTAGAGGTAGAGCAGGCTGAACTGGTTATAAAGGAGACAAGACTATCAGCTTTCAGCTCTGAAGGTAGCAGCAGGAGAAGATGGAAGAATTCCTCCACTTCCACTGTAAAAGCACTGTGAACACAGGTGTAATTGGGAGCCAAAACTGAAAAAAAGTCTGTGGAAGAGAAGCTGTGACAAGCCAGATATCACAGTCAAGGGCACAACGCCTGCAAGCATCAGTCACTGGAAGAGTTCAAGAATTGAGACCTCAAAAGCCAGGGGTCCTTACACTTAAGCCCAGAGGCTCTCAAATTTGCTGCTGGCCAGAGCAACAGGCCACTGAAAAGACTAGAAGTCAACCTAAAAGACTCCAGGCCTGGAAAGTGGGGGACAACAAAATAGTAACAATACTGAATTATAAATCAAAGAAGATGTGTGTGTGGGTGTGGGTGTGGGTGTGTGCATGTGTGTGTGTGTGTGTTTGTACCAATATTAACAAATGATTAAATATATAAAGAAAATGCATTGAGCACTTGAATTAATAAGCCTCTAGCTTAGACCAAGAAGACTATACTTGTCAAAGCTTAGGATTATGAGCATCTGGATATGGAAATCTACACTTCTAGAACCCAGAGGTAGCAAAGGTAAGACCTCTTCCATCTTGTCTATCTTTGATATGGCCTCAATATGACCTTCATTTCATTTCATTTTTACCATCAGTATTATGAAGATCAAGCCTGAAGAGAGAGTATATGTCCAGAAAACATACATGTATATATACAAACACACACATATTTGTACCAATATTAGCAAATGATTGAATAAGGAAAAGAGTAGGAACAATAGACATAAGCACCAACAGAATACAAAAGATGGAAGAAAAAAATCTCAGGCATAGAAGGCATTGTAGAAGAAATTGATATATCAGTCAATGAAAATGTTATATCTAAAAAATTCCTGACCCAAAAAAATTCCAGAAAATCTGGGATACCATGGTAAGATCTAACCTAAGAATAATAGGAACAGAAAAAGGTGAAGAGTCACAGCTCCAAGGACCAGAAATTATTTTCACCAAAATCATAGAAGAAAACTTTCCTACCTAAAGGAAAAGATACCTATAAACATATGAGAAGCTTACAGAACACCTACTAGACTGGACCAGAAAAGAAATCCTCCTAACACATAATAATCAAAACACAAAATCTATAGAACAAATAAAAGATATTAAAAACAGAAAGGAAAAAAGGCCAGGTAGCATACAAAGGCAGAGCTATCAGACCCAACTTCTTAATAAAGACTCTAAAAGCTAGAAGAACCTGGAAAGATATCTTGCAACCTCTAAAAATACCACAGATATCATCCAGAAAAACTCTCAATCACCATAGATGGAGTAAAAAAAGAAATTTTGAGACAAATCCATATTTAAGCAGTATCTATCCACAAATCCTTCCCTATTAAAAAAAATACTAGAAGAAAAACTTCAACCCAAGGAGAATAAGTACATCTAAGAAAATACAGGAAATAAGTAATTCCATACCAGCAAAAACAAGAAAAGTACACACACACACACACACACACACACCACCACCACCACCACCACCACCACCAACAACAACAACAACAGCAACAATAACAATAAAACAATATCAAAATAGCAGGAAGAAACAATCACTAATCATTAGTATCTCTGAACAGCAATGAACTCAATTCCCCAATAAAAAGAAAGGCTAACAGAATGGATATAAAAACAGGATCCATCATTCTTCTGCATATAAGAAACACACCTCAGCAATAAAGACAGACATATCTCAGAGTAAATGGCTGGAAAAAGTTTTCCAAGCAAACGAACCCAAGATGCAAACTGGAATAACCATTCTAATATCTAGTACTTTCAACCAAAATTAATCAAACACAGAGGGAAGAACACTTCATATTTATATTCATCAAAGGGAAAATTTACCAAGATGATATCTCAATTCTGAACATATATGTTCCAAACACCAGGACACCTATATTTGTAAAAGAAATGTTGCTAAAGTTTAAACTGCACATTAAACCTCCCACATCACTAGTGGGAGACTTCAACACCCTACTCTCACCAATTGAAAAGTCATCAAGACAGAAACTAAAAAGAGATATAATGAAACTAACATACATTATAAAACAAATGGACCTAACAGACATCTACAGAATATTTCACCCAAACACAAAAGGGTGTGCCTTTTTCTTAGCATCTCATGGAACCTTCTCCAAAATTGCACATATATTTGCATACAAAGAAAGACTCAACAGACACAAGAAGATTAAAATAATGCCTTGCATCCTAACAGATCACCATGTACTGAAGCTGGAGTTCAACAACAGAAAGAATAGAAAACCAACATATTCATGGAAACTGAACAGCTCTCAACTGAATGATCATTGGGTGAAAGAAGAATTAAATAAACAAAAGACTTTCTAGAATCTAAAGAAAATGAAGACACAGCATACCTAAACTTATGGGACATAGTGAAAGCAGTGCTAAGAGGAAAGTTCATAGCAGTAAGTGCCCTCATAAAGAAATTGGAGAATTCTCACACTAATTAAAATTATACCTGAGAGTTCTAGAAAAGGAAAAAAGAAGCAAACACACCAAAGGAGAGTAGAAAGCAGGAAATAATCAAACTCAGGGTGGAAATCAATCAATCAGAAACAAAGAAAATCATACGAAGAATCAACAAAACCAAGAGCTAGTTCTTTTTAAAAAATTAACAAGAATGACAAACCCTTAGCCAAAAACTAACTAAAAGGCAGAGAGACAGTACCCAAATTGGTCAAAAATAAAAAGGGTAACATAACAATGGGCACAGAGTAAATTCAAAGAATCACCAGGTCTTATTCAAAATTCTTTACTCCATAAAATTGGAAAAACCTAAATGAAATAGATTTTCAAGACAGATGCCAATTACCAAAGTAAAATCATGGTCAGGTAAACTATGTTATTAGTTTTATAATCCCTAAGGAAATAGAATCAGTCACTAAAAGTCTCCTAAACTAAAAAAGTCCAGGACCAGAAGGTTTAAGTGAAGAATTCTACTGGACTTTCAAAAGGAGAGCTAATACTAATACTCCTCAAACTATTCCACAAAATAAAAACTGAAGGAACATTGCCAAACTATTTCTATGAGGCTACCATCACCTTGATATGTAAACCACACAAAGATTCAACAAAGTGAATTTCAGACCAATCTCTATCATGAACATTGAAGCAAAATACTCAATAAAATTCTTATAAATGGAATCTAAGAACTTATCAAAGACATCATCCACCATGATCAAGTTGGCTTCATCCTGAGGATCAAGGAGTAGTTCAATATACAAAAGTCTATCACTGTAATCTGCTATGTAAACAAAGTAGAAAAAAACACATCATCTCATTAGATGCTAAAAAAGCCTTTGACAAAATCCAACATTACTTCATGTTAAAATTCTTGGAGAGATAAGTGATGCAAGGCATATACCTAAACATAACAAAAGCAATAAACAGCAAGTCAATAGCTAATATCAAATTAAATGGAAAAAAAACTTAAATCAATTCCACTAAACTAAAGAACAAGATAAGACTGCCTTATCTATCTATCTATCTATCTATCTATCTATCTATCTATCTATCTATCTCTATCTCCTCAATATAGTACTTAAAGTTCTAGCTAGAGCAAATAAGAAAACTCAAAGAGATCAAGTGGATACAAACTAGAAAGGAAGAAGTCAAAGTTTTCTGATTTGCAGATATGATTGTATACATAAGTGACCCCAAAAATTCTAACAGAGAGCTCCTACAGCTAATAAACACCTTCATCAAAGTGACTGGATAAAACATTAGCTAACAAAAAAAAAATCAGTAGCCTTCCTTTATACAAATGATAAGTGGGCTGAGAAAGAAATTAGGGAAATAACACCCTTCACAATAGCCACAAATAACATAAAATAGGTTATTATGACTCTGCCAAGAAAGTGAAAGACCTATATGACAAGAACTTGAAGTCACTGAAGAAAGAAATCGAGGAAGATATTTGTAGATGAAAAAATTTCCCTTGCTCATGGATAGTTAGGATAGTGAGAACGGCTATCTTAACAAAAACAATTCACACATTCAATGCAATCCCATCAACATTCCAACATAATACTTTACCTTGACAGAGCAATTCTTGACTTCATATGGAAAAACAGAAAACCCAGAATAGTTAAAACAATCCTGAACAATAAAAGAACTTCCAGGGGTATCACTATCACTGACTTAAAGCTGTACTGCAGAGCAATAGTAACAAAAACTGCAAAGAATTGGTATATGAAAAGACAGGTTGATCAGTGGAATTGAATCAAAGACCCTGAAACAAACCCATACACCTATGGATACTTGATTTTTAACAAATAATGCAAAACCATGCAATAGAAAAAAGAAAGTATCTTCAGCAAATGGTGCCGCTCTAACTGGATGTCTCCATATAGAAGAATGCAAATAGATCCATGTTTATCACTCTGCAGAAAACTCAAGTCCAGTGGATCAAATACCTCAATATAAAACCAGATACATTTAAGTCTAATAGAAGAGAAAGTGGGGAATATCCTTGAATTTATTGGTACAACAAATTCAAGATCCAATGACTCAGGCTCCAAAATTAATAATTGATAAGTGGGACCTCATGAAACTAAAAAGCTTCTGTTTGACAGAGACCACTGTCATTAGCAACCTACAGATGGAGAAAGAGTTTTTACCAATCCTAAGTCTGACAGAGTGCTAATATCTAAAATTTATACAGAACTCAAGAAGTTAGACAACAACAACCAAAATTAAAATATGGGGTTCAGAGCTAAACAAAACATTCTCAACAGAGGAACCTCAAATGGCTGAGAAATACTTAAGGAAATATTCAAAGTCCTTAGTCAGCAAGGAAATGCAAATCAAATTGGCTCTGAGATTCCATCTTACACCGATCAGAATGGCTAAGATCAAAATCTCAAGTAATAGCATATGCTGGCAAGGATGTGGAGCAAGGGGAACACTCCCCCATTGCTGGTGGGAGTGCAAACTTATACAACCTCTTTGGAAATCAATTTGATAGTTTCTAAAAAAACTGTAAATAATGCTACCTCAAGATCCAGCTGTAACACTCCTGGGTGTATACCCAAAAGACACTCCAGTATACCCCAAAGAGACTTGATTAACTATATTCCTAGCAGATTTATTCATAATAGCCAGAAACTGGAATCAACCTAGATTTCCCTCAGCTGAAGAATGGTGAAGAAAATGTGGTACATCTACACAATGAATTACTACTCAGCTATTTAAAAAGAAAGCTGTCATGTATTTGTAGAAAAAAAGGATAAAACTTGAGAATATCATCCTGAGTGAGGTAACTCAGACCTCACTCAAACCCGAAAGGGCATGCATGCTATGTACTCACTTATAAGTGAATATTAGCTATAAAGCACAGGATAGCTACAGATGCAAAGAAGCAAAACAAGAAGGAAGGCCCAAGCAAGGATGCTTGAATCTCACTTAGAAGGGGGAATAAAATAGTTATAGGAGACAGATGGAGGGAGGGACCTGGGAGTGAGAGGGGATGGGAAGGGGAATGGGGAATTTCAGGATCAGATTGGGGAAGGCAAGGTAAATGGCCAAATAGCCCTATAAATGAATAGAAATCTGTAGCTGCCAGGGTGAGGGGGCAGGGTGGGGGCATCTTGAAGATGTGCCAGAGACCCAGGATAAAGGAAGCTCCCAAGAAAAAATTGGGGTGACCTTAGATGAGACTCACAGCAGTGGGGATATAGAACCTGAAGAGGCCACTTCCAGTAGCTAGGCAGGAACCCCAGTGGTACAACAGAGACACCAACCTACCCACAAAACTTTTAACCCAAAATGTATCCTGCCTTCAGAAATGTAGGGATGGAGGATGGAGCAGAGACTAAGGGAGTGGTCAACCAATAACCATCCCAACTAGATACCCATCCCATGGGTAAGCATCAATCCCTGACACCACTAATGATATTCTGTTATGCTTGCACACAAGAGTCTAGCACAGCAGTCCTCTGAGAGACTCCACCTAGCAGCTGACTCAGACAGATGCAGAGACCCATAGCCAAAGAATGGATGGAGCCTGGGAACTCTCATGGAAGAGCTGGGGAGAGATTAAGGGCCCCAAATGGGATAAGAACTCAACAGAAATACCAACAGTCAACTAACCTGGACTCTTGGTGGCTCTCAGAGACTGGATCACCAACCAAATGTCATACACCAGCTGTACCTAGCACCCACACACACATGTAGCAAATGTGTTGCTCGGTCTTCATATATAGGTCCTGAACAACTAAAGCAGGGACTATCCCTAAAGCTCTTGCCTGTCTCTGGAATCTGTTCCTCTAACTCAGCTGTCTTGTCTGACCTCAGTGGGAGAAGAAGCTCTTAGCCCCGCAGAGGGTTAATGTGCCAGTGTAGGGTGATATGCAGCTGAGGCTTCCATCCTCTCAGAGGAGAAGGGGTTGGGGAAGGGGGCAGGGACTGTGGGGGGACTGTGAGGAGGGAACAGGGATCAGGATGTAAAGTAAATAAATAAAATAAAATATTGACCTTATGTTCAGCTTAGAGGAGAGAGACACATATATAAAGACATGAGCTCTTGGTCACCTACGGGCAGAGCAGCCAAGCAGCACAGCAGTCCAGAACTAATACAAGGCATAATGCTGCTCCCATAGGCTTGGTCAGCAGAAGGTTAAGGGCATATTTCTCAAAGCAAGTTTATTGAATATTACTATGTACAAGGCAGTGTAGTGAGCACTTTCACAGTGTTGTAAACAAGACAGATGTGACACTTACCTGTGTTCATGGAGTTTACATTCTAGGAAAACAGACATAAATTACATCTTGACAAATGCCAAGTCAAATAAATAGAGCACTGGGAGAGGCCCTTCAGTTCTATGATCAATAAAGGTGCCTAGATTACTCAACAGCCCGTGTTCAATTAACAGCTCCATCTGTTGCTTGAAAACCAGAGGGTAGCCTGCATTTTTGGCCCTTCCCTCTCCTCCATACAGAGTTCAATTGTATGGTCTACACAGTCTACTGAAATACTAACACACACACACACACACACACACACACACACACACACTGAACGTTCCCCAGGCACACTTGTTCTTTAGAGACCGTGACAATTTTGAAAACCATAGTCAGTTGTTGTGTTGAACATTCTTTGATTTTAGTTTATCCAATCATTTGTCACGATCAGATGAGAGTTATGTATATGTGGGAAGAACATCACAGAAACAAGTCCAGTTTCTTGGTACATCCCATCAAGAAGATTAGGGTGTCAATGTGCATGTTCTTGATGATGCTAAATGCTAAATGGTCATGCCAGTGTCTGCTGAGTTTCTCCACATACTACTTGGCCTGAGATCACACAACATCTTATTTATAATTGCATTATTACTTGTTAGTTTTAGCATCCTCTGGCGTTTTAGCATTCCCTAAAACAGTTATTTCTCTGGCATCATCAAATGACAATGTTGTATCTCTGTTACTCCTACAACAATTATTCTTTGGAATTCTACTGTAATTCCAATGTTTTCCTGTGCTTCCTCCCATGTTTCCTTATTTATTCAATGATATTATTGTGTCATTAGAAACTCATGCATATTTTGCCTTCTATTTTTCTTCTATGAATATCCACTGTTGTGTTGTTGTTGTTGTTGTTGTTGTTGTCCTTTCTTTCTCTGGTTTGACCATCAAGAGGTCCTTGAGATAGATTTCTAGTCTTTTTAATATGTTAGCATCATTTTGGGTGCAAACTCTGGCACCATAACTCAATCTAAGTTTTTCTTGTGTTCTTTTTGTGTGTTTGTCTGGGGAGGTTGAATGTGTGTGTGCATACACATGTGCATGTACGCACTCAGGCCCGGTTTAAAACTTACATTGAAAATTGGTAGATAGAACCCAAATGATAGATAAATTCTTTTCGTTTGGATGCCCCTCAAAGTGACAAATCTGGGGGGAAATTGATGCATGGAAGCATACACAATACTCATGCTTCTATGCCTACTTTTCTATTGACTACAACCACACAAATGTACCTAGAACAAATGTACAATGAATTACACAGGTGCTTCAATATAGTGCATTGCATTCAGTAAAGTTTTCTGCTTTCAAACATTGTTGCTGTGTTCTCAGGAACTGAGAAACTGGGTTTCACCATCTAACACACTTGTTTGCAGTCTTAGAACACATATGAAGCCCTGTCAAGATTGTTAGCACACATCCCTGTGAAAAATATCTTTTCTCAGAAAGGGTGTACAGTGCAGTTCTTTAGTTTGGGTTTTAAACAATATAGTGAATATATCCATTGTGCCCTGTCATGGAGGCTAACTAATAGTATTTACTCTGTTTTTTTTTCCCTAAAGAACAGGCCACTTCAGTAAAAATTCACTCACCACAAACTTATATTTTCTTCCACTGATTTTTATATTTATTCTTTTCTTTTTGGCCAATTTGTCATGGTCAGTGTATTCATTTTTAGTGCAAATAGATCAAATGGATATTTGTACTGGCTGGTTTTGTGTCAACTTGACACAAGCTGGAGTTATCACAGTGAAAAGAGTTTCAGTTGAGAAAATGCCTCCATGGGATCCAGCTGTAAGGAATTTTCTCAATTAGTGATCAAGGGGGAGGGCCCCTTGTGAGTGATAGCATCTGTGGGTGACAGTCTTGGGCTCTATAAGAAAGCCAGCCGAGGAAGCCAGGAGAAGCAAGCAAGACAATAAGGAATATCCCTCCATGGCCTCTGTGTCAGCTCCTGATTCCTGACCTGCTTGAGTTCCAGTCCTGACTTCCTTTCATGATGAACAGCAATTGGAAGTGTAAGCTTAATAAACCCTTCCTCCCCAACTTCCATCATGGTCATGATGTTTGTGCAGGAACAGAAACCCTGACTAAGACAATAATGTTTGCATTCTATTTGGGTTACTCCTCTGTACCAATTAATAGTATTTTATAAGAAGTGAAATGCTTTTCATTTATCAACACAAGAAAAACAAATGGCATTAAAGAAGGGACCCATTTCCCCTATTCTCTCCTCCTCATTCCTCCCATCCCCATTGGTATACAGCCACATCACCTCATACTTTAATCACTCCTGTAGGTTTTTTTTCACAGATAATCAAAGATAAATAGATTTTCTTATATTTCATTTTGGAATAGCACCATATGTACCACACTGTAGATAAACTTGTGTGTTTTCTTCACTTAAAAATATAATCCAGAGGGGGGTTATAGATAATTATATAGATGGTAGACAGATGACAGATGATGATGATAGAATATAGATAGGTAGATAAATAGATAAATCGATAGATAGATAGATAGATAGATAGATTGATAGATAGAATAGATAATTAAATAGATAAATAATAGATGGATAGATGAATGCATACAAAAATACATATATACATACATATACCTAGATGAAGCAAAAATCAGAAAAGATAAGCTCTTAGCCATGTAATGCTTTTCTGTTCTTGAACTGATACCTGTTCTTGTTCTTGTTTTTGTTGCTGTTGCCATCACCTGTGGCCATCAGATTCCTGCCTCCTCAGCTCTCTCCTTGAGTTACACTAGCAGATCTCCAGGGGGCTTCTGGGTATTTATGTTCTACTGCTCCATCATTGAATCCTCTTTTCCTAAGGTGTCTAGCTTCAGAGAGTGAGCAGCTCCTAGTTTTCCTATCTCTCTAGTCTATAGACAGTTATGGGACCATTCAGCCCCCACAAGTGTAAGCCCATCTAAAACTCTTTCATGTATAGTGATGTATGAGTGTGTGTGGGCACATACACATACAAATCCAGTCTGGGAAGCAATGGATCTACTTTTCTTAGGCTAGTGATTTTTGACCTGAGCTTTAACTGAAGACTGTGAATACATTGTAGGAAGTAAGATATTGGAGGAGAGGATGCTTCAGAGAAAGCATACTACAGAGACAATGACCCTGAAGAGTGAGTGAAGAAGCTCTATCTTGGGAGCACAGCAATGTAAGGGTGGGAATCACTGTTAGACAGGACTGAAATGGGAGACCCAAGGCCAGATCATTGGGGCTAGAGAAATGTGTAAGTGGTGGCTTTGAAGAAGATAAATGGCTTAAAGGACATGGTAAAATTTACTGAGGAAAGTTCGGTAGCAGCAATGAAGATTCTAGACTGACAAAAAAAAAAAAAAAGATACTGTGAAGCCAATTAGAAAACTAAAGTTCTAAATCAGGGAGAGACAATTTAAAAGAAAAACTCTGCTGGCAATTAAAGTGGAACTAATGTTGAGAAAGGAGAAAAGGAACAGATTGAGAGGACTCGGCTACTCCTTGACTGCAGGGGCCAAGAGCGATGAAGGAATCAAGGACAGCTGCAGAAAAAGTATCTTGTGTCTGTATGAATATGGCACCTATCAATAATAAAGGATCAGCTTCCAGAACTCAAGAAGTTAGACTACAGAGAACCAAATAACCCTATTAAAAATGGGGAACAGAGCTAAACAAAGAGAAGCACCTAAAGAAATGTTCAAGATCTTTAGTCATCAGGAAAATGCAAATCAAAACAACCCTGAGATTCCACCTGACACCAGTCACAATGGTTAAGATCAAAAACTCAGGTGACAGCAGATGCTGGTGAGGATGTGAAAAAAGAGGAACACTCCTCCATTACTGGTGGAATTGCAAGCTGGTACAAACCACTCTGGAAATCAGTTTGACAGACCCTCAGAAAATTGTACATAGTACTACCTGAGGACCCAGCTATACCACCCCTAAGCATATACCCATAAGACGCTCCAATATGTAATAAGGACACACGCTCCACTATGTTCATAGCAGACATATTTATAATAGCCAGAAGCTAGAAACAACCTAGGTGTCCCTCAACAGAGGAATGGATACAGAAAATGTGGTACATTTACACAATGAAATACTACTCATATATTAAAAACAACAACTTCATGAAATTCACAGGCAAATGGATGGAACTTGAAAATATCATCCTGAGTGAGGTAACTCAGTCACAAAAGAATAAACATGGTATGTACTCACTGTAAGTGGATATTAGTCCCAAAGTTCGGAATATCCAAGATTCAATTCACAGACCATATGAAGCCTAAGAAGAAGGAAGAGCAAAATGTGGATGCTTCAGTGTTTCCTAGAAGGGTGAACAAAATACTCACAGGAGGAAATATGGAGGCAAAGTGTGAAGCAGAAACTGAAGGAAAGGTCATCCAGAGACTGCCCTACCTGAGGATACATCCCATATATAGCCACCATACCCAGATGTTCTTGTGGATGCTGGGAAGTGTTTGCTGACAGAAGCATGATAGGCTATCTCCTGAGAGACTTAGGCAGAGCCTGACAAATACAGAGGCAGATGCTCATAGCCAACCATTGGACTGAGTGTGGGGTCCAGGATGGAGGAGTTGGAGAAGGGACTGAAGGAGCTGAGGGGGTTTGCAGTCCTATGGAGGGAGTAACAGTGTCAACTGGCCAAAAACCCCGGAGCTCCCAGAGACTGGACCACCAACCAAAGAATTCACGAGGAACCCATGGTGCTGGCCACAAATGTGGCAGAGGAGGGACTTATTGGCCATCAGTGGGAGGAGAGGCCCTTGGGCCTGAGGATGTTAGATGGCCTCATGTAGGGGAATGCTAGTTAGGGAAAACAAGAGTGGACAGGTGGGTGGGGAGCACCCTCATAGAGGCAGGGGGAGGAAGGAGGGATGGGGGTTTCCGAAGGGGAGACCTGGAAAGAGGAAAACATTTGAAATGTAAATAAAGTAAATATCCAAAATAAATAAATAAATAAATAAATAAATAAATAAATAAATAAAGTGATGTCTATGGCTTAGGCAGGAAATAGAAAGTGGGATATCCAGGAGACAGAAATGATTTTGGGAGAGTGCCAGGTGATGGAGATTCCCCCAGGGAAGATATGACACATAGTACCTGAGCACAGGTAATCAGCCATGTAGTAGAATGTAGATTAGAACAAATGGGTTACTTTAAATTATGAGCTAGTTAGAGAACAGCCTAGCTATATGATCAAGGTACTTGTTAAATATATTGTGGGGCAATGATCTGTGACAGGCTGTCTGGCACCCAGTTGAGCACAGGCGAAAACTCTGGGAGACTCAGCAAAATCCGCAAGGGACTGGAAACATTATGCCAACGCTCCTAGGAGGCCTTTGGCTCCAGTCACAGTCACGTATCACCCCTCCCCAGGTAGAGGCGTGGTCACACATCTCCAAGCCATCCCCATGTTAATCAGACACCTAGAGTCTTAGCCATGCCCCTTCCCAGTTACTATACCTGCCTCTCCTCTCCCAGAGAGGCGGGGGTTCAATTCCATCCTCGCCCCTCTCCACACGATGAAAATAAACGTCTTAGAATTATGGACTGTCTCTTCATCTGGACCCATCATGGGAAGGGAGGGTGGGATCCCACCCTCGATTAAGGAGCCATGTCTAATCTCTCACTGAGGGTTTCCCAGCACTCGAAGACGGTATCCATTTACCCAAGCCTAAGCAGTTAGCCTGGCGCCCCAAGCTGCCAGAGACCTGGTCTCAGCAGGAATCCCAGCTGCACTCAGGCTAGCCCGTTTGTGGCACCCTGCAGCGACTGCGGTGCCCCGGGCTAGAGAACCCACTGAGACAGCTGCCATGCATTCCCCAGGAATGGCCCCCTCCCCCACCCACGTGCAGAGCCCACAAAGGTTTCCCACAGCCCCCATAACCCCCATCTGCCCATCAGACTGTGTGCAAAGATGCGTGGCCTCTTCCCTAGTGTCCCCTGTCCCACCCAGAGCCGCAGCGCCCCAGACAGACACGTGGGGCTTCTTTCCACCACGCCAGGCTAGTTCCAACAATATATGTTGATTCTGATTCTTATTTCTGAGAGCATGGGAGGACAAACCAGACCAACTTGTACCAGTGGCTCTCACTAACAGCAGACTGTTCACTCCACTTGTCTTTCAGATCCCTCAAAATTCTCTCTAGAACTATAGCCACCATTGTTTACAAATTTCAAAATTCAGCTCTGTCTCTCATCTTGGTGCATATGTACAAAGGTTTATGTGCACATCAGTGTGTGTGTATGTAAACACATGCACGATTATGTGTGAAGGCCAGAGGTCAACTTTAGGTATTATCCTTAAGTGATACTCACTTGGCTTTTGAAGTGGCTCTTCCTCACTGGGTCCTGGAGTTCGATAATTGGGCTAGGCTGACTGGCCAGATGGTCGCAGGGATCTATATCTCTATTTCCCCAGCACTGCAGTTACAAGCAAAGCCAGCACTCCTTACTTTTTAAGTGAGTGCTGGGGCCCAGCTCAGATCACCATACTTTCATGGCATTCACTTTTACTAGTGATATATCATCATGATTTCTTTTGAGTCACTGTTGATTTTGTAGTATAAGGGATTGAATCCAGTGTCACAGACTATAGGTAAATAGTCCACCAGAGAGCTACATCCTCAGCCCCTTCCATAAGTAATTAATTATTATAATGTAATGGATTCTATAGATTCTATATATTATATAATGCATTATACAGTAAGGTTTAATATATATGTATGTGTGTGCATATATATATGTATGCAGATGTGTCCTTTAATCATTCTAGTTGTTCAGTTCTTTGAGTTTGTCTTCATTTTGTACTCCATGTCTTCTTAGCACACACATACATATATATGGATATTCACTTGACACTTTGCTATCACTAATTAAAAGCCCTCTATAATCTCATGGGCAGGACACCTTTTCTAATTCCCAACTCCCTGAATCCCATGATTGTTTCAGGCCTCATGTTTCGCTGGTTCTACCAAAATTCCACCAACCATGCTGCTATCTTATCCTAATACGCAACATGGCAATATAATAGTAATATTCAATATAATTCAATAATTATATTAATTTCCTTTCCTATGTCTTCAACTCACTTAGGTTACTCTCAGTGTGTATGTAGACTTTCTTAGCCAAGCCACCAATATTATAATTAAATAGTGCTTTGAGGAGTTATATACAAAAAAAGCAAAGGTCTGAGATATGAGTTAATAGTAGAGTCCTTGTCTAGTAACTACGTGGCTGTGACTCTATTCCTGAACATGGGAAAATAAAAGTATATGCTAAGAAGAGAATCGAGTTCTGGATATTTGCTTCACTGGTTCTGTCTTCATGATTTTGTTGCAAATTGTCTTTGCTAGCTAAGTGTAATGGTGCAACACCTTTAATCTCAGCACTCAGTGGAACAGAGGATAACCTGGTCTACAGACAGAATTCCTGGACATCCAGGGCTACATAGAAAGAGCCTGTCTTAAGAAGCAAACAAACAGAAAAAAAATTATCTCATAGGGGCTGGCAAGATAGTTCAGTATTTGGGAGCTCTTGCTGTTGCAGAGGACCCAGGTTCATTCCTGTCACCTACAAGCAGCTAACAACTGTGTAACTCTCATTCCAGGGCATCAATTGCCTTCATCTGACCTCCAAGGGCTCTCCATGCATACAGAGCACAGACATATATTTAGGTAAACATTTATCACTCAAAATAAAATTAAATACACCTTTAAAATGTTTTTCCCTTAATGGAAGGGAAATGAGGGCTGTGAAGTAGTCTCACTGTCTTTCTGAATTTTGGTACTCTCCTCCTACCTGGGCAATTCCTGTTAGCCTGATACCCTGGTATATATATATATATATATATATATATATATATATATATATATATATCTTTGTAGTTTGAGTGTGCCCTATGCACAGCTTTTGTTTTACATTTATTGTTAATATATATATGACATGTGGCATGAATAGGAACTAGCCAATATATTTATCTAGGAAATCCTGTATTCCTATTAAGATATGCATCACTGGTTTGACTTTTATTTCCATAAATTATTATGTTTTTTAACCATGAATTATTTTACCCAGTTTCAACCTCTACTCTTTGTGTTTTGCTTTTGCTTTCAGCATTATTTCTGTGATCTGTATGACACAATTTTTGTGAAATATCTCCCTTTACTGCATGTATTTGCTCTATAATATGAGCATAAGCCATCAATTTCTAAGTCCATGGATATTTGTGAGAATCCTAATTATTAGTTTACATCTACAAAAACATCAAGGTATCATTATGTGGAAATATATTTTCACTGTTTTAAATGATTAAAGAAGAATAGAATTGGTCATAGACTAAATATACATATATCACTATAAGAAATGGGCAAGAAGTTTTTCAAAGTTTTTGAATTGTTATGTATTCTTTAATTAATACATGAGCGATCCAATTGTTCTGTATTTTGCCAGGATCTTGGAGTAATAAAGTGTCTTCATAATTGCAATACTTTCTTGAATGTATATAGGTTTATTCTTTTGGTTTTCACTTGCATTTCTATCATTAAGTATCTTTGTTTGTTTTTCTGTTGCTGTGATAAAACCCCATGAACAAGGCAATTTATGAAAGGAAGGGTTTATTTGGCTTAGGGTTCCAGAGGGATAAGAATGTAGCAACAAGCACCAGGCATGGCAGCGGGACCTGCTGAGAGATCACATATTGAACCATAAGTAGGAAACTGAGAGAGTGGATTCAAAATATCAATTCTCAAAGTCCACTCCCAGTTACTTATGTCCTTTAGCAAGGCTGTACCTTCTAAGAATCTAACAATGCCACTAACCAGGGACAAAGTCTTCAAATGCCAGAGTCTATGGGGAACATTTTCATTCAAACCACTATACTAAGTATCCTCTGCTGGGAATATTATCTGTTACTTTTTCTTATGTTCCAGTCTTTGGTCTAAAGAAGAAAAGGGCATTTCTCCTCTTATAACTGAGCTGAGAATTATTTTACATTAAGAATTCAAGACCTTTGCAGGTGTGCACTTTGCCTGTGTCATCCCTCATCTGGTATATTTTTCTTTCCATGTTCTGTGGATCAGATGACAATATTATATCCATGGTTATTTCTTATTTGATAATTTCACCATAGATCTTAAATGGTATGCCTCTGAATTTAAGAGATATTTACTGAAATAGAAGTGAAGAAGAGTGAGACAGAGACAAAGAAGTAGAGAGAGAATGGGTTTGAGCACCAAACAGTCTGTGTGAGCAAAAGTTGAGAATCAGAAATTATTTGCTCCAGCAACTTCTATGTGTGACATTTTGTCAACATCAGTTTTTGCTTGTTTATTTTCTTTGTTACCTTTTTGACTTTTGTTTCTTGGGGCAGGGTCTTACAATGTAGCTCAAGCTAGCATTAGACTTTCAGTTTCCAATGCTCGACCTCCCTAGTTTAACAAAAGATTGGGAAAAAAGGAGTTTAGATCAAACCAGTTATAGAAAAATAGTAACTTGATCAAGAGGATATATTTCTTGTTATTTTCTCCTGATATTCACATGTTAAAGCCCTAACCTCTATCTGATGGCATTACTCCTGAGAGGTAATTCAATTCACATATCCTGAGAATGGACCACCATAATAGGATGTGCTCTTCATGAGAAGAGGAGATACTAACATTATCTCCCCACTGTGAAGATAGCAAAAGAAGGCAACTGACTGAAACCTGTTAGAACCCAGGCCTCTCTATCTGATCTGGCTTCAGATCTCACAGCCTGAAAGAATCAAGCCATATGCCTACCCCAGCTCTGTATGGGACAGAGAATTATGAAGTAGTCTGTGCTGGGAGTCAACAGCCATCAATTTACAGTGTCTTTGTTCTTCTATGCTTTTTGTCACATAGGTTCTGTTGAACCAAATCATGTGATTTGAAACTTTTAGCAACCACAAAGAGGTTATTAAACAAGAGAGTCAATTTTTCCTTTGTTCTCATGTCCAGAGACATCGAGGGGAGATCTGCTCACAGAGATTGGCTGGAGGAGGGTTGCTCTTCAAAGAGGGTCCTTTGGATTCCCTGATAACCCCATCCCATCATAGCTGCTAGACAATCTCCCACCCACCACCCTTATCCTTATCATTAATGAATTATCTCTCCAGGTTTTAAAGGGAGGGCTCTTTCCCTTTAAGGCTCCATCATGCTTAGTTCACTGTAGATTATATTATTTCTGTGTAATGTTCTATCTTGCACTTCAAGGCCCAGTCATGGTCCCCATACCCTTACAACTGTGTCTTCTGAAGGTGTCCTGTGTCAACTTTTTTTTCCATACCTACCTCTGCTGCTTGCCTTTTGTTATAATTAATATAAAACAGAAATAAGATTCAAAGCACAGAATATGTATGCTGGTAACCTATCCTTAGGCTTCTCATCCTCTGAAACTGAGAGAAATAAATATTTATTGTTTGGTCTATACAGTCTACAGTTGCTTTATGCCAACGTCCTGGAACACAACAGAAAGGTCCATTAGTCTACTGGTACTTGTAAGCTTAGATTTTTTAAATTAGGATTCTTAAACGCTTCAACCTCCCTTTTAGCTCACCAACCAGAGATAACAGAAGAAGATTGTTAATAGGACAAGGAGAATGTGGACTTGTTTGGAAGTAGTTCTTTGAGCTTATTCCAATATTCGTTATCAGGTTATCAGCAGTCCAGTCCATAACACCAAACTCAATCAGTAGCAGCAGTCCATCCACTACAAACCCCAAACACAAATCAATAGTAGCACCTCAATTCAGAAGAAACCTTGAGGTTCTGCCAAATCAGAATGAGTCCATAGAAACAGCAAGAAGCAGCTGAATTATCACAAGGTTCATTTTCCACTATGAAGACACAACAAGAAAAGATCAGCAAAGTGTTGCAAGGCATACTAATGTCTGTGGAGTTATATTTGTATTCTTTCTAAACATCATGTGACCTCTCAAGTGTCTGTTTTAGCAAAATATCACATGCCCTCTCAACAGACAACTTCCAGAAAAACAGCACGTGTCTGTTCTCAACAAAACATCCTCTCATGTGTCTACTTCAGCAAAATATCTTCTCAAAAGAAAGTTTCCAGAAAAAAATCACATGACAATCTCCAAAGAAACCTGAAACTCTCACCTCAGGTACTGGTGTGAAATTATATCAGAGAACAACTAAGATACATTGGGAAAAGTCCTCAATGGCCTATGATGCTAGATTCTAGACTACAGATAATTGGTTGTATTCTCATGAACAATAGTGGTACATTAACAGTTGCTTAATACTGGATATATATATATATATATAGGATATAGGATATAGACATTCAGAAAGATTAATTTGGCAAAAGCATTCTTGGAAAGGTGATTTGATACCAATTAATACATAATTCCAAGATACTGGAGAAAAAAGTTTTAAAATCAAACAGTATTATTGAGCATGAAAAGAAAGAACAGATATCAAAAACACTTTGTTCAGTAGCTCAGGATGGGTCATTGAAATCTGCAACTTTCCCAAGCTCTCCAGAAAATTCTGGTATACAAACAAACATGAAAAGTTTGAGAGTGGCGTGTGCTGACACCAGATGGTGACATAAGGAAGTCCTGACCTCTGTACAGAGATTTGTGGTGAAGGGAAAGGAAACCAGCTAGAGAAATCCTAAGAAAGGAAGCTTAACCAAAAGGAAGATGCACATAATTATTTGTCTGCTATTTGAAGAAATGGCTTCATTCCAGGTACTGTCTCATGCAAATACCAAGTGTTTCTCTGTGCTGGTCCATGAAACATCAGGAGGTGCATTCATTGATCCCAAGAGGACATCATGAGTCAGGCAACTGTAGATTACCTATAAATAGAGGGAAAAATTCTGGTGGGGGCTGTTCATTATTGTTTGTACAAAACATGTTTATGGTTTTATTAAATTGTAATGTATTTTACATTTCATTTCATATATTTTGGGGACAATATTAATGAATAAAAATGTGTGATACAACACAAGCTGCATCCACTCCTGTTCCTTTTTTCCCTCTCCCTGATAATTCTGAGCTGTGAAAATTGCCCATGCATGTTTCTTAACAAGTCAACCAAATGGCTTTCCCAGAGTACTTCTAATTTTATGATTTATTCTGTGCAGTTTCCACATCATGTCTCTTCATGGACCAGCACAGAGAAATACTTCTGCTTGAATGTAAAGCCACCTACAGTGAAGTCACTTCTTCAAACGGAAGCAAACTAATCACTTATAGTGAATATACATTTTGAAAATTATTTTAGTGTGTGTGTGTGTGTGTGTGTGTGTGTGTGTGTGTGTGTTCAGGTGCCACTGCATTCTTGTGGATGTCAGGAGAAAACTTCCAGGTATCAGTTGTCTCCTTTTGTCATGTGGTTCTAGAGGGTTGAATTCAGGTCCTCAGGTTTAGTACAAAGCATAGCTACCTGCTGAGCCATCTCATGGGCTTGATGGCCACACGTTTTAAAGAGAACAAAACATGTTTCTCTTCTTTTCAAGACAGTTCTCTACCTTTGCAAGATGCAAGCCTTGTCCTTATTCGACAGGGCTCAGTTTTCTCAAGCTAAAGCTTCATGGACTTTCAGGTTCAGATGGGTGTCTTTCTGGTCATCCAATGCCTTCATATAAGAGTAGAGTGAAGAATGGAAGAATCTCAATTCTCATATACACTGTGGTCTAGGCTCAGCTTTGCTTCTCACAGATCACATGACTGCCAGCCTATCTCCTCATTAGTAAATAAATGGGTCATATATTGTTTCATTAAAACAATCATTTTGTTCATAATCCTGATATCTTAGTTACTTTTCTATCACTATGAAAAAAAAAATACCATGACCAAACCATTGAATTGGGTTAGAGTCCATGATCATCCTAGTGGAGTACATGGCAGCAGGCAGGCAGGCACAGTGTTGAAGCAATAGCTAAGAGCTTACATCTGATCTACCAGCATTATGCAGAGAGAAAGAGAGACTAGAAATGGTGTCAGCTTTTAAAACCCCAAAGTCCACCCTCAGGGACAAACCTCCTCTAACAAAATCACAATCCTCATCTTTCTCAAAGCAGTTTTACCTACTGGGGAGCAAGATTTCACATATATGACCCTATGGGGGCTGTTTCATTCAAACCACTACATGTGTAATCGGTATTAGTTACATTTCGATTGTAGTGATAAAACACTGAAAGCAGGGCAATGGATATAAGAAAGAGTTTATTTGGGCTTACATTTATGAAGGGATAGAATTTATAATGTTGAAGTGAAGGCAGTAAGAGACAGATGACCGGAACAGAGGCTGAGGGTTCTCATTTTGATCTGAAAAAACAAAGCCGAGAGAGGAGGAAACTCAAATCTCCAAAGCCTAACTCATGTCAACATTCCTTTTCCAATAAGGCAACAACTCCTCATCACTCCCAAAATATTTCTACCAATTAGAAGCCAAGTATTCAAGTGCCTGAGACTCTAAGGGACAGTTATTCCTCAAATAACCAAAGTGTGTTAGGGATAACTCATCTCTACTATACCAAAAGTCTGTGAGCTGGTTCGTGTACAGATCACACACTCATTAATTGATTCTTGTCCTTGTCTGAATTCCTAGCTGTGCCCTCAAACAAAACATCTACACTTAACTTCTGGCACCTCCCCACACTACAGATCCTGAATCCAGAGGCAAACATTTCAAGGGGAAGGAGCAGAGGGTTTCTTTCTAGGATCTAGCCTCAAGAGCCAGACTACCTGGTTTTGGCAGGATTCTACTCTTGCAGTAATAGTAAAGACTTATCCTGTTTAGGGAAATGGAGCAAGGTTTTATTAGTACAGATGTGTCAAGGCTCTAGCAGAACATTTAACACAAAACCATTATGGAACCTACTGGGGGGAAACTAAATATTTGACACAGTTTCACTCTCAGGCCACAATCCCCATTTTTCCACACATAAAATACTCTCACTCTTCTGTCCAGAGCACTTCCCAAACTCCTCAAACTTAGAATTACAGTCCAGGGCCTTAGTTTCCGAATCTGATAAAGTCCTTAGAACAGCAGTTCTCAACCTGAGAGGTCAACCCCCTTTGGTGTAGGGAGGAGTCATATGACCCTTTCACAGTAGTTGCCTGGTGCCTAAGTCATAGGAAAAAACAAGGATTTACATTATGATTCATAACCATAGCAAAGCAATGAAAATAATTTAATGGTTGGGGGGTCACTATAACCTGAGGAACTGGATTAATGTGTCCCCAGAGTTTGGAAAGTTGAGGACCACTGCCTTAGAGCAAGGCCCCTTCAGGTTTCCACCCTGGATGCTAATTCTGTTAATCTGAAGATAGGTGAACTGAAAAGATGATTTCTCCACTCACATATGCCTGACAAATGATGGTGTGGTAGGCAGAGAGGCATAAAGTGTGCTCATTTGAAAAGGAACCAACAGATAAAACACAGTAGGCACTGGTCCATAATCAATCTAAAATATAGCCAGGTATATGTTCCCAGCTCCTTGGTTAGGGCTCAGACCTACTACCAAGGAATTCTCCATGGCCTTTTGTTCTGCATTTGGACTATTGATCCACTAACACATCCTTACTATGCCATAAGATGTAGGTCATTCTTGTAATTGAATCATGCTCATGTCTGCTCCCCTCTTCCACAGACACCATCTCTATTCTTGTCAGTACTAGGTGGTGAAATTCCTTTAAACATTTGTGAACTTCTTATGAATCAATTTATAATCTATCCCATTAGACAAAAGCCACAGTTGTAAGCCTCATTGAGTTAAGCCTTTAAAAAACAAACCAAACCAAAACATAGTCTCTCTTTAAGAATACCACTCTAAGATTCTCAGGAAAAAAAAAAAATTTCGCAGAAGAAATGTGGAAGAAACATCACAAAATTGTCACGTGGTGATTTTTTTTTTTTTTGGTCTGTTCAAAATGACCTATAACACACTAGCTGGGAACTCTATGAAGCCTTAACAAAAGGTATTTCTCTTTCGTTCATGTTCTCTTGACAGCACCCTGGATTTGATCTCTGCTCAGAAGCCATGTCTTAATTTAGCATCATTTGCCATCTGGAGAGGCTGGGAATGAGATACAGTTTTCTTTTCCAACCCAGCAAGCCCTGGAGACTTTATATATAACATTTCTTTCTTTAGCTCATCTCTCTTCCTTGGATTTTACTCCAGGCAGTTAGAAACAGACGGTAGGCAAGCCCCTTTCAAGCCTTTTTCTGCAATACTTCTTAGCTGGAAAAATAGGTACACTTCATATTTTCACCTCACTGCAGGAGATATTGTTGTTAAACTTTGTGCCAGTGTGTATGAGAGTTCCTTCCCTCCTGCTTCCTGTAGCATCTCACTCAGTCCTTTCAGTCATCAACAGCAGGCTTCCCAAAGTCCCTTAGATTTGCTCTTATGCTCCCTGAATCTCTATGGGCTTTTGTTAACACCCTTGTAACGACACTGCCCATCTCACCTGCCTCAATCCTAGACCCAATTCCACCTAGATTAATCTGGTTTGCTCACTCCCAGAACCAAAGTGTGTTCCAGCTATTTACTGTTTCCCACAAAGCCATCTAAACTTAATGCCATAAAGAATGATTTTCCTTCAAAATATGCAGTTTGGGGAAAATTCCGTGAGAATTGTTTATCTAGGCTCAACTCAGCCTTAACAGAGGAAACTCAAAAACATAGACTATATTCATATTTATTATTTCCTCTATTCCAATAGTTTTAAGCCTGTAGATAATTCATTGACTGGAACCCAGACTTCTCCAAAGGCTTCTCAGACTCATGCCAAATGCCTGATTCTTGATGTTGTGTGAAAACTTTGTGTGGGGCTGTCATATAAATTACACACATTATAATATTCCTGCACATCCTAGGCTTCCTTGTAACATGGTAGTTAGTTTGCAAGAGTAAATCTGTGAGCCAGCAAGACACAACACCTGTCATGAGTTAGCCTTAGAAATAAGTTTAGTCACTTTTGTTTGTGTTATTCAATTTAAAAAAAAAAATGATACAAGTTCCAATACCCATGTGAAAGAAATTAGATTCCACAGGTCAGCAAACGGCACAGTTCTAGAGAACCATATGAGATCAAAATTGTTGTTGCCACCATTTGTAGAAAATACACTCCACTACAAAGGAAAAACACATCAAAATAGATGCACAGTGCACGTCTGTTCCCTTCCTCAAGAAAAATTTGCATTTCTTTTCCCAAAATATTTCTTTAGTGTGGAAGTTATGGGTAGTCTTTAAAGACCTTTGAATTGGATGGAAAAGCTAAAGAGTGGATATGCATGTGAGAATTTCTGGTGCTGTTAAAAGGACTCATTGGATACTTGAAGTATCAGTAACCAGGGGAGAAATAATTATAATTAGGCTCTTTATATTTGAAAACAACATTTTCAAAACATAACTTAGGAGAGATTATTTAGTTTTTATAATGTTGAAGATCAACTTTGAAGATGTTTGTGTCAAAGAATTTAGCAGGAGGGTGAGGACACTGATATAAAAATGCTAAAATTTAATCAATTGCCATTAGCCAATAAGTCCTGGTTGAATATATACAAGCAAGTACTTGCCCCCTGTACATCCCATCTTGCCTTCAGACATCTCAATGGAAACTGAAGTCAATTTGCAGTATTTCAGAGTACATTAGAATGTGCACCAAAAAGTCACATTGTAATAGAACTGAAATCTTCTGGGCGCTGTCAAACTATTCCTAAAGCTATCTTTCTCAACTTTGGATAAGCAAGTTGAGGTTTAATGAAGTTAGCCCCAAAGAGCTGTATGCTAGGTTTTATATGGCTAATGACCAAGAGATGGTTAAGCCATTGGAAGAAGGAAGCAAAGAAATAGAAGTCTGTTTCCATGTAAACGGATCCACATTGCTATAACCCTTCCTCCACTCTAAGGCATCTAGAGCAAAAAGGTCCAGGGAAGGGAGACTATCCAACATTAGAAAGAAAAAGAAACTGGAGTAAGTAGGGGAACAGAGATGTCACACTGAGGGCATGCCAGGCACCTGCCACTCCAGCCCCCAGCCTTCTAGAGAGGAAAGGTGTAGCTGTCAGAAATAAGATGGAAGTGTCAAAAGTATATATAATTACCTACATTCTTTTAGAATAATAATCAGTGGTTTTGTTCTGGAAGGCTATAAAACTGGAAATTTCTTTAAGAATTAATGCTTAAAGAGCCAAGGAATGTAGGTACAGCACAGAATATTACCTTTGAGCAATGCCTACAGGCTTGAACATGACAAGAGTAATTTTGATGGTATTTACATTGCTAATATTTGGTCCATTCTCAAAAATAATCATGCAACACCTCCCATTATCTGTCTATTCCAGCCCTTCAGCATGAAGAAATGGTTGGACGCTTTGGTGATTTTTTCTTTCATTTTTATAATGCCCATATTTCTTTCATAGCTCAGTAATATAAACACACTTTAATGATTTGAATGTGTTTAAATTGTATTTTAGGTGCTTATCTGTAGCATTTGACTTGATAAAGTATTTTTTAAAAATCTAGTATAATAGAATGGGATGGATTAGCATTTGGGTAAACAAAATATATATTCAATATTCTAATAACTGTAAAATTCAAAACAGGGATTTCTGTTTCTACCCTGATAGGGTATCTGGCACTATGAATGCCTTCCTATTATAAACACCTAAAAAAAGTCAGGCAAGAATATATGATTTAAATATATGTCACATACATGCAAAATATAGCAGTGAACAATATGTGTGTGTGTGTCTGTGTGTGTGTGTCTGTGTGTGTGTGTGTCCGTGTGTGTGTGTGTCTGTCTGTGTGTGTGTGTCTGTGTGTGTGGTGTACTGTGCATAGTCACAAAGATCATAAACTTCTTCAGGAAACAACAGGTAGCAGCAGTGCAGAGTTATAGTCCCTAAATAAAGCATGAAGCACTATCAGCTTGCTTTCCCAGAGGCACCTCTTGGAAGATGAAGACAGGAGAGAAAGAAGCATGTTGAGCTTTGCTATCTTGCTAAATTGCAAGGACAGATATTGAGAAGATGTAGAAACCTGGTGTTTAAAAAGCAAGAGAGTGTGTCACAGGAAAGCAGCCTCCAGAGTCTATATGACAGTATCCTTTAGTCTTTTCCTAAATGCTACATGGTACAAGCTTAGTTACCATTAATATTATGGTGGAGAACAGTCACTGTGAAGCTACAGGCAAGACAACTTTTGGCACTCGCATTGCACTGAAGAGGTATAGTACTGGCAGGGAGTATATCCATGGCTTATTCAAATTGAACATCTAGTTGAAATCTCAAGATGCACAACTCAACTAAGGTGGTTTAGATTAATAGTTACTCTGCAGTTTCCCCAAGAAGACATGAAAAATCAGGCATGAAAAGAACAAACTATTCTCCATGCCCCTTAAAATGCTTACAAATTAAAGCTTAACACTTCAGAAAGAATGCCAATGAAAGTTATACGCACAACAATGCAGATTTTACATTGTAAGCATCAAGTAAGACATTACTAGACATATAGAGAATACAGTTATGGTCCACAAGAAAAGAAAGAACAGTTGTAAAGGCCAGACACAGAGAAAGACAAAGACAGATGACAGCACTGTAAGTCTTAGCATAAGAATAAGTAGACAGCATTAAAAATCAAGAGCCAAATATTTCCAGATACCATTTTATTCCAGGATGGTCACATCTAGAATAAAATTCTACTGGAAGGATGTATCAGATTAGTTCACACAAAGAGAAGTCATCCACATGGTTCAGTGGGTAAAGGCTTTTGTAGCTAAGTCTTATGATTTCAGTTCAGTTCCTAGATCCCATATGATAGAAAGAGAACCAACTCCTAAAAGTTATCCTTTGAACTCTATATACACAGAATAGAGCATGGTGGTGCATGAGCATGTGCATACACACATGCTTGCACACAAGAATATGAATAAACATTTTTCTAAAAAAGAAAACTCAAAATAAAGCAATGGTGAATACAGCAATATAAACCAAAGAACTGAAACACTGTGACACATGTTAAGCAAGCAAGGTAACAATGAACAGAGACTCAGGAGCCTCTAGAGAAATATCAAGTCATACAACTTACATGTATTTCAAATACCTCAAAGAGAGAAGAGAAACTAAGGTAATATATACCGGTACAGATGGAGTCCAGAAAAGTTTTCCAGAAGTTATTGAAAGATGTAGACACAAAGCAAGAAGTTTAATGAAATAAATATCAGTTAACAAACAAACAGGAAAAAAAGCTCACTATACTCACTACAATCTCATTGTTGAAAAACTAAATTTTAAGACCTTCTTGCTGACATCACATGCCTAGATGGCAAGATTTAAAGTCACCAAGTTTAAACTGAGATGGAGATCTCCTCTCCACCATTGGCTTTCATTGTGCCAGAAAATACTATGCATGTTGCCCAGGGGAAGTTGGGGGGAGGGGGAGAACAAAACACACACAAACCATCAGCACCCTTACCCAGCTGTGAATCCTACAAACCATGAGACTCATCTAACAGGCAAGACAGACCCTCTTGTGCAATAGGGACATGACTGTTACAGAGGTAAAAACTCTGATTAGATTTGAGCTCTCCACAGGAGGGAACCCACACCTGGTAATATACATCTGATCAAAAGGCCATAGATAAGCTATCATAGGCCCTAGAGAACAATTTAATACTGCTGCTTAGTTAAATTTAAATAGTGAAAAACTAAATATTTTGTTTAATAAATTAGCAAGTAAATGCTACTCTTAGCCTTAATCAGAGAAGTCTCTCTTTCCAGCAATGGATACTGAGGCTCATGGCTATGGTGATGACAATAAATGATAGTTGACTATTCAGCTTTAAACAAGGTATGTATACTACCCCACTCTAAGGCTTTGAAAACACTGAAGAAGAGGATGCAGAAAGAATTCAATCCAGGAATTAGGGGAAAAGCACTTCAGAATATCATCTTCTGGGCAAGACATAGTCTTCCAATCATAAACTCATATCAGCTGCAGTTTAGTGCACTAGGTCTGTTCAAGAATGGGCCCATCTATATTCAGTGAAATATGTATGGATGAGGTATATTGTGGACCTGCCCTTCACTGTTGATTCTAGAAGAGAAAGAGTTATTACCTATGGTTCCCTAACCACTGGTGAGTTGCAATGTCAACCGCTAAACAAATGGTCATCCAGGTGGCCCTGGTTAAATTTAGTGCATCATAGAATAATTAAAAAATACAGGAATGTGGAAAAGGACTAGTAGAGAGAAGGGATATGTTGATAGGGATTGGAAGGAGATAAGAAAGGGTACAGAGGAAGGAGTAATCCCAATGATCTAAATATATATATATATATATATATATATATATATATATATATATATATGAATTTTTCAGTGAGTAAGATTAATTTTAATTAAAAGTTAAAATGGAAAAATGAATCAATAGCAATAAAGAATTACCATTGATCTCAGAAACAATGAGAATTTGGACTTAATGAAACATGTTTAGATTCTGACAGAATAGTAAATAAAAAAATCAAAAACTGGTACAGAAGCATGGAGTTGCTCCATTCAAAAAACACATGCTATGCAAGTATGATGACCAGAATTTGGATGTTTAGAAGCCACTTAACAGCAAGACAAGCTTAGTAGCCAGGTATAATCCTAGCATTCAGAAGGCAGAGACAGGGATATCTAGGATGAGCTGGCTAGCTAGCCTAGCAGAAATTGGTGAGCTCTGGATTCTGCACGAGAACATGCCTCAGTAAAGAACTGAAAACAATGGAAGAAGACACCAGCCAACTCCATCCTCTGTTCATAGGCGCACATGCATAAATGCACAGAAACACAGACACTCACACACACACGTACCCATAGATACACATATGCATATATTCATACATGAACACATGCATACAAATCATAGATTAAAAACATTCTAAAAACATCCTTGTGACAATTCTAAGCTCAGTAAAAGAAACCTTTAAAGGAAAGATATTTGCAAACTAAAGATGCAGAGACAATTTAAGCCTTTGTGAATCATGCTAAAATAATTTTTATTTTTTAATTTTAATTATGTAAAATACAATTGTTTTAAATGAAAATTATCAATACATTATAAATGTTATGGTAAGTCCAGGAGGAAACAGATTTTCTCCCATACTTTTGTTCATGCCATCCCTTTGTCTTGTCACCAACACCACTCTCTCCCTGGAAACACACCAGCCAGGGCATCAATAGGAAATCTTGTCTTCAAAATAGCTATTATGAATATCTTCAAAGACAGTAGAGAGGATATGAATAAATTCAGTAATAAAATCTATGAAAATAAAACAGTGGAATGATGAAGAAAACTTTGTAAGATATGACAGAATCTGCAAAGAAAGGCCAAACTAAGAGAAAATTAGAAATGAAACTCAACTAGGAACCACAGAGGCAAGCCTCACCATGAGAATACAAGAGATGAAAGGGAAAAGTTTTAGCATTGAAGAAAAGCTAGGAAAAGATGGATACTTCAGTCAAAGAAAATGTTGTCTTAAAAATAGAGGAAGAATAGGAATTCCAAGTCAAAGGCCCAGAAAATACTTTTAACAAAATCATAGATAAAAACCTCCATAACCTAAAGCAGAAGATTACTATAAAGGTACAAGAAGCATACAGAAGACTAACTAGATTGGACTAGAAAATAAATTCCCAAAACACATAGAGAACATTAAATAAACAAAACAAGAAGGGGGTGGTGATATTCTCTTGGAGACAGGGGAGGAGGTATGTGATGAGAAACAGTCAAAGGACAGACTGGGAGGGGATAAAGACTGGAATGTAAAAATGAAAAAAAAAGGTTAAAGAATAATAATTGTTAAGAAAAATTTAAAAGGTGGCAGAGCAAGGCACTTTAATCATGATCAATAAAGCTGTTATACTTTCAAAAAAAAAAGCAGCAAGTAACACATAAAGGTACATCTACTAGAATAACACCTGATATTTCAGTGGAGACCTTTAAAGCTCTAAGGGCTTGGAACAATGTTCTACAAATTGTAATAGACCACAAATGCCACTCTAGACTATTATACCCAACAAAACTTTCAATCACAATAAATGGAAAAGAAAATTCAATGATTAAATTTATGTAGTATCTATAGACTAATAGAGCTTTACAGAAGGCATTAGAAGGAAAATTTCAACATGAAAAGGCTAAACATGCCCAAGAAAACACAAGGTTTAAATCTCAGACCAACAAATCAAAAGATAGAAAAAAAAATATACACCATAACCAAGAGTAACAGGAATTAACAAACACTATTCATTGCTAACCTTCAGTTCCCTAATAAAAAAGACACAGGATAACAAATTAGATTAAAAAATAAAATTCATCCTTCTGTGACATCCAAGAAGCACACTTTAACATCAAGAATAGACATCACCTCGAGGTAAAAGAATGGAAAAAGATATTCCAAGCAAGTGGACCCACAAAACAAACTTTTGTATCCATTTTAATATCTGAAAAAAAAATAGACTTCAAACCAAAACTACCCAGAAGAAATAAAGAAGGATAATACATACTCATCAAAGGAAAAAATTACATAGAGGACATTGCAATTCTAGATATCTATGTACCAAAAAAGGGCACTCAAGTCCATAAAAGAAATATTATCACTAAAATCATATATTGACCTTCACACAGTGATTGTGGAGACTTCAGAACATTCAGATAAAAACCTAAATAGAGAAATGCTGGAGCTGAATGACATCATAAACCAAATGGACCTAACAGATATTTACATATTCCCAAAACATTTCACTCAACATAGAAAATACACACCTTCTTCTCAGCACCTCACAGAACTTTCTCCAAAACTGATCACATGCATGAGCACATAATAAGTCTCAACAGATACAAGAAAATTAAAAAATACCCTAAATCCTATCTGATCACCATGGACTAAAATGGGATATCAACAACAAGAGAAACAATGACTCACAAACACATAGATTAGCTTGAAAAAAAAAAATAGGTGAAGACAGAGATTAAGAAAAATTAAAAGTTAGAATTAAACCAGGCAGCAGTGATGCACACCTTTACTCCCCACACTCAGGAGGCAGGGACTGACAGATCTCTGTGAGTTTGAGGCCAGTCTGATTTACAGAGTGAGTTTCAGGACAGCTAAAGCTTCACAGAAAATCCCTATGTTGGAAATAAGAACTTTTAGAACTTAATGAAAAGAAACACAACATACTCAAGCTTCTGAAAGGCAACTTGATAGTGCTGAAGTGCCTACATAAACATTGGAGAGATTTCTTGTTAGTAACATAATACACCTGAAAGCTCTGGAGCAAAAACAGAAAAAAAAAAAAAAAAAAAAGAAAGAAAGAAAGAAAAGAAAAAAAGAAAAGAAATCACACACAAATGAAGTTTATTGCAAGAAATAATCAAACTCAGTGCTGAAATCAATTAAATACAAACACCAACAGAAAAAAATAATACAAAGAATTGATAAAAGAGTTGGTTCTTTGATAATCAAGATGATTGACAAACTCTTAGCCAAATTACCTAAAAAGCTGAGGGAGAAGATCCAAATTAACAAATTTAGAAATGAGAAGGGAGACATAATAACCAACACTAAAGTCATCCAGAGAATTGTATGGGCATGCTTTAAAAACCTGTATTCTGCCAAATTGGAAAACCTAAAAGACATGGGAAATTATCTTGATATATACCATCTACTAAAGTTAAATCAGGATCAGATAAGCAATTTAAACAGACCTATACAACCCCTAGGGAAATTGAAGCAATCATTAAAAATTTCTCAGTGATGTAATACTAGGCACAGCTTTCTCATTGTAAAACACAGAATGTTGTTGAAATTTAACTGTCCCAAGACTTCTTGCCATCCTTGTAACTACAGTAAGTGAAAGACTGTTTCAGTAAGAGCTAAGTCTTTGAGGAACTGATCTAGTGAAACTAATTACATTTCCAAATATTAACACAGTGTGAAAAGTTAAACAAAGTAGGTGCAAGACTAAAAGAAAACCTCTAAAACATTCCTGAGAGAAATTAAAGAAATCACAAGAAATGAAAAAATATAGTAATTAGATGTCCTCATAGTTTCAAGAACACCATTTTCTCCAAATTGAGCTTTGGCATCAATCAAAATATCTCAGGATTTTTTGTAGAAAATTAAAATCTGAGAGGAGGTATTAGGCTAGGTTAACCAAAACTAAGGATGTATGAAGAACGCTATGGAAGACTGTTACTTCATAAACTAATTTTAAAAATATAACCAAAGAACAGAGTTTAAACGGAGATATTCCACATATATGTCTTCTCCTAGAAGATATGAGTTATTAGACTAAATTTAGTAACAGATATGAGATACCTCCCTCTGAGTTATTAGTCAGAAAAACACCAGAACCTCCCACTTACCAACTCACCCCACACCTCCACACCCCCAAAAGACTATTACTGCTTTTTGGGTTTTTTATTACTATATGTTTTGTTCATGAGTTGCTCAAACCCTACAGTTGAAGATTCCAATACATCTGATTGCAAGATATAGAGAAATCCAGGCAAACTAACCTAAAGATTTTCTTCCTTCATGTTGGCTACCTTTCATGGTGCTAGTAGGTACTTATTCAGGCTTCGGGGGATGGGTAAACAGTTCATGGTATTCCTCATCAGTGAGCTTTTATGCTATAACACTAAGCAGTCAGTCATGCTCTGCTCAATAGTACAATGGTGGCAAGAAGACTATGGAGATAACCAACTGCTTTTGAATTGAATTTAGAGCCTGCTCCACAGGAGGAAATACATGCTTGGTACTGTAAACCTGACCAGAAGTCTATGCCTCTGCATGTGATAGACCCGAGGGAAGGACCTTTTACTGTTGTTTTGCTAAACTGACATGTCAAACCACCTTCTAAATGTTTATGTTTGTATCCAAAGATTAGTGCCACCCTTGACCTTGGCCAGAAAGTTTATATCTGCAGTGGTCAGCAATTCATAGTAAGACTCATAATTGGTCAGAGTGCTGAGAAAGTCATCAGAGTTCTCAGCCATGAATGGACATCCATCTATGAATGGACAACCCACACCTAAGGTGTAGAGAATATTGTGAAAGAAGAGGCAGAAGGAAGTAAGAGCCAGAGGAAGGTGAAGAGTTTTGAGAAGGACTCACACAGCCATCGCAATCACCTCTATAGCTACCTGCACAAGACTAAGCTGACAAGATCAATCATCATTCCAAAAGAAAAAAAGAATGTAGTTGTTTATAGGGGGGCATGAAAGGGAGATGGAAAAAACGGAAACAAAAGTGGAAATCTGATTAGACAATGTCTACTGAAGCTCAAGCTTGAACACAGCACAAACAGCTCAAAATAGAATGACAAAGTCAAAGGCATGATGTTGCTTCTTTTAAAGACTTATTAGAAAAATAATACAGATAATGCTTGAGTAACATATTTACAGACATGCAGGTATACAAAACAGAGGCAAAACCACACATCAAAGTGATTTTTAACAAAGTCGTTGTATTGGCTATTTCTGATTGTCAACTTGACTATATCTGGAGTGAGTTACAGTCCAGAATTAGAAGGCTCACCTGTGATCTAGATTCTTGAGTCTGGAAGACACAAGTTTCAGGTGTGGTGGTACTCACACCTCTAATCTGGGCCATACCTGCTGTTGGAGATCTACAGAAGGACTTTGGAAGGAGGAAGATTCAATCTTCTTCACCTGCGAGCCTTGTGGGACTAAGAAACTGCTAGATCCTTGGGTTTTCATTCACAGCTACTGCTGACCATTGTTGGGGAGCTTGACTACAGATGGTAAGTCATTAACAATTTGTTTTACTATATAGAGACTACCTATAAGTTCTGTGACTCTAGAGAACCCTGACTAATACAAAAGTTGGTACTGGGAGTGGCTCTAGAGGAACAGAAAGCAGTATAAGGATGAATCTTTTAAGACTCGGGAGTTGGTTTTATAATTCACCAGCACCTTCAACTGCTGAAACCTCTCCAGATCTGCTCTCTCCTGGGAGCTTGGAGGATATTGAAGACCCTTGGTTGGAAATAAATTTTAAACTTAAAGAAGCTAATGCCATTGAGCATCTTGATGAATTGGCTGATTGTGTGCTCAAAACTTTCTGCAATATGGGAAAATAATTTGAAAATTACTTTATTGGCTGGTTGCTCTTAGTATCTCTGGAAAAGATGATGAAGGAAATAAGGAGTTGCATAATAAAATTGAACGGATACAGATGCAAGTGACCAATCTAAAAGTTGCTAAGTGTGTCCTTGAAGAGAATATTCTCTCTAGCAGCCATAGAGCTCAAGTTGCAGAAAATCAAACTGAAGCCCTCATTATAAGGTTAGCTGAATTGCAGTGAAAGTTCAGGTCTCAGCCTCAGAGGGTGTCAGCAGTTAAAGTAAGGGCATTAAGTGGCAAAGAATGGGATCCTATAACTTGGGATGGGGATGTGTGGGAGGACCCTGTTGAAGCTGAGAATTCTGAATTTTCAGATTCTCAATGGTTTACCCCACCTGGGGAAGTAGTATCCTCAGCCACACCCCTTGAAATAATGCCTTCTCCACATGAGGAAGTTAATCCCTCAGAGTCTAATGAGCCAGTGGTGACTTTCGCTGAAGAAAATGCCAGACATAATAATATTGATGTTTCTCAAGGCCCATCAATAGTTTCTTCTAGGCCTATAACCAGACTCAAGGCAAACCAGGCCCCTAGAGGGGAGGTAGAAAGTGTAGTCCATAAGGAAGTGCGCTACACTACTAAGGAGCTTAATGAGTTTGCTAATTCTTTCTAGCAGAAGTCTGGAGAATATGTGTGGGAATGGATTTTAAGTGTGTGGGATAATGGTGGAAGGAACATAAAACTAGATCAGGCTGAGTTTATTGACATGGGTCCTCTGAGTAGAGATTCAAGGCTTAATATGAAAGTTTGTATAGTTAAAAAAGGTGTCAGAAGTTTGTTTGAATGGTTGGCTGAAGCGTTTATCAAAGATGGCCTACTGAAAAGGAGTTGGAGATTCCTGATATCCCTTGGTTTGTTGTTGATGAAGGGATTTTAAGGCTCAGGGAAATTGCAATGCTAGAGTGGATACATTGTGAAAAACCTAATTCTCCACAATAGGAAAGCCCAGAAGATATGCCCTTCACCAATCCTATAAGACGCAAACTGGTGAGAGGGGCACCGGCACATTTGAAGAGTTTTGTGCTTGCCCTTTTCCTTGTGCCAGACCTTAGGGTTGGAGATGCTGCTGCTCAATTGGATGAATTAAATGCAATGGGTTTAATTGGGCCTCAAAGTAACAAGGGCCAGGTGGGTGCATTGAATCACCAGAGACAAGGTGGTCATAGTTATTATAATGGACAACATAGTTATTTATAATGACATATACCGTGATGGTCAGCACAGGAGAAGTGAAATTTATAATGGCATGACTTGTTCAGCCCTTTGGTTCTGGCTAATCAGTCATGGTGTTTCCAGGTATGAAATACATAGGATGCCTACTGCATATCTGTTTGATCTGTATAAGCAGAAAAATTCTCAAACAAATGAAAGAATAGCTACATTGGATCCTGGTAAAAGGCAATCTTGGCCAGTGAATCAATTTCCAGACTTGAGCCAGTTTGCAGACCCAGAACCCTTTGAATGAGGGGGTGGCCAGGTTCTCCTGAGGAAGGATCTTGATAAGACACCTAAAAGTTTCACTGTTAGTCTTTCTCCAGTCCTTCCCCAGAGAGACCTACGGCCTTTACAAGGGTAACTGTACACTGGGGGGAAGGGAAATAATCAGACTTTCAGGGGTCTATTGGATACTGGCTCTGAATTGATGTTGACCCCAGGAGATTCCAAGAAACATTGTGGCCCTCCAGTTAAAGTAGGGGCTTATGGAGGACAGGTGATTAATGGAGTTTTGACTGATGTCACAGTAGGTCCAGTAGGTCCCCAAACACATCCTGTGGTCATTTCCCCTGTTCTAGAATGTATAATTGGGATAGATCTACTTAGAAGTTGGCAGAATTCTCACATTGGTTCCCTGACATGTGGAGTGAGGACTATTATGGTTGGAAAGGCTAAATGGAAGCTGCTAGAGTTGCCTCTGCCAAAGAAAATAGTGAATCAAAAACAGTACCGTATTCCTGGAGGAATTGCAAAAATTATTGCCACTATCAAAAACTTGAGAGATGCAGGGGTGGTGGTTCTTACCACATCTCCCTTTAACTCTCCTATATGGCCAGTGCAGAAGACAGATAGATCATGGAGAATGACAGTTGACTATCGAAAACTAAATCAGGTAGTAACTCCAATTGCAGCTGCTGTGCCAGATGTAGTTTTGTTACTTGAGCAAATTAACACATCTCCTGGTACCTGGTATGCAGCTATTGATCTAGCAAATGCCTTCTTCTCAGTATTTGTCCAAAAGGACCACCAGAAGTAATTTGTTTTTGGTTGGCAAGGCCAGCAGTTTACCTTTACAGTTTTGCCTCAAGGATATGTTAACTCTCCTGCCCTATATCATAACTTAGTTAGAAGGGATCTTGATTGTTTGTGTCTTCCACAAAATATCACATTGGTACACTATATTGATGACATTATGCCGACTGGACCAAGTGAGCAGGAAGTAGCAACCACTTTGGACTCATTGGTAATGCATATACATATTAGAGGATAGGAAATAAATCCAACCAAAATTCAAGGACTATCTACCTCAGTGAAATTCTTAGGAGTCCAGTGGTGTGGGGCATGTAGAGATATTCCTTCTAAGGTGAAAGATAAATTATTGCACCTGGCCATTCCCACCACCAAGAAAGAAGCACAGCGTCTAGTGGGTCTATTTGGATTTTGGAGACAGCATATTCTTCACTTGGGTCTGTTACTCAGGTCCATTTACCAAGTGACTCAGAAAGGTGCTAGTTTTGTGTGGATTCTGGAACAGGAGAAGGCTCTTCAATGGGCCCAGGCTGCTGTGCAGGCTGCTCTACCACTTGGACCATATGATCCAGCAGATCTGATGGTACTTGAGGTGTCAGTGGCAGATAGAGATGCTGTTTGGAGCCTCTGGCAGGCTCCAGTAGGTGAATCACAGAAGAGACCTTTGGGATTTTGGAGCAAATCTCTACCATCATCTGCAGACAATTCTCCCTTTGAAAAACAGCTCTTGGCCTGCTATTGGGCCTTAGTGGAAACTGAACGTTTGACAATAGGACACCAAGTTACCATGCAACCTGAACTGCTCATCATGAGCTGGGTGTTATCAGACCCTCCAAGTCATAAAGTAGGATGTGCACAGCAGCAGTCTATTCTCAGATGGAAGTAGTACATCCATGATTGAGCCTGAGCAGGTCCTGAAAGCACAAGCAAGTTACATGAAGAAGTTGTTCAAATGCCTATAGTTTCTACTCCTGTAACAATGCCATCTGCTGCCAAGTATGTGCCTATAGCCTCATGAGGTGTTCCCCATGATTGGTTGACTGAAGAAGAGAAGACTAGGACCTGGTTTACTGATGGCTCTGCATATTATGCAGGCACCACCCAGAAGTGGACAGCTGCAGCATTACAACCCCTTTCTGGGATAATCCTGAAAGATACAGGTGAAGGAAAATCTTCATAGTGGGCAGAACTTAGGGCAGTACACATGGTATTACAGTTTGTTTGGAAGAAGAAATGGCCAGATATACGATTGTTCACTGACTCATGGGCTGTAGTGGCTGGATGGTCAGGGACTTGGAAAGATCACGATTGGAGAATTGGTGAGAAAGACATCTGGGGAAGAAGTATATGGATAGATCTCTCCAAATGGGCAAAGGATGTGAATATATTTGTGTCCTATGTAAATGATCACCAAAAGGTGATGTCAGCCAAAGAGGAGTTCGATAATCAAGTGGATAAGATGATCTGTTCTGTGGATAGTCAGTCTCTTTCCTCAGCCATTGCTGTCATTGCGCAGTGGGCACATGAACAAAGTGGCCATGGTGGCTGAAACAGAGGTTATGCTTGGGCTCAACAACATGGGCTTCCACTCACCAAGGCTGACCTGGCTACAGCTGCTGCTGAATGCCAGATCTGCCAATGGCAGAGACCAACACTGAGCCCCAGATATGGCACCATTCCTCAAGGTGACTAGCCAGCAACCTGGTAGCAGGTTGACCACATTGGGCCACTTCCTCCATGGAAAGGACAATGTTTTGTTCTTACTGAGGTAGATACTTACTCTGGTTATGGATTTGCCTTTCCTGCACGTAATGCTTCTGCCAAAACCACCATCCGTGGACTTATAGAATGCCTTATTCATCATCATGGTATTCCATGCAATATTGCTTCTGACCAAGGAATTCATTTCACAGCCAGAGAAGTGTGACAGTGGGCCCACAATCATGGAATTCACTGGTCTTACCATGTTCCCCAGCATCCTGAAGCAGCTGGTCTGATAGAAAGAGGGCATGGCCTTTTGAAGACACAGTTACAGCGCAAATTAGGTGGCAGCAGCATGGAGGGCTGAGGCAGAGTTCTTCAGGAGGCAGTATATGCTTTGAATCAGCGTCCAATATATGGTACAGATTCTCCCATAGCCAGGATTCATGGATTCAGGAATCAAGGGGTGGAAAAGGAAATTGTTCCACTCACTATCACTCCTAGTGACCCTCTAGGAAAATTTTTGCTTCCTGTCACCACAACTCTAGGTTCTGCTGGCCTAGAAGTTTTGGTTCCAGAAGGGGGGAGTGCTCCTACCAGGAGCTACAACAAACATTTCATTGAACTGGAAGGTCAGACTTCCCCCTGGTCATTTGGGTTTCTGATGCCCTTAAACAGGCTAAGAAAGGAATAACAGTGTTAGGAGGGTGATAGATCCTTATTACCATAGGGAAATTGGATGGCCTCTCCACAATGGAGGTAAGAAGGATTATGTCTGGAGTGCAGGAGATCCCTTAGGGCGTCTCTTAGTACTACCATGTCCTATGATTAAAGTCAATGGGCAACTACAACAGCATAATTCAAGCAGGATGACAAGGGATGCAGACCCATTAGGAATGAAGGTATAGGTCACTCATCCATGAAAAAAGCCAAGACCTGCTGAGGTGCTTGCAGAGGGTGGAGGAAACACAGAATGGGTAGTAGAGGAAAGTAGTTATAAATACCATGCATTTATAAGACCACGTAACCAGCTACAGAAACGAGGATTATAAAGTAATATGAATGCTTTTGTTGTATTTTGTTAAGAACACATTTGTCTTCCAATTTCTTTAACATCAGCTGGTATTTAAGTTGAGATACTAAAGGAATGTTCCCAAGGGACATTGCCCCATTGTAAGTTTATAAATGTGTTTGCGATTGTACGAGGATTAGTTATATCATGTTAAGCGTATTTATGACCTTGTTATTGTTTCATGTGGATATGAGATATTATTTGTGTCAAGTTGACAAGGGGTTGATTGTAGTGGCTATTTCTGATTGTCAACTTGACTATATCTGGAGTGAATTACAATCCAGAATTAGAAGGCTCGCCTGTGATCTAGATCTTGAGTCTGGAAGACACAAGTTTCAGGTGTCGTGGTACGCACACCTCTAATCTGGGCCACACCTGCTGCTGGAGATCTACATAAGGACATTGTAAGGAGGAAGATTCAATCTTCTTCGCCTGTGAGCCTTGTGGGACTAATCAACTGCTAGATCCTCAGGTTTTCATTCACAGCTACTGCTGACTATTATTGGGGAGTTTGACTACAGATGGTAAGTCATTAACAAATTCCCTTACTATATAGAGAATACCCATAAGTTCTGTGACTCTAGAGAACCCTAATACATTTGCCAATATTTAAATATGGGAAAATACTCTTCTTGAAAGATGCCGGAGTGATTCGACCTTCATACAGGGATGGCCTTCCTCCCACCATGTGCAGAAACTAGAACAAGATGCATGGAAGTCTTCAACCCAAAATCTAAAATTTTTGAACCTACTAGAACCCATAGAATAAAATTCTTTAATATTTTAGAGAGCGATTAGTTAGAACATAAAGTTACTCCACAAATTACATACAAAACTAACAAATGGCTCTTCGCTAATCTCGTGAATTCAAATGTCTGCGTTTCAAATACACTGTAAGTTAAAATTAAATTATCAACTAAAACATATTTGAATTATAGAGAACTCAGTTTTGCATGATATTTCCAATTCTGTCTTACATAGAGTTCTATTTGCACTACATTTATTTCTGCAGATTGGTCAGATCTTGGAACCTTGTTAAATTATTTTTACTAGTTCTAGTAGAGATTTTTTTTTAGCAGATTTGTCAAGTTTTTTGCATACACATAATCACTTTATCCACCACTATTTCTTCCTTTTCAATCTGTGTTACTTTATTTCTTTCTTTTATCTTATTTAATGAGTTATTTCTCTGGTGAGATGCTGAATATAAATTGCAAAAATATAAATATAACTTGCTCATCCCTGATCTATGGAAAAGACATTCAGTTTTCAATAGTTAAATATGACAGCTGCGGTTGGTCCATAGTTCAGTTGGCTATATTGTTTTGTTTTCCTTTTTTGTCTTGTTGTTGTTTGGGGATTTTTTGTTTGTTTTGTTTTGTTTTGCTTGTCTTTGAGACAGAGTTTCTCTGTGTATCCTTGGCTGTTCTGAAACTCACTCTGTAGACTAGGCTGACCTTGAACTAACAGAGATCCCCCTACCTCTGGCTCCTGAATGCTGGAATTTAAGACATGCTTATTTTTTAAGAAATAAATACAAGGATCCAACTATACGTACAAACTTTATTTATCTTCGTTTGATTTTTTTTTTTTGGCTTGAAAAATGCCCACAGTGTGTGTCCATCTTTTTACTGTATTAGCTTTGTATCTCCTAAATATAATATCAGCATCTAGGACCTTCCCCCACCTCTTTTTTGAGGCTTCTAAGATATATAGTTACTAAAACAGTGGATAGTGGTAGAATATCTAACTGAAACGGAGACTTAGAGTGAATTTTCTAAGGAAAATATATGATAATAAGCTAAGTTATACAAAGAAGTTTCAGAAACATGATAAAAATTTCTTAAAATCATAGCTAATAAACATGGATTGTTTATGTCACTTCCAGTATTTGAGGTTGACAGATTTACTAGAGAAAGAAATGAGACTGAGCCTGAACATGACAAATGAGGGGAAGTGAGTTATTACAAAATATTAATATCAGGACTGAAGAGATGGTTCAGTGGTTAAGGGCAGTTGGCTGCTTTTCCATAGGTCTCTCTCTCTCTCTCTCTCTCTGTCTGTGTGTGTGTGTGTGTGTGTGTGTGTCATACCTACACTAAAAAACAAAAATTAAGAAAGAATGATCATCAAAATTCTAGTGTCTTAAAGTAAATGGAAAGTTTTTAAATAGGATTTTAAAAGAGCATGTGAGATGATACCTTTAACCAAAACCACCACAGTTTTAACCAAAAACCAACAAGCACATGGTTTGGCAAATAGCTAGCAAGGTAAATCAAAATAGACCACTTCTGACACCAGTGTAGTGGATATCCATAGAGTGGAGGCCACAAAGTCATAGGGAGCAATAGACAGACTAAAGAAATAGGAACAGCATGACATGGTTATTGAGTGGAAGAAGAAGGACCAGAGGCAGGTCTGTCATTAAAGAAACTGATCCTATCCTGAATATAAAGTTTACTTGAAATTCAACAGTAAAAATAAAAAAATTAAAAAAAAAAATCAATCAACCAAAAGCAAAATAATTTAATGACCCAAATGCTAGATGAAGTCAGCATCTACAGAAAATGAAGTGACACAGAGTTAATGATTATCAAGGGATAACTTCTACAGTCTCAGCAGAGAAGATAAAATGACAGCCTGGGCAGCTGTTACCCTCATGTATGGTAAGCAAAATAACACAGGAACTAACCCAATTACAATTCCCACTGAATTATATATCTGCACCAATCATTATTCTCTTAAGTATTTACCCAAGAGAAATAAGAAAACAGAGCTTCTAAAATCTAGCACATGAATGTTTGTAGCAGATATATTCATAACAGCTTCAGACTGGAAGCAATCTAAATATTCATCAGGTAAAGGGGAACACCAAGTGAGGGGTGCTAACAGAACAAGATCATACCCAGCGATGTCAAAGAGGGAGGTACTAAAACAGCCAACAGCCCAGTTGGATCTCAAAATCAATACCCTAAGCATAGGAAGGTGAAAACCAAAAGGCACCCTTTCCTCTGAAGTAATGGTGTCATATTCAAGCCGATGCACCAGAAAGCTGCTAGATATCAGAGCTGTGAACTGGACTTCCATAGGGGGTGGGGGGGACAAACGCACCTAGGCTGATGATTCTTCAAGACTGATTGGCTAGAACTTCAGGTTTGTGGAGAGTTGCAATATGGCTGATCCAGTGCCAAATTATTACAAGCTTTGTTTAGCTTCCTTGATAAACATTTATTGATGTCTTATCTAGCATCCTTGTAGCTACCACATGAAACCACCTGCCATCTGTTTATAGATTGATAGCTTCTGCTGAACTAAATTAAAAAAAAAAAAAAAAAGTGGCATCAGAAACCTGTAATAGAGATTTCCTGTAATCAGTCCACCCGATTCTTCTTCCATCTCTACATTATAAATACTTTGGTGTATTCTTTTTTGTTCTGTAACTATAAAAACTTCACAAAGTTGCTATCACATTGAAACATAAATTTGGGACAACAGAAATGCATGTTTCTGAACCACAGTCACCCATGTTTGAATACACTATCCTCTATTCACTTTGAGGTGAGCGCCATGTTTCCATCAACAGTTCTGGATCTTAAGAGGGAAGTCTGGAACAAATTCACAGATTCGGGAGTATCCAGTTAAAGAAAGTCACCAAGAAGGTGTTGGACCTCTGGATCGCAGTTTTGCAGTGGTGGTAGGGGGGGGGGGGGGGGGGGGCTGTGCTACTGCTCCTGTAGTCTCACAGTCTGGGAGGCACCTCTGCTCGTGAGCATGGTCTCGCTGTGCTGGGGGGTAAGAGGGGTAGCACTGCTGCTCAGGATTGCTGAGTGGTGTCTCACCTAGCCAGGATCTGGGGCCATGGCCATCTCCATGGTGAGAGCCCTTGGTGCATCTAGGGGGCAGTGGGACCCGAGGCAGCCTGTCGGCAGGCCCCTGGTTGTGAGCACATAGCTGGCACAGGGAGGAGACAGAGGCCCTTGCTCTTCAGGGATGCAGGGGATGCAGATGGTCACAGGGTGTGCTTCCCTGGCACACAGATGGGGAGTGCTGCATGCAGCCTGAGGCAGCCCTGGCTGTAGGGGCAGGGATGCAGGAGCACCAAGTTCACAGCATCGACTGCAGCAGCAAGAGCAGCACCCTGATTCCTCACTGACATGCCTTTCTGCCCTCAGGGCTACAGCACCTCTGGGCCAGGGCTCGGGGGTGGAGTCCCAGGAAGTGGTAGTCTTGGGCCCCATTTTGACCCAGGTTGGGCCTTGAAGACAAACCTGAGCCTGGCTTGAGATCTGAGACCTGTCTCAGTCACTTCCGAGTAGGAGTGACTCAGCAAAACCTGTTTGATCCTCCCTCTGCCCTGCCATGTGGAGCTTTGCTATTGGCCCTGTCAGTTATCCCTTCCCCTTCCCCACCTCCTATGTCATCTCTCCCCATACCTAAGTGCCCACCCCCTTTGCCTTCTCTATATAAGCAAGAGGTTGATACAATAAAGTTGAGTTCCTGCTTCAACAATACTCTCGGCATGGTGTGTTTCTTTTGGCCACCGACACTTGCCATCCTGCTCAGTCCCAATAGACTCGGCTGGACTGGGTTCTCTCCTCTTGCCTGGACCTGCCCGCAAGGAGCCCACAGACAGGGATATTTGAGAAGAAGAGTTTCAAGCCTGAGTCCTGGGTAAACATTAGACTTTAGAGACACGGAGACAGTCCTTGGTGAGCACGGAGAAAAGAAAGCATTCAGATGAGGGAACAAGAGAGCTATGATGGGAGGGGTTGGGGCAAAGGGGCAAGAGAAGATACCATGTGTACATTTCCAAACATTACCTCCCTACCTGGCTGTAAACTTTCCATGTATAAGTGCCTCAGAACAGCAGACTTCTGAGTGGGATGTTATGGTATCACCCACATATTCTGATAAAGGAAAAGTTGAGCTATGCAAGTGAACATTTCATGAACTAGCTCATGGATTTCCTGAAAGTAAAGATCTTCTCTGCTGCACAAGGTTGAAATGAGTTTTTGCAAAGCCTTGCTTTTGCTGTACAGTGAACCTGGGCTGTATTTCCCCGTTCTGGTTCACTCTCTTATATGATTATGTCACTCAGTGTTTCTCCATTTAAAATAAGGTGAACTCAGCAATTCCTTTTTCTTCAACTGCTTCAGTAACCAGCGCTTGCCATATTAGAAGCTTTAGCTGGAAGACTATAAAAAATAGTCTAATACTCCCTAGCAGGTAACTACATTGAAGCCAATTCTCTTTTCAGGGATGTAGCAAGGTCAAATGAAATGACCAGGAAGGACAGACTATTAGAATGAAGGGAAAGGCGGCTGACATTCAAAGGGCAACAGTGCATTGTACTGGGAAGGTTTTGTGTAAATGTTAAATAGGGCCCTGCATTTAACCACCTGCCTCTTGTTTAGAAGGGTTCAAATGAACAATTTCAAGCACAATTGAGTTACACTCAAAAGAAAATCAAGTGTAATTTCCTAAGTTGCTGAAGCAAGGGTTCTTCTATGGAACAGCCATTAGTAGCTCTAAATCCAATTTGACTATATTTGAAATTTAATGCACACAGTTCAGTGGCACCTGGAAAGTTCTTCATGCAAAGAGAAAATGACAAGGTAGACTTTTTTCAATGGTGTGTGTGTGTGTGTGTGTGTGTGTGTGCGTGGATTTTTAAAATTACCTGGGTCATATTCATTATGCTAAATGATTTAAGATGAAATATTTCGTTCCCTTTCTCCCTCTTGTGAAACTACATTGTATTGCTTCAGAGATACAGCAGGTCATCTTGAAATTCTGCACCAATGTAACAACATCTCTAAATATTGACCAATGAGAGATAGGATACTGAAGAGCCTTCCCATTACTTTGAGAAGATTCTCAAGGCAATGCTTTCATCTACATTTATTAAATGCAAACTACATGATTAGTGCTCCTTTAAAACCTTCAGAAGCTCCCTTAAAAATGGTATCCAACACAAAGAACTGATCCTTATACACACCTGCCTCCATTCATGACAGACATATGAAACAGATCCCTGCATCTGTTTGGGGGAGTTTCCTATCAGGAAGGTTTTTTTATGTTGTTGTTTTGTTTTTGTTTTTTGTTTGTTTGTTTGTTTTTTTCCTCTTCTCATATTGGACTCATGTAAATGTTTCCTCCTTGGAAGCTTCAGCTTGTTAAGTTCCCTGAGCGTTCATGTGAATTGACACCCAGGTCCTATATCTTCTCTGATGTTTAATATTTGTCCCCACACTAAGCATGGTTATGATTTTGTTTAGAGTAGCCCTATTTGTACCCTGTAAAGTCAGACAGCTTTTTGTGTTCCTGACTTTTCCACTTCTTAAATGCCCTGCCTTGTTTTCTTAACATTAAATATTTATTATAATCAATATTTTAGGAGTTATTTAATTTACTCTGAATGTTCTTGGAAACCATCCTCCATAAATAAGTGTTTGGTTTGTATATCTTGTGAGTGTTATATCATTTTCAGATTACATAATCCACAAAAATAATATATATTTTCCTGGACTGGCTTTCTAAATCATATGTACTCAATTCATGAGTCAGAATTGAAATATTCTAACAATGCCTTTTATGTTGCTGTGTATTTAGCAACAGTATCTGATAAAGATTTATTGACTAATAGATGAAAGAAAATAATATTAAAATATTTTAATTACAGAAGTGATAACTATAATGTTGTTAGAAATAGTAATAACAACCAAACATGTGGGTGAGTGATGCCCTCTCAGGAAACTCTTCTGATTAAATAGACTTTAAGAAAGCTACCCAATTCAAACTTAGTAAGCAAGATCTCCTGACCACAGATTCCTACTTTCATCTTTTCTTATCTCCTGGTCCTTTCTCTCAGGAATGAGTTGCAGAAGAACCACCTACTGGTCCAGGTCAGTGAAAGTGTAAATCTAACAAGAAACTCAACAGCTATAACAATACAGTTCATTGAGGTATTCATTGACTTCAGGTCTGGTTAATTTCAGTGTGTGATTTTTCTTTTCTTTCTTTTTTTTTTAAACTTGCAAGTTCTTTTAAATATATAAGTAGATAAAAATAAAAGTTTTTATAAATAACAATTGCTTATGAATCTGCTTAGTACTTATTTAGTGCAAGATCATTGGGGTGCTTATTTAAAAAAAAAAAAAGATGTTCCCTAAATATAAAATTAAAAAGTAGCAAAAGAATTTCAGGGATTTTACCAAGAGTAAAACCAACATAGTATTCTGTCTGTTTTACCAAGTGCTCGAAGCATCAAAATTGTGATATTGTTCCCAAATAGCCATCATTAGTTAGGGTCAAAAGTTCTCCAGGTTATTATAGACAGTTGGGGGTAATAAGGTTCACAGAGTTTTCTCATCAGGCAAAGTAATGTACTTTATTAAGTTTTAAAACTGTATCCTTAAATTCCGTAAACCAATACTCAGTGAGCTATACCCAGTGAGTTTATATCCACTAGGTATAGGTTGGAAAATAATGCCAAGTAGTACTGAGTGCAATAAAGCAAACCAGAAGGGCATAGCTCATGGTGGATAAAGAGGGAATACAGGAAAAGTGGCACCCTCCCTGGCATCCACAGTGCATTCACGTCTTGGGAATGGACACTTGGGACAGGCTTATGCTTGGAAAGTCCAAGAAAAAGCAAGAAGGCAGAATCTGGAGATGAAGATGGGGACTCCAGAAGTGAAGACACTGAGTTTGCTCTTTCCTGGGGAGGCTCATCAATGACTTGAGTGGTTGTGATTTTTAAATGGGATAGAGGCAGGTCAAACTGGTACTTCCCCAATAAATTATGTTTAAAATTCAAAATGGGGTAGAGAGATGGAGCAATGATTCAGTAGATAAGAGCAATAGCTCTTCTTCCAGAGTACCTGAGTTCAACTCCCAGGACCTACATGGTGACCCACAACCATCTGTAACTCCAGTTCCATAGGATGCAATGCCATTTTCTGGTATCAGAAAATGATATCAGTACATGCTTGAACAGAGCATGTACTTTGTGCACATAGACACATGTAGGCACAGCACACAGATAAAATTTAAAAATAGAAAAAAATTAATGCAAAATATTAAAAAGATAAACCCTTTAAGAACATATTGTCCTACATGTCATTCGGAGTGGGGGGAACAGGGCTTTAAATAAGAGTGCCTTCTGGCTTTGAAATTGTAGAATTCTATATGACTTGGTTAAAAAAAAAAAAAAGGAAAGAGAGGAGGGAGAGAAGAAAAGGGGGAGATTCCAGCACTACCAGAACCAGTTCTCAATCCCCAGTCCCCTGCCTGCACTCTGCATACAAATATAAACACAGTTGTGAAAGAGAAAATGAGCACATGGACACCAACATATGACACGTTTTCTTTTATTTAAAATAGAGCTCTTTATGCTTTACAGAAACAAGTGCAATGAGTGCTTAATTCATTGTCTTTGCCACTTTCCAAAACAATATGCTTTCTGAAAATGCATACATAAAAATATAACATTTAGGCAGAGAAGTCTGTACACCTGGAGGCGGCAGGAAGTTATGCAATTGTATTAAAAAGCTTTAAAATAAATACTTTTTTTATGACTTGCTGTTGGCAAAGTTAAGCATTTTGGTATGAAGGCTATCACTGAGTTCTTACTAAATTCTAAAATATGATTATTTCTTAACAATATAAGTATATTTGACTATAAAATGCATATGTTCACAGATCCAAAAATCATGAAACATCTGAATGTCATCCATGAATCTGTGGAACTCTGTTCAACCTTCAACAATGAAAATACATCCACACACTACAATTCCCATCTGCACATTTTAGATACAATTTATTGCCCAGTTCTTATTTTAAAATCCAATTTATTTTTTTTCACATTCCTTATGTACATTCATTTGAGCCTGTGGAAGCCAACATCTTTTTACATACTTAAGAATATCAGCAAGCTTACAAAAAAAGGTCTTTACAACAGTGATTCTGTTCACAGTAGTTCAAGAGTTCAAGGCATGTTTTTGCAATGTCAAAATGCAATGGTTTTGACATGTGTAATATGTTCTTAGGTATAAGAAGAGAGTCGCTACCCAAAGAAAAGTATAATTAGTATTAGTGCTTTGAAAGTTAATCCAAAATCCTTTTTTTAAAGATCTGAATCCAATTTTCTCCTTTTAGGTCGTTTTAAAACCTGAAACACCAATCAACTGTGAATAATCCTATCCAGTTCAGGGTCAGGAGAGTACATACAGGAGCTTGACATAGGCCATTCTAGAAATGAACTAGAGTCTAATATTTTACTCAGATACTCTCATTTGGTAAAGCCGACAGAAACCTGATAGATCTTTAAAATTGCCTAGTTACTATTGTTTTGCCAATGGAAAACCAAACATATTGATAAATCTCCTTCTATGGTTGACTTTCTTGGAGCCTGACATACCAGCCTTCCGTTACAGTGAAGCAAACGAGTAGATGCATCCATGGAATGAAATGAATGTCTAGAAATTGAGGTTACTGTGCCTTGCTGCAGAATACTTGGGTTGGGGAGAAGACACGTCCATCACCAGGATAAACGGTTCACCTCATGACTCTTGGGAAAACAGGGATGAAAAGTCAGAATGCTTATTCTTCTAAATTCTGTATTCAGTTCGCATATGTCAAGAACCATTTCTAAATTTAGTTTCTATTTCATAATAATGAATACGCCTGGGCATTTTATGTTGATATAGAAACACATAATGTCTTTTTCTGTTAGTTCTAGAATTGTTACTAGACGGAAGAGCTAGTTCCAGCACTCACCTCAGTCTTTAGCTGCCCCAAGCTGTTGAGTTACCTATGGAGAATTCATATGTGGGATGCTAGAAAGGTGAATTTCCTACCACGCTCAGGCTGTGTGAACAGTCAGATTCCTAAAACCCAGGGAAGAATTGCATATTCCAATGAAAAGTGTTAGGTCCAGGAAGAAAACTTCTTGTAGTATAACATAAACCAACAAGGAGAAAATACATTTCTGGCAGTATTAAAATGAGGATGAGCTAGAACTCATAATCTCCCAAATGTTGTGTTCATCTATGACTAACTGGCGAAGAATCCTGGCAGTTATCAATAACAAATTTTAAAGTGGAGATTGTTACCTAATTTCAGCATAATCTACATTCCAAACAACATGGCACATGGCTTAGTCTAAAAACATGGCAGAAGCAGTAGAGAGATGGCTTAGCAGTTACAAGCACTGACTGATGCTCTTCCAGAGGACCAAGGTTTAGTTTCCAGCACCCACGTGGCAGCTCACAACTACCTGTAATTCTAGTTCCAGGGGATCAGACTCTTTCTTTTGGCCTATCCAAGCACCAGATATGCATATGGTACACAGACACACATTCAATCAAAACTCCCATAACACATAAAAAATAAATAAATAAAAATATTTCAAAGGATGGCAGGAATAAAATAATCCAATGGCTCAATTACCACAGACATAACATGAGCACTCACATTATGGGATACATATTTCACAGTCTTTGTTCAAGTCACTGTTTAAGCAGAATTCAGCATTAAAGCAGAAGCAGACAGTCTTTATGTGCTAGCCAAAAGCTACAATATAACCAGACAGTTTGACTAAAGTTGAAGAGAAAGTCATGTCTGCCATTAACAGAGCCCTTTTCCCAGTGTCAAGAGAACAATCACAGACGAACTGATGATGCGAGACCTCTGATACACAACGGGGAAATTAAAACCTTGTTAAGAGGCTCGTGTGTAACAGTCTGGACAGGGCTCGAATACACGAAAGGACAGAGCTGTGTGGAGTGGTGCAGGCAGGGCTCAGGAAATCTGCCTCTGGGAGAAAACAATGCCAAAGACAAAACAAATGCGAGAGAGAGAGAAAATAAACAAATTGAACATAGTCTCCAGTTCATGTGCCAAATCACCTTTCACCACTCCCACACACAAGGGAAAGAAAAAATACATGCAGGAAGGGAGCAAGGAAAGTCTGGAACCATTATTCATACAAAGAATACTTTCTTTTTCCTTCCTCCCTTCTCTCCTTCCCACCTTCCCTCCTTCCTATCTTTCTCTTGCCAGTGCTGAGGATTGGACCCATATCTTTTCACTTGCTAGGCAAGCTAGCTGTGCCTCTGCTCTACATCTCCAGCCAACACCAAGACTCTCCACACACTAGATTTCTACAAATTTGCATTTCCCAATTTATCAGTGCTCTATGACTTTTCTACCTAGCTTGATGACTACTTTTAGATTTTTGCTTTCTCTGTTTTCATTTTTTTTCCTAGTGAATAAATGGCCTAAGCCATTTGCTTTAATAGAAATGCACCAACAAGTAGGGTTTGACCATCAGTACTGAATGGCATGTGATGTTAATATGCACATGAGGCAGTGTTAGATCCATGCTGACTGACCTTTCCATTTGTAAAACTGGACAAGACTGAGGAAGGAGGTGTCACCAACCGTGTTTCTACAACCACTAGCAGCCATCCAGTTTCTGATCTTCAGTTTCTTCATGTACAAAATATTAGAACCAAGGTATGAGGCTGTAAGTCCCTTTAACTTTTAAATTCTCATTTTCATTTTGCACTGTGGCACATATGAAAGAATTTTGAACACTAAGGGATTTCTTCCCCATTGTAAATGTACAATTCTATAATGATGAAGTTAAATAATAGCTATGTTTAAAAATAACTAGGAAGTAACTATAGTTTTGGAAGATGTTGAAAGAACATTAAGTCTAATAGTAGGTGAAAGATAATGAAACAGGGCAGAGGTGGAGGGTAAAGACAAAGCCAAGCACCAGGAAGTTTGCATCAGCATCCATAATATTAGATTTTGAATGAATGTTTTGCATTCTAGATTTTCTTTCTTTCTTTCTTTTTTTCTTTCTTTCTTTTTTTCTTTCTTTCTTTCTTTCTTTCTTTCTTTCTGTCTGTATGCCTTTTTTGGTTTAATATTAAAGAGTCCTGCAAAAAAATTAAAAGCCCTTAAAACAATGACTGTCTTCACTAAGATAGTGAATAAAATCAAAGTGCGCATCAGGATTTGGAATTAGAACACAGCATTGATAATAAATTTCACAAATGAAAAAAGAGAGAGAGAATAGCTTCAAAAACTACAGTGACATCATTTTAGGACACTAAGCATAAACATTTCTGAGTGGCTGATAATATTGATTTTTCAAGCTATATAAAGGAAATGAATATTGAAGAATTCAGCTACCAACTTGGACGCATTTGTTATTGTCCCCTAACTGCCTGATAGAAGTCAAAATTTCCACATTTTAAATGAATTAATTTAACCATGTAAATTTTCATATTTACTTTCAAGAATCAGTCAAAAATCATTGCCTGCAAAGTAATTTCAAGTTGTTCTCTTGTTCCTTGTATGATGGCAGATGCCTGCTCACTGCCTTCAGGCAGTGCGCTAACTTCTTCCCTGGGACTTTTGCTTCCACTCCAAGATTGCCCTGAGTTTGCTCTGTCTCAGTAAGTCCCATGGTGGCAAAATTCCAGGACGGTAGACTTTTCTTTTGTTTAATCATTCTGCAATAGTAGAAGCACTCAATACAATAAGTTATTGTGGAGCTTCTGATCTAATGAATGTATTGTAGATTTTTCATTTTAAAATAAAAGCCGATTTGAAACTCTTCCGACATTGCGATCAGGTTACTATTTTCACACAATTATGGAAATTTAAAATGCAAAGTTAATTGAAAAGTATAAAGATGAAAAGCAAGTGCCGCGCTTAAAATAGAGCATGACAGTCATGTTTCACTTAACTCTAGTGGCAGAACATAAATTAAGAATTCTAGATGTGACATGCCAAAAGGAAGGATGCATACAACAGAGTCGCTACTGATTACAAACTTAAACGCAGGACTTATAAGGCTACAAATTCATGCTCACATGTAGACAACAAATAATGCGTTCCATATTTCAAGAAGTGATGCTGTGTATAAACCCCATCATTTCTGCATACAGTACTAAAAATTCATAATAGCATTCCTAAGCTCTGTTATACCCAGAGCCAAAAATATCCATAAGGAGCAAAGCAGTGATGTCACTCTGCACCTAACCTAAGAAGATATTTTTTGCTCATAACAAAATTTAAAAGAAACAAGTGTTATGTGAGATTGCATCAAAAACACGTAATATAAAACTGAACTGCATAGATATGTACAATAAATCCGCCTTATGCTCTAAATATTACTCTATTTTTTATAAGTGAGCAGTCTCTATGTATAACTATGGCGAGAGTTAAGCAGAAACTACAACTTCTAGCATCCCCCATCTACTCCTGTGGCTGTTCTTTTTGAGATTATTCACTTAGGAATTACAGTTCAACAACAGAGCAATGAGCAAAACGTCTCAAAATGTACCAATGCGCAGATTTCTCCACCGTGAAATCTGAACTGAGAAAATATAAGTTATGTTTGTATATACTCTGAAATAAATTATAAAACATAATGACCAAAATAAAGATGTTACAACACCCCCTCTTTAAAAATCTAGTAAATATATTCCCCTAACAGTGGTGAATGGAACAGGGTAGAATAGGTTTTGTCCACTGGATATTTGAATACAATTATCGAAGTAAATAATTTCATTTCCGTCATGTAGAAGCTGAAATAAAATAATAAACACAAGCCAGATCTCCCCTCACATGGCTCTTCTTAACATTCATTCACGTAGGTGCACCTTTTGATTCTGATGATATAATTAGACTGTAATATCTAAATAAAGATCCATTCTAAATGTGTTGCAAATTGGAAGTGATTTTCAGACCTATTCTAGAAACCATTGTCACACAGAACTCAAAGGCATCCCACTGCATATTTTATCTGTCAATTTACTCTCTTCCCTCATGCTCACATGCCTTTTCCCACTCCCAAATTAGACTTTAAAATCCCTGAGGGCAGGACCTATCTATCTTGTTATTCCCTCTTCTACCCAATATTGTGGCAAGCAAGTTATGGGGTGCCCCATGCTTGTAAATGGGTGAGGGCATGACTAGGAATGGAAGTACATGCAAACCCCATAGCTGTCAGGGCCTTTTGTCTCTCTTATCTCCACTGAGTCAAATGAGATGGATCCAGTAGCACATCTCCACAGTGAAATGAAGGCATCAAGTTGCTCTCTTATGGAACACATGGCTGTATCCTTTAGAACGTTATTTCCCACATTGGGTTTCAGAGAATGTAAGATAGTAAAACTTTACCCTATTTATAATGCGCTATGAGTAATCAACTATTTGGCCTTTAAAATATCCATGAAACATGTCTTTACTCCCAGAACCATCAAAGAATAAAATATGTTAACTTATCACTCTTCAAGACCTTGTCAGAGAGTACTTCCGTTCTAAGAACATTTAGGCAGAAGAATGGTCTAAGGAATGGGGTTTGGGAAACTGTTTCAGAACACTAAAAGACACTGAATTAAATTAAATCACCTTCCCTAAAGCATATAGTACATTTGAAGGAACCATCTGGTGTCCTGTTAAATATTCTGTACCTCAAAAAAAGAGAATAGAGGGAGACCCTCCAAACCTTTCCACACATGGTCCCTCTTAAAAGGCCAGGAATATCTTGTAATGACCAATGCGATCTTTTCTGTTACCAGTAAGTGGTTAAACTCCTTTGGAAGAGTTCTCTTGGTTTTTCTCAAACTCTTTCCTTCTCTATCTTTCTGTCATTTTCTTTCCAAATGTGTACCTCAAAAGCAATGACATCTTAAGACATACATCTTTAGAAAATGTATGCTTATAATTGGTCAATATTTGGCAATGTTCAGAAAACACTTTTTTCATTATTGAATGGGATAATGATGACATTTTATGAAGAAATGCTGATAGATTGGTTCTAAAATTCTAGAAAATCTATTATGGTCTTACAAAATACCCAATGCACTCTCTATGTGACTAAATTTAAAATATTACAACCGATGATGCTCCCACTGGGGAAGAAAAGCACTATGGGAATTCAAGGGAATAGAGTGGCCAGCACACTTCACAGTGCTAGTTGTCACAGGGTCTGTGACCATCTCTGGCATGAGCTCTGTGACTCTGGGCCATTTCACAGTGTTCGCGACAATCTGGACCTATGTTATATATCAGGAGTAATGGCTTGGGTGGCTTTCAAACTACTTAGGAACAGCTTGCCATCGTGATGAAGAGTGGCAAACAAGTGGAGAAAGAAAGTCCTGAGAACATGGTCTCACTTTGATACTCCACCTCTCCAGTCTTTTGATGTTAAAATTCTGAGCAAAATTTGCTTTCCAAGGGTCCAGTTGATTTTTACAGTTCCATTTCACTAAAACATACTCTAGTTCACATTTTCAATATGTCTTCATCTCGTTTGTGGACGCTCCTGGTTCAAGTATAGCAAAAATTTATAGTTTTTTAAACATTGTATATAGCTTATCTTATCACATCTTCCTCTTTAAATAAAAAGAAAAATGAGTCCTGTCCCTTTTAAAATTAAACTAAGGACAACATGGAAACTGGGAAAGTCAAGACCTACCCATGCTTAACTTTAGAGTTATCTTTTCATGCTGCCTTTGGAACACTTCAACACTGTAGTGGATCATCCTTGAGGTAGAACTAAAATAAAACAGAGCAGAAAAGAAGCAAAAACATTTACACAAAGCGGGAGACATGAAAGAAAGCTGTGAGCACTTTCCCTTTGCCTGTACAAGGCGGCATTAGGCTTTACAGTCTTCCTTGACACACAGCTGAGAGATGGTCTTCTTCACCCGCAGGGCCGTCAGGCGTGCTGCCCCGTTGGCATACCAGCACTCGCGCATTATTCTTCCCATGACCCGGAGCGCCTTCAGGAGAAAAACACAGCAAAGGTTTAAGGTGCGCAGAACAGAGGATAAAAGAAGCGAAGTCACAGATCAGAGGATGATGGAGGAAACTGGGCCAAACTTCTGTAAAAATCCTTTCTAAAGGCACAAACGTTAACCTTGCAAAGATTAGCTGAAATGAAATCATTGATTTCTGGGATGCGATGATAGCTATTTTTGAACTCCGCAAAGATGGGCGATGATAGCTGAGTGCTGTGGTGAAAGCTCACAGCCCCAGTACTGGGGAGGTGGAGGCAAAAGCAGCAGAAATTCAAGGCCAGGCCAGTTCCATGAAACCTGTCTCAAATCGAACAGCTAAAAAGCGATATGACAGCCACAGAGGGCTATGGAATCGGTGTGAATTCCCAGTTACATTTAATCAGATGTGATACGCATGAAAAGAAAGTCATCAGACTGACACCTAAGGCTTACACTTCTACCATTCATCATTGCATGTTGCAAATGATGATCTGAGGGTAAATAGAAAATGTCAGTATAAATGAACTGTCAAAGAAAGGAAAACACACTTAGTGGAGAAGTCAATGTAAAAGCAAGAAACATGAGAGACCTAGGGAGTCCCTGAAGATGGGGACTACAGTAGCACATGCTCATCTTCTGATGTGGAACCTCAGGGATGAGGGACCACATGTGAAAGACAGGAAAGTCAACAGAAAGCAAAGAGAAGAGGTTGCAGATGGGGCCGGGGGAGGCCCTAGATTTAAACATGAAGCTTGAGCTAGTGAGATGGTTCAGCAGGTAAAGGCACCTTGCCACTGAGCCTGGAAATCTGAATTTAATCTCGGGACCCGCACACAAAATGAGGAAACTGACTCCTGAAGGTTGTCCTTTGGCCATTGATACTCTGCTCTGGCACATACATGCATTTCCACATACATGTAAGAAAATAAACATAATAAAAATAAATGTGTGCATATGAATCTTCCCCCAAATGGAAGTCTCTAAGAAAATTCACTTACTTTGACTTTTGGTAAAGAAAAAAAAAAAAAAAAAATCTGGCCGGGCAGTGGTAGCGCATGCCTTTAATCCCAGCACTTGGGAGGCAGAGACAGGCGGATTTCTGAGTTCGAGGCCAGCCTGGTCTACAGAGTGAGTTCCAGGACAGCCAGGGCTACACAGAGAAACCCTGTCTCGAAAAAAAAGAAAAAATCTGTCCAATTTTTTTTTGGACAGATTCATAATGAAAACTGCATTCAGAGAGGTGGAGAGCTGCCAGTAAGCAAAACATCAATCAAAACAATAACCAGCAGAATCAGATCCATAAAGGAACATATATTAAGAGTCAGTGATAAGAAACATATTAAAAAAGAAATAGAACTCCAATTATCTGTGGGGGAGGGGGAAAAACATACTTTCAAAACCAGTAAAAGTTCTTAGTATGAAAATAAATAATCTCACAGATAAGTTAAATGGCAAATGAGAGATACCTGAGGCAGAAGCAAAAAAGTGGAAATTAAATCCACAAGAACAAGTATACAGGTGCCAAGGTAGGAAATGCAGGTGACACAAAGTAGAATCTGAAAGGTTTAATAGCAGCCACTGAGTTTTCCAAAAATAGAAATGGAGACAATGTGAGAAGAATTATCTGAAGACATATTCTCACAGAATTTTCTAGAACAGAGGAATGTCACAAGGCCTTAGAATTAGAGCAGTCTTTGTTCAAATAAGTTGAACTGCAAATATGGGTTCAGTGGTGCACACTGTGACATCAGCGCTCAGAGGCTATGGCAGGAGGATTCCTATGAGTTTGGCCTATATGGAGAGAGCTTCCCTCAAAAAAAACCCTGAAGGGCCTACAAACAGAAACACTGGCCATAAAACAGAGAAACTGCAGAACACTGAGGACAGAAAAGTTGCTAAAAGCAAGTAGAAGGCTGGAGAGCTGCTCAGTGGTTAAGAGCACTCCTTTCTCTTGCAGAGGACCTGGGTTCGATTCCAAGCACTCACATGGTGATTCATAGCCATCCATGACTCCAGTTCCAGGAAATCCAAAGCCCTCTTCTGACTTCCCTAGGAACCATGCATACACATGGTATACACACATACATGCAGGCAAAATATTTATTCACATAAAGAATAACACAAATTTAAAACAAGTAGAAAAAACATTGAGGAAAAATCAAAGTCTATTTTTATTTAATCTAAAAAAAAAAAATATGTAGCAGTAAAAATTGTTTTGAGGAGCAGAACGGTGCCCAACATCACTTTCAGGTAATGTATTAGAGGTCCCAAAAGCACAGGAAGAAAGAATGAACAGAAAACTAGTTTGTCTAAGCAGACACCTCAGAATAATCAATAGCTTCAAAACTTGCCAAACATATATATTTATATACTATCATTCTTCGTTTACAATTTGTTTTTAAGTGTGTGTGTGTGCATGTGTGAAGAAAATGTCACATCCCTTTGAGCTGGAGTTACAGACAGTTGTGAGCTGCTACTTGATTGCTGACAACCAAATTCTGGTCCTACGTGAAAGCAGCAAGTGGTCATAACCACTGAGCCATCTCTCCAGACCTGCAAAATGGATAGATAACCTTATTCATCAGTTTGACAGAATTTCAAATCACGTTGGTAACCCATGTTTAGGTGTGTCCATGGGGTTATTTCCAGAAAGGACTAAGAGAAAGTAAGTGAAAGGTAGCTGACACTATTCCACAGGCTGGTGTCCTAGGCTGACTGCCTGTCTGATGCCATTCACCCCTCCACGATGATCATGCACTCTGACCTTCTGGGACCATGAGACTCCAACTAAATGCTTTCTTTTTAAGTTGCCTTGGTCATGGTATCTCTTCACAGCAATAGAAAAGTGACTAAGACACAGTGTGACCAGCTGTCGAGTGTTCCTGCTGCTATGCCTTTTCTACCATGTTATCTTCAAGCTTAGAGCTAAATTTAACTCGTCCTTCCTCAAGTTCTTGTCATCAGGTATTCTGTCACAGCAACCTAATATATCACTAATATCTAGCAACATCCCTTTTTAACAATGCTAACTGTAAATCACATATGATAATCAATACTAGAATAAACAAAGAAATTCTATTATATCCACACAGAAGAATGCTACATAGCAACAAAAAATGGACAGATTTATATGTCTGTGTGTACTGAAAAACATAAGAAAACATGTAATTAGTTTTACTCCTAATTTTCATAAACACATAAATGCAAATATTTTTTCAGGATATACATATATATGTGGCAAAATCTAAATAAAATCAGGGAATAATAAAATCATTTATGTCAACATTACCACTCAGCAAGACAAAAATTCCTCAAAGATTTCTGAAAATATTCTGCTTTTCAAACTATGTATTCATACGTTTTCATTTAATTATTATCCTTTATATCTACACCCCATGCGAATAAAACTAATAATATTAGAAAATTAATTCTTTCAGTATGATATAGAAGTCTCTAAGTCTGCTTATCAAGTAAACATAGAGTCGAGATAAGTAGACAAAAGATAAAAACTCTAACACTTGGTTAATATCGTTTATATATGCTTGGCCCAGGGAGTGGCACTATTAGAAGGTGTGGCCCTGTTGGAGTAGGTGTGTCACTGTGGGTGTGGGCTTTAAAACCCCCATCCTAGCTGCCCGGAATCCAGTTTTCTGCTAGCAGCCTTCAGATGAAGATGTAGAACTCTCAGCTCCTCCTGCACCATGCCTGCCTGGAAGCTGCCATGTTCCCACCTTAATGATAATGGACTGAACCTCTGAACCTATAAGCCATCTCTAATTAAATGTTGTCCTTATAAGAGTTGCCTTGGTCATGGCGTCTGTTCACCGCAGTAAAACCCTACCTAAGGCACTTGCCTTAAACAAAAGAGTTAAAATCCTGGAAGAGGGAAACAGATGAGGTAAAAAGACACTAAGTAAAATAATCCTATAAGAAAATAAAAAGTAGCATGTCATCTACATGGTTTAGCTATTACATTCAACTATGGCAGAAAATAAGGAGCAGTGGATGGGATAGAGAGGTAGAGGTGCAGAATAAGGGATCGCTGCCCATCCTCTCTGTCAGAGCCTATGGATGGTAGAATGAGCACTGTGTGTGCCTGCCAAGCTTGGTCACAGTCCAGTACTGCTTGTGAAGACAAGACAGGTAACAACTGGATCTAAGGTGAGGGGGTTATCTGATGAAGGAGATTAAGCTTCAGATAGTCTGAGAACAAGCCTAAATTACCTGTTACAGTACAATTACCCACTGACTTTGCTCATGTGCTTGAGTCCCCAGCTCCTTGCTCTGTGATGGAGCCATGCCACTGGTTCTCCTATGAGGCAGGAGAGGAAACTGTGTATTCCTTGTGCTGCACCTCTGTGTCCTCTCTTTGCCAGATCTAGAGACCTGGAAACTACATGGGGATGGCAGTGTCAGGGAGCAGTGAGGATGAAGATTGAGCCACCTTGGTGAGGACATATGTCCTGAACAATCACCCAAGCCAGAGAGGACTACAGAGAAGCGCTACTCAATGTCCTGTTGTCCGAAATCATCTGGGCTTCTGGGTTTATGTCATAGATACACACTACCAAAGAGAATAAAATCCCCCTAAAGACATAAAAGAAAGGCACCTTTCCTATATGGAATGAATTAAGCAACTGGATTAAAAGAAAATTACCTATTCTCTGAAAATGCTCACTGATGCAAATCTGAACAACGAAATAGAAATAAATAGATAAGAACATAGTTTATGTTGGTCTCCAGGAGATGAAGAAGGGGAAGAGAGAAGGAGGGGTGGAGGGTAGGGAAGAATGACGATTGGGGAGGAACATGACGGGGGAGGAGGGAGGACGAGGAAGGAAGAGAACATAGTAGCCTTACTTCACAGCTCTGCCACTGGTTTGGGAGATTTGGCCGGAGTTTCTGATCACAAACAACCTTCTTCATTTCTTCTATCGAAGGATCTGAAGGCACCATGTCATAGTAAGGCAACTGGTACTCCTCAACAAGTCCTACAAGAAATGTGAAAATACATTTCCCTACATATATAATCAGTAATGATGCATATTTCAGGCTAATACCACTGACTTCTGCCAAACACACAATAGCCTAGAAAAATAGAACCTCATTTTTGTTAAAAATAATATATCTCTATAAAACAGAATTCATTTCAAATCACTCAGTTAAATACATATATAGAGTGATGATATTTATACTATAAAATAAATTTTATAAGATGTAAAATTAATAAAGTATATATAATACACAAAACACTGCATAAAGTACACAATTTTATAACAATATAAAATAAACAAATATTGTCTCCAGTAAAAGCATTGTGACTTTTTAATTTCATAAATTGTCATTATATAGTAAAAACGTAATCCTAATTTTCCCAATTGCAATATCTATAGCATAACATCAGTGCTTTGTAAATAGAGTATATTTACCTATCAAAACAGCTGTTTGGGTTTTGGAATGTCCAGGTATCTGGTTCAGCAGATAGATTACTCCTGCCCAACCTGTCAAAATGATCCAGTCTCCAGTTTCACATATGGAGAAGGAAAAAAATCAAATCTCACAAGCTCTCTTCTGACTTCTTCATAAGCTCAGTGCCATGGCATGTGGGCACACACACACACACCACACCACAAACACACACACAGAGAGACAGAGAGAGAGAGAGAAGAGACAGAGACAGAGAGAGACACATACAGACATACACATATACATACACAGAGAGAGACACACATACACACACATGGGAAGCCCTAAACCAAGCTTTTTCCTACCTGTGTCTCGCTTACATAGGAATATCTGTAAACTGCATTATACAGCATTTAACTTTTCTCCACAGATGCAGCAATTTCATTAGACTGCATCAGCAGTGGTCCCTTCCTAATGTCTAAGCTCTGGGGAGCAGTAGAGGGCAAGAGGTGAGCTACCACTCACTTCTCTGCTCTATTTAATCTGGCATCACAGGAGAGAGAAGCGGGAAAGCCTGGCTCACAGAAGACTCACAGACCTTGGCAAGACATTTAGCTTATCTGGGATAAGAGTAGGGATACCAGCTGCCTCCAGACTCCAATCGGATAATTGTCAAGTGACTCAGAATAATCCTATGGGCATCAGAATGATCAGAACCTTTGCCCTCATCTACTCAGAATTCAAAAGATAAACTCCCCACACTCTCCACAGGAGGTTCCTCTTTTGCCTCTGTAAAGAAATCACTGAATTGAATCCTCTTAACTATTCAGAAACAATTCAGTATACGGAGGAGAAAATAAAGAAAATCACATCTTGTACTCGGTGCCAAGGGAGGGAGAACTAAGGGTATTTCCAAAAGCTTACCTCCAGCTGAACACCTTCGCGCTATCTCCCAGTAGACCAGCCCCACCGAATAGATGTCAGCTCGCTTGAAGGACTCAAAGATGCTCACGTTCATTGTATCATCAAGCATTTCAGGAGCCATGTACCTTCAAAAATGTGCACAGTGAGCTTTGGTCCAGTGAAACACAATTTTAAGACATTTTGATACAAAACATAAATTAAAGTAGCACATCAATTTCAAAGGAACAGCTTACAGACTATAATAGGGTAAAATTAAAAAAAAAAAAAAGTTATTGACCTAACCATCATTTTTTTAAACATGTTAAACAAAGCTAAAGGTTATACAATTTCTCCTTATGGCAGGATCAACAGTAGCCTAGTGCTTGGAAGGAATAAATTGGGAAGGTCAATGCCAAAGCACTCAACAACACAAACGGAGCTCAACATCTTAAGAATTCGTCATCATGGAAAGTTCCCTTCTGACAAACGGGATTTCCTCACCACAGGGGCTCAATTGCCAACGCAAGGCTACATGGTATTCCACAAATATCTTATCAGAATGAAGAATTGTATTACTATGGCCAAGCAAAATATATCCTTGTTTGAACAAAGTTTAATGGAAGAAGTCTTAGACTCACAGGACCTGACTAAGTCTTACTGGCCCATACAGAGTTGAGCATTTTTCCAGATTATATACTCTTTGGGTTCTTTTCAAAGTATTAGGCTCCTCCAACAGAAAGCAGCACCCAAGCCTTGCCTGAGTGTCCCTGATGCAGGAATAGTAAGATAGATGTGGTTATTAAGAAAAGAAGAGATGATCATTAGGGCTGCTCATTCTAAACATGCTTCCCTAGAGTGACTCTGCCTACATGACAAGTCTAGCAGATGGCTTGCACTCACTGACCTGACATCTTAATCGGCTCAGTAGCCACCTCTACCTCCTTAGAAATTCTCTATTCTCAAGAGCCTTAGTATGTCCAGGAAAATAATTTGATTGTTGTGATTTCAAGGTCAAGAACTCTGGAAATATGAAAAACTACCATGAAGCCTGGAACCCAAGTAAAGGACACAGAAGTAGACTGGCTGACCAGGAGTCACCTGCTGGTCAAACAAAGAAACACACCAGGCATGTTGGGACAGATGATCCTGTCACAGCCATAGTTTCGAGTGCTCCTTTAACTTCCTGTTTCCCCCAGCGCTATCATATTCTATTCCTTGAAGGTGGAAATTGTATCAAATGCATGTTATCACAAAATACATTATTCTGTGAGACTAAGGGCAAGTCCAGCTATCAGTAAGATACAAATTGATACACAATACCTTTGTCTGTTAAGAGCACAGATTATCAGACGGTTTAATTTTATATCGTCCCTAACCTATCTGTTCCAATGCACTGGTTTCACATATGGTTTTTAAAACTCCAGCCTGTACAGCAAGCCCTGACTTTCAGTTCACTGATGATCCATAAGGGTGCTAGAGTTCCGAAGAGCTTTCTTTTTTTTCCAGGAAAGTCATCAGAAAATGAGTCACATTACCACAGCATGCCAGTTTCTCTTCACCACTGCCCTACGCTAGACTCTGCCCCCAATTGGCTACTTCACCTGGGAAAAAGTCAACCCTCTGTCTTTGTAATCACACCTTGTGGTCACTGGTGTCTCCATGTCTCAGAAAGACTTCTTGCTTTTTTCGACCTACCATTTTTTCACGTTTGGGCACACATCACAAGTGCCCAGGGTGTTTGATCAACCATTTAAGTTTTAGTAAGCCACCAATGAAAGTCATCTTACCTCTTGGTTCCCACTTTAGGATTCTGGGGTATGTCTATAGTGTTCATGATAGAGTCATGTTTCACAGCCAGCCCTAAGTCAGCTATGGCACAAGTGTCACATTTTTTGACTAAGATATTCTTTGACTTTATATCTCGGTGAGCAATAGCAGGCTTACCTACAAAGCATAAAAAAAAAAAAAAAAAAACCTGTATTAAGTTTGTCCCACTGAAGCAAATCACTTAGAAGACTTAGCTCAAATGTCACCTCTTCACACACATTGTCCTGAAGAATGCACACTCCAGTCCAGCAGATCTTTGAACAGACAAGCAGTTTCCTCTTCAAACTCCAAGCTAAGTGAGGGCAGACTCTTGCTTCATGCTCAAGTAGTCCCAGTGTGAGAAGCACCAAGTGACCATGTTGAATATTAATAATTAATAACCAGATTGTTCAATAAATGACTTACTATTTACTACTACTTACTTTTGTGTGATTACAATAGCGCAAATGCTTTCTAACAAAACATTTACTCAGACTATAACTGCACTAGAATAGCAATTCCCAAATGAGAACAGAAGAGCCACAGGGGTCCTAAACGTACTATACATCTACCTATCAGGCTCATGCCACTATTTCTTCACTTGCTTTAACCAAAACCAAATATGGAGACAAATAGGATCAAGAGGAGCATGTGTGAAATTTCAGACAATAAGCTAGATATTTAGTGTGTTTTCAAAAATGTGAAACAAAACTGCTATTTTTACTACATTGCATTAAAAAAAGTTATAAAACATTCAGAAGCTGTTCATTAATAGTTAATTGGCTAATTACAGTTCCTTGAAGTAAAAAATTTTTTGATTTCTCAATGAAAAGTTTTTGATGTGAAAATTATTAATAAATATAACCTACATTTACCAAAACTTTGGGGATTTCAATAGTTTTTAAGAGTATAAAGGGGTCATAAACCTAGTGGCCTGTTTAAACTAATGACTTGAGAGTCACTTTCCTGGAAGCTCAGCAAATCAACAAGGCAGGGGATATCAATTTGGCCTTCATGTATGATATTCACAAATTCTTTTTTATCTTTTTGAGACAGTTCCAGCCTAGTATAGAACTCACCATGTAGCCCTGGATGACCTCAAACTTATGGGCAATCCTTCTGTCCCAGATTCCCACACCCATCTACCACTTATGGTCACGTCATCTTTTTCAGTGACATTTTAGTCATCAAAAGCAAACATTTATATCATCTGCAATATATAACTATATTGCCTTGGCTACCAAAACAAGACCTCCAGGTATGCAGTCTAATGGCAAGGGTGGAGCCACTAAGGATGAAAACACATCGGAATATCATGTGTGGTGCTGAGATGACAAGAAGGTTGCTTGCATCATGACAAGACCCCCACTTTTATGAAGGACTTCCGCTGTTCCTCTGTATTTGGTGATGGTAATAAACTAAAATAAAGTCAATACAAAGAGCAGCTTTCTGAAAGGTGATACATACCTTGAGTACCCACGATCTCCATGTGTAGGTGAGCCAGACCACTCGCTATTGAAAGCGCCAGCTTGACCATTCCAGCCACGGTCACTATGTTTCTATTCAAATAGTCATACAAGGAGCCCTGTTCGTGATACTCTGACACAAGCCAAAGTTGTGTCCATGTTCCATTATCTATCGAGAGAACATCATTTGATGTTGTAAATGTTGAGAAAGAAAAAGAGAACTTTTAATTACTGCAGATGTGGGTATGGTGGAAGCTTCCATCGAAACAGGAAGTTGTGAAAGGTAGTTCCAACAAGTGAGTGATCCTTCCCCTGCTTGCTTTCCTCAGTAGTTGCTGGTGACAGTTACTGCAGTGCGTGACAACCTTCTGAGAGAGGCACTGTGGGAGAAACTTCAGACAGGCACCTTTGGCCTCAGTAAGGCTTTGCTCATCACTATTAAGCTTGTAGGAAAGAGTAAAGCAATAAATCCAACAAATTTATGCCATAATTACTGCCATAAGAGTGCTGACATTCTAACAGTGTCCATGAAATTTGCCTCCACAAAAAGGAAGTTATGTTCTCCAACCAGTTTTATAAAGACCCAAGATATTGCTAGAAATTCTCAGATAACACACCCATTTAAACAAAAACTAAACTGTCATTTTTTTTAAAAAAGACTGTTTAGTAGACTGAAAGTTAGTTTAGGGTCCCAACAGTTAAATGTAGCTTTCTAAACAGAGTCTGTGACAGTGTGGGCAACCCTGACCAGTCCTGACACTCAGATACTACAGTGAGCATTTTGCTTAGACACCGACCTGCCAGGTACTACACACTCAGGAGCTGGAAGTTATCCAAAGATCTCATTTCCACAACCAGGCAGTGAGAAATATTCATGACTTACAAAAGCCAATATGATACTCTGAAGCCCACTAACCATCTACCACACACTAAACCCACCCTCAGACTCCGCACTGACACCTGTTCCTAGGCATGCTCTCTCTCTCACAACAAGGGTTTTGTCCTACACTGAGCTATAATTTAAAACTGTGACTGTTACACGAAATAAATAATTTGCAAAGATGAAAGTGATATTAGAGACCATGTGGGATCTGTACAGAGTGACTGACAAGTAATTATATGCCCAAGAGAAGCCAATTCCATGGAAGGAACAAGAATGGCCTCTTTAGGGCACTGGCATTAAACTAGTTCATCAAGAGCAGCTGTGGAACTGGTTACCACTGTATGGATTTCACCACTGGGGAACCTGACCAGGAAAGAGCTCAGCTCAACATTAGCAGGGCTTGGAAAGTGGGTCCTTAGCTGTGCAACAAAATGTCTGGTTTTCAAAATTCTGGATATATTGTTAAAGTATATGACCTTCAGAAGTTGGGAAGAGGGACTGGAGAGGTGGCTCAACAGTTAAGAACACAGACTGCTCTTCCAGAGGACCCAGGTTCAATTCCTAGCACCCACACCATGGCTCGCAATAGATTGTAGTTGCAGGAGAGCCAGTGTCTTCTTCTGGCCTCATTGGGCACTAGGCACAGATGTGCATGTAAACTACCCGAATACATGAAATAATAATAATCATAATAATAAAACTCATGAAGTTTCTGTCTCAGTTCAGCTCACCTTCATTCTCCCAACAAATTCCAACTAGGAAGCATAATTATGGTCAAGATGTGCAAAACTAATAAAGGTCTCATTTCCCATCTAATTAATAATAAATATTAATGCTATTAATGTTTAATTATTGATATTGATATTAATACTATTAGTATAATATATTATATAATGTGTAATCATAAATTATATATAATATGCAATCACATATTACTTACATTATGTTATTGATATATTTACTATTAATATTAATATTAATAATGAGTATAAAATGTTATCATGTTTCTATTAGACAAAAATGAAGGTTTCTTAATTCTCCAGGAAATAGTAAATGTGTAAATTTCACACATAATTTAGTTTAAACGCTTTTGCTTTTTGGTGAGACTGTAACTATGGCAGTATCAAAGTTCTCCATCATATTAAAATTATTAACATTCTAGTTTGAAACCTGATGGGCTTGAGTTGCCTCAATTCTGTCTGCATCTCCTCTTTTTGTACAGTAAAACGAGGCAAAGCTTTGTAGGAAGTAGAAAGCAACAGAGGTGATCCACCAACTACCCCGTCCCTCACTACCCCGGCGTATGTACAATGTCGTGAGAGGACTGGCTTTAAATATCAGATAGGTGATGGTCTGTTTTGCTTCAGGACACTAAAACAACTAACGATTGTTATCTGTCAGTGTCAAACTTCAAATTCTGAGGCGTGGTCAAACTAACAATGATGGCAAACCCCACTAACAATCTCTTAACTCATTCTCATACTCTCTAGGGGCATATGCTGAGATCTGGACACCCACAGGGAAAGCCTGTGACACAGCCAACAGACCCAGTCAATAGCTGATAAACCCAGCTGATAAACAACAACCATTCAAACCCCAATAACATCCCACTAGCCAGCGTACCCGAATGCCCCTCCACATTCCAAAATGCTCTAGATCTTTCCATGACCCAAGGTGACTAAAGACAGGACAACTAGACTAGTAGATTTTCCTAGGACTGGTATAGCAGTGGAAGTCTGGTTCCTGCCCAATACAAGTTATCTAAAATTTCAAATATCAGCCTTGCTGTGTCATCATGACTCTACACCAATCATTTGTTGCCCCAGTTTACTGTTTAGTTTTTTATTTTGTTTGTTTGTTTTGTTGGTTTTTTTGCATGTGGAAAAGAAAAGAGGATTTTCTTAATTAAGAAGATAGAATTGTATGTGTTTTCCTAAGACACTGGTGATGATGTCCCCTGGCAAGTCACCCAACATTGTTGCTTGCTGATTCTGGGAGCAGGACCTTACCTTTGTTATCAGCCGCGATGAAACCTAGGATGTTCTCGTGTCTCAGCATCACCGTCTGATAAATTTCTGCCTCACGGAACCAAGATCGCTCATCTCTGGAGGAGAATATTTTCACAGCCACATCTTCCCCACACCATCTTCCGTGCCACACTTCCCCAAACCGACCCTTTCCTATGATTTCTTGAAGAACAATTGTCCTTGCGATCGTTCTTTGAACCAAAAGAGGCAGACCTAGTCAAAGGAAGGGCAGACTGATCATTCAAACAAAAGTCACAAGGACGGTCATTGTTACGTGGAAAGCTAATGCTTAAGCAAGTCTATTAAATTTGAAGAAATAAGCATCATTACAACAAACTGTAATGCTAAGGCATGATCTATAAAATTCCCTAAATTATTAATTTCTCTTCTCTTATTCACAAACAAAACTTTTTAAACACAGACTGCTGCTACAGATAACTGATTTCTAAGAACGGTGGCAAGTCCTGCTAAATTTCTCACAAAGCCATTCTGACTCGAAGGAAACCATGCAAGACTAATACTTGAAATACATGGCTCCTGGTCCTACTGCTAAGGGAAAGCCATTCTTTGCGATATTTTTTTCAAAAGAAAATTAAAATGTGACGTAAGAAATCAAATTCAATGGCAGAGTAAGATAAGAAAGCTACACTAAGAATATGTTTCTGAGAAATAAATACAAAGAAAACACGTTCTTTGTGTGTGTATAACACGCATCCATTTTTGTTGTGGTTGTTTTGAGATGTGATGGGGTCTTACTGTGTATCCCTGGCTGACCCGGAAGTCCCAATGCAGAGCAAACTGGCTTCAAACTCCCAGAGACCTGCCTGCCTCTGCCTCTTAAGTGCTAGGACCAACAGTACATTACACCACGTCCAGACTGGTTGTACTTTTAAAACACTCCTAAAATTCCATTCCATAGAATTTTTGCAAAATGTCAACAATCAATGCAAAGTTAAAGAATACATTGTTATTTACACTAAAGGAAAAAGGAAAGCTTTGAAATATGAAATATGGTGCAGCTATGCAAGCACAGATACGTCATCTAGTCACTACAAGCGGGTTACTTCTGTGAGCTTTGGCACTGCTCCTAGGAAATGAGACACTATAAGAGTTAAGATGGAGACTGAGCAGACAGCACTGTTCCTGGCAGAATGCATGGTCAACAATGGCTGCCTTCTCACTAATACAGCAACCTCAGAATGGATGTGTAAGATTAACACTGATAGTGTTGCTAGTACAGGTATTCCATTGTCACTGGAAGCTACTTTGCTGCACTGTTCATTGAAAACAGGGTAGTAAGTTTTGTCTCTATAAGTTTGTAGTTTTTCAAACTATGATTAGAAAAGAAACTGAAGTACACAATGGAATCAGAGTGGGTTATTATATTCTTTCTTCTCATTTGGTATATTTTCAATATAAGGTCCATGAGGTTTTATCACAGCTATAGTTGTATTTCAAACAGTCAGAGAGGCTACAGCATGAGTGTATTCTAGAAAATCAGCTTGGCAATTGTCATTGTCCTCAGGTGGTTGGAGAAAACAATGCCAATGAGCATGTGGCTCCTCCGGGCATTGTCCCCTGCTCCAAGAATGAGCCAGTGTTTACACAGATGTTCTCATCTCTAGTAGAACCACCCACGATGGTGAAGAGGCACAGACTATAAATTCACTGGTATGAGCCTCAACAATTAGTCACCAAGCCCCACAGTCCAAAAGTTCTTTTGGGACCATCTGGTTCGGCCTCATCATCTATTGATGAGAAAATTGGAGCCTGACAGTAATCAGACCTCAAGGGAGTCTGCTGCTGCCAGAGGCTGGCCCAGAATGCTTTGTCTCACAGAGGAGACAGACCTGTGCTCCTCTCTGTGGGAAGATAGACATTCAATGATAAATAGCTGCGGTTATCTTTGTAGGCTTTGTTCAATATGTTTGTCATAACGTGATACTAACAATTAAGCCAAATCTCCTAGTCACCCCTCTCCGCATCATCACTGACAAAGAAAGAAAGGAACTAGTAAAGTTTTCACACTGCAGTTGATGCAACACCCAATTGGTGGACAAAGAAGAATGTGTAAGGGGGTCAGTGGGTGAGCAGGGTGAGACAGGAGAATGAGAGCTGCTTCACTAGCTTCCAAAGCAAATAACAAAATGAATCTCAATTGGTTTTGTGCTATACATCCAAGCTGCATTTGAACAGAAACTTTGTCGCTTGCTATGAGTTCATTTTAATCTTTTCACCAGGGATTATAGAAAGCTGATGTCTGGCTCATGTCACCATCTGTCAGAATGCTATACAGTAAAACAAAGAAACAGGCTCCCCACTTCCTTAAAAGTTGCCTGAAACAAAGCTCACTCTCAAGCAGAGTCCAATAAAGCATCATTTATTTTCACTTTGTAGGCTCTCCATCTCTTTGAAATTTGTCCCTGACCTGGTCATGGATAAGCTTCGTTTTCAATATCTGACAAAGCTGCCTCAGATCCAAGGTCACCAACCAATTGAGAAAGGCAGAGAAGAAGCAGGTTGGTCCAGTCTCCTCCCCACAGGCAAGCTATTGTGGCAGAAGCGTTGCTGACGGTAAGCCTGTTCTATGATGATCAAAGGCATGTGCCTTTAGCTAGGGGTCACTGCCAAACAACTGTGCCTATACAATATGCCTAAAGCTTGTTCAAATTAGTCTTTAAGGAAATTTATCCATAAGCAGAACCTGGTGATGTGGATCTACAGATTGAAGTTAGGGACACCTTGTCAATTTTCTGTGCCACACACAGATGATGATAGATGATAGATTAGATAGATAGATAGATAGATAGATAGAAAGATAGATAGATAGATAGATAAAGTGAGCCTGGAGATGCAGCTTAGAGTAAGAACACTTGCCCATCATGTGATGTGTGAGGTACCGGGTTGAATATTTGCTGCAAGAAACAAAAAACAAAATAAAATAAAATAAAAAACAAACAAACAAAACAACAACAACAACAACAAAAATGAAATGACCGGGACTTGGGCATGTTTTCTTCTTCCTTTCATAAAATGTCTTAGAATAACCTTAAAAGTGAATATTTCAGAAGCCAACAAACTCATATCCATGCCTGAAACACACTTTTAAAAAACATTCAAAAACTTAACATGATTTTTTAATTTTTAATGTTACATGTATAATATATACAAATATATAAATACAACCCGATGACTGCATTTGGTGTGTCTGGACTTGGAGTCCATATGAGATTTGCTGGCTTCATGAGATTCCCCCCTTCCACATTAACATTTTTATTGGTGGTGTCCTTGTTCTGGCCTTGTTTGGGCAGTCAAGTAGTTGAGGTCTCAGTGGTGAAATTTCCCTGTCAATTTCAGGAGGCACAATCTCATAGAAGACTTCCTGCTTCTCTGAATCTTACAATCTTTCCATTCCAACTTTTGCAATGTTCCCTGAGCCTCAGATATCAGAGTTGTATTGTAGGTGTACTCTCTGGGACTGGGTACTCTATGATCAGTTGCTCTATGAAATTTGAACATTTGTGGCTCTCTGTAATGGTTCCCATCCGCTGAAGAAAAAAATAACCTTCCTACACTAATCTACACTAATCTGGGTCTGTGACACTTGTTGAAATTTTGTATTTTGTTTTCAGCTCATGACTATTACCTATAAAAAATTATTAACTGCATTTATTAATTTGTGGATAGGGGCACTATAAGGAGTGTACATTCAAAGAACAACCAATGAGAATCGACTCTCTCCTTCCACCATGTGGCTCCTTGGAAATGAACTCAAGTCTTCAGGTTTGGCTAAAATCACATTTAGCCAGTGAGCCATCTTGCCAGATCATTGCTCCTTTCTTAAATGACATATCTACTTTTTAATTTGTATCATTTTACTTGGAGAAGAAATCCTTTGGTTCAGATTCAATACACTTAAAGAGTAGAAAAATAAACAAACAGCATGACCAAAAGCAACTTGCAGGCAGAAAGGGTAAATTTGGCTTAACCACAGTCTGTCTTGAAGGAAGTCAGGATAGGAACCTGGAGGCAGGAACTGTGGAGAAACATTGCTTTCTGGATGACTCCTGGCCTATTCTTATCTGGCTTTCTTATATGATCCAAGAGCATCACCCAGGGATGGTACTCTCTATAGTGGCTGGGCCTTCCAATATCAATTAACAGTCAAGACAATTTCCCCATAGAGAGACGCACAGGCCAACCTGACCCAGGCAACATTTCAACTGAGACTTCTCCTTTGAGATGGTCCTAGGTTGTGTCAAGTTGACAATAAAAACTAACCAGGACACCACCTAACATCAACAAGTGATCTAAGATGGTTTTGTGGAAATTGAGCAGAACATTGTTCAGTCCTTTGAATGTTATAAAGAAATGTGTTTGCTGGGCAGTGGTGGCACTTTCCATTAATCTCACCACTCAGGAGGCAGGAAGATCTCTGAGTTCAAGACTACCTTTTATCTACTGAATTAGTTCCAGGAAAACCAGGACTACACAGTGAAACTGAGTCTCAAAGCAAGAAAGAAAGAAAGAAAGAAAGAAAGAAAGAAAGAAAGAAAGAAAGAAAGAAAGAAAGAAAGAAAGAAAGAAAGGAAGGAAGGAAGGAAGGAAGGAAGAAAGGAAGAAAGGAAGAAAGGAAGAAAGGAAGAAAGGAAGGAAGGAGAAAGAAAAGAAAAAAATATGTTTCTAGAAATTAAGCATAAATTAAACATTCTTTGTGCCTGAATGTTACCAGTACTCAAAAATGGGGGTAGAGTTGGTCTTCCCATGTAATGTCTAAAGAAGCAGAGTTTGAATATTGAGGAATATTGCCTTTAAGATAGAAAGGTAAGCCTGCTATACGATGATATAATTTGGATTCCAGCTCTATATGCTTTGTAACTGCAGGACTTTCTCTGTTGATTTTTCTCTTTAAAACATTTCACTTGATGTTATAGTGATGGCCTAGACCATTTGGATCAGCAAAATGCCATTCCTGTCTGATGCATCCAGAGCATCCTGTTGAATATGGGTACCCGAATGAGTGTGATGTGGTTTCCCTCTTGCCTCTTATAGAGTGTCTGCCTGGCTGCTGTTCACACCCACCAATGAGAGAGGTCCTCGAAGCTATGTGTTTGGTTTGGTTTGGCTTGGTTTGTTTTGGTTTGGTTTGATTTCCTTTCATTTTCTTTCAAGGTAAGGAGGATTTGCAACAGAGCCCAGATTGGTCTCTAACTTGGGAGGCTTTTGCTACAGCCTTCCTAGTACTTATATTGCAGATGGGTACCACTGTCTCTGGCTGGATTAAAGACACTAATGATCCTTCTAAAGCAAGGAGAGTTGTAAGGGCTTATGAAGTGGCTCACCTGGGTGTACTCTTGGTTATATTTCTGCAAAGCCAAGGGCTAAGGTTTTCTAGAAATTCAGATGGGAAAAGAGGAATCCCTATAACTTCAAGGAAATCCTGCCCTGTTCCTATACTCTCTGGTGTTTTGTCCTATTTAAAAAGGCTCTTTTACTCCACGATGCAGTCTGGACCTCAGAATTTCTTCATCAGAGGTCTGTATACATTAAAGAAGAAAACATAACGGTGAACAAATAACCTTGAGCCTCAGAGCCAGCCAGGGATGCTATGAACTTCCTCGGGGCTCCCATTTCTTGGCTTCCAGAACATAATGTTGATTTAAATCCAGGGCAGCTCCTGTTAGCTTCAGAAAGCACATCCCCACGGGACAACTATAGATCTAGAAGTCTTCCTGGGGTCACAAACCAACGTCCACAAGAAAACTGCTTTGTTAACTCATTTCCCCATACTTCCTGGACTTAGACCCAACAGCCCCAACTGCCCTGTTTCCATTAAACAGCCCAAGAGTCTGGCAGTGATAACTCTGGCAATAAAGGGAAGAGTTGGGGGAACAAAAGAAAAGCCACAACAAATATACAAGGAACCAAATCCCAAGGTGTAAACAAACACACAAAAAAATTAACATGTCCCAAGAGTTTTGAAATAGCAGTAGGAATTAACTGAGAATTCTACAGCAGGATATTAATGAAATAAAAATATATTATAAAGCAAAGAGATAATACAATGATAAGTTCAATGACTTTCATGATGATATGTCTATTCATTTGTATGGAAATTGGTTATTCACTTGTTTAACTCTGAGTTCAAATATATGTAGAAAAGGCCATATGGAATCTGCATTAAAAAATAAATAGTCCAGTTACTTAAAAAAATAAATAAATAAAACTAGACCCAAAGAAGCTGTAGTGGACATCTAAGAAAACATCAGGACAATTTTCTACTTCATCCAACACCCTCCCCCCCTTTTTAAAGTCGGATTTTTAAATTTTTTTCATACATTTTGATCATGTTTTCCCCTCTTGCACCTCTTCCTCATTCAACTCTGTGTCCTTCCCCTCCTCTGCCCCTCATCTCTATCTTTCTATTCCTGTGATGTGTGTATGTGTGCCTCTCTCTCCTCTCTCTCTCTCTCTCTCTCTCTCTCTCTCTCTCTCTCTCTCTCTGTCTCTCTCTCTCTCTCTGTCTTTCTCTCTCTCTCTCTGTCTTCCTCTCTCTCTCTCTCTCTCTCTCTCTCTCTCTCTCTCTCTCACACACACACACACACACACACACACAGAAGAAAAGAGGAAGGTAAAATGGAATGTAGAAAAGAGATAAAGAAGAAACCAAAATAAGATTAAATTTGGGGAGGAGCAGGGTGACAGGGGAATTCGTAGAGGGACAACTAATCCTAAAGGCCTTTTGAAAAACTATACAGAACCCTACTACTGTAATCCTTTAAGTGATTTCTCTTCATGACTTTGTTTATTTTGTCCGTCATTGAGCACTTTTAGTTGATGTGTACATGTTGGACACTTTTATCAAAACCATTGTTCATTTATTTTTAAACAGCTGAAAACATAGACATACCAGAGCCCGATCCTGAGGCAGTGGCATCATATATCAGATCTTTGAGCGTTTTTCCAGCATTTACAAGGCTGTACTCTGCCAGCGGTTCCTCCACATTGTGTCTCTTGGTCTTCCTGTATGTGCATTGGCGGTCCTGGCAGGCCCATATTGTTAACATGGCTGCTATGGACAGGAGGCAGACAGGCACAGTGATAATAACCATCAGCTCCGTGGGGCCAAGTCTGGGGACATTTGGGGATGCTGCAGTTTAAAAAGAAAGATGAAAGAAAACATAACTCATGAAAAATTTGACATTTTAAGAAAATTCTGTCTTTATATTGTCAGAATTTGGTTACAGTTATTATTGGGGAGTTTAGTAGTAATTCTGAAACCAAAAATTATTTTATTTTATTTTTGAGACAGGGTCTCATGTAGCCCAGGTTAACCAGAAACTATGTAGAAAAAGATGTCCTTGAACTCTTAATCTTCTTGCTTACACCTCACCAGCACTGGGATTGTAGGCATGTGCCACAAGGCATAATACTATACACATATGAAAATTTCACAATAAAACCCATTTGTCTTAGTTAGGGTTTTACTGCTGTGAACAGACACTATGACCAAGGGAAGTCTTACATAGACAACGTTTAATTGGGACTGGCTTACAGGTTCAGTCCATTATAGGCAAGGCAAGAGCATGGCAGCATCAGACTGATATGGTAGCTGATAGTTCAACACTTTCGCCTGAAGGCTGCTAGTGGAAGACTGACTTCCAGGCAGCTAAGGTGAGGGTCTTAAGCCTACACTCACAGTGATACACCTACTCCAACAAATAGCACCTCCTAATAGTGCCACTTCCTGGACCAAGTATATATAAACCACACTCCCTGACCCCCAGTAGGATTGTCTGAACATATGAGTCTATAGGGGCCATACCTAAAAATAGCATAATGCCAAATACATTTAGTCTAACTTCCAAAGTCCCCTTAGTCTATAGCAGTCTCAACAATGTTAAAAGTCCAAAGTTCAAAGTCTCTTCTGAGATGTTCCAATCACTTAACTGTATTCCCCAAGGCAAGACAGGAAACCATCTGGGTAAACTCCAAACTCAGCATCTCCATGTCTGATGTCAAAGTAGTCTTCAGATCTCCAACTCCTTTTTCACCCTTATTGACTGCAAGAAACTTCTTTCTCCTGGGCTGGTTCCACTCCTTGTTAGAAGCTTTCCTCAGCAGATAGTCCATGGCTCTGGCATCTCCAACAACCAGGGATCTCCAAGGCAACCTCAATGTTATAGCTTCTTGTTTCAATGTCTGGGATCCACACATGATCTTCTGGGCTCCTCCAAAGGGCTGGCATCACTTCTGCAGCTCTGCCCTCTGTAGCACTCAGGTTGATCTACTCCACTGCTGCTGCTGTTCATGGTGATCATCTCATGGTACTGGCATCTCCAATATGCTGGGGTCTTCTGTTTCACCAATAGCCTCTCATAGGCTCTCTTCATCATTCTAAGCCTCAACTCCTTTGCATGATCCCCTCAGTCCTGGGCCATCAACTGCAACTGAGGCTGAACCTTCACCAATAACCTTCCATGGCCTCTCACAATGTCAAGACTCAGCTGCTCTTCTTGACACCTTCATGCCTTCAATAGCAGTACCACCTGGGTGAATCCTACACATTACCAAGTAAATCTGCAGCACAGAGTACAACCTCCGATATGTCTGGTACACAGCTTCTTTGTGATCTCAGATAACACTTCCCAGAAGATTTCACCTCAGTGATGCTGGCCTCTTCTTAATCACTGCTAATTTCTTAGCTCCAGCTAATCAGCATCAATTGTTCCAGTAGTCCCTTCTATCTTTCACTCTAAATCAAAAGCCATGTGCCCAGAGCTGCTGAGTTCTTCTGCTTGCAAGAGTTGGAACATGACCCCCTTGTTCTATTACATTATCACTAGCTTTCTGTTTCCCAACTCCTTCACTGCCTAAGCTTGGCTGACCTGGATCTTGCTCTGTAGATTGACCTTGAACTCAAGAGTTCTGCATGCCAGTCTCTTCGGATTATAGATGTGTACCACCATGCCTGGATTTAAGCTTTTCTTAATCTAAAACTTCTCTGTCCTAGGCTGGCCTTGAAATCAGAGATCTGCTTGGCTTTATCTCCTGGGATTAAAGGTGTGTACCACATTGCCTGGATCTAAATTTAGGTAGGTAGGATCTTGCCCCAAAGTCCCACTCCCTTAATCTGCTGTCTCCTAGAACACAGGATTCGGCTCCACTTCACTTCCTGGTTCCTACTCCAATCATAGAGTTTATATTTTTCTTTTCTCAGCTTGCTACACTTGTCCAAAATGCTCTTCATGAGACTTAACTAGAGAACAAGGTCTCTGCTGAGTTTTTTTTGAGACGTCCTTTATCAATGCAATTAACATGAATCTCTTCACCTTAGCCTCAGGCAGACTCTTCAGACAAGGGCAAAACACAGCCACATTCTTCACCAAAATACCACAAAACAGTCTCTAGACCACATATCGAAATTCTCCACTGAAACCTCTTAGGCCAGGTCTGCACAATTCAAATCACTGTCAGTAAAAAGTCTTCCATATTCCTACTAGGATAGTTTATTAAGTCCCATTTAAAGCATTCCACTGCATTCCAAATCTAAAGTCCCAAAATCCACATTCTTCCAAACATAAGCATGGTCAGGCCAATCACAGCAATACCCCAGTCCCTCGTACCAACTTCTGTCTTAATTAGGATTTTACTGCTGTGAATAGACACCATGACCAAGGCAACTCCTATAAAGACAACATTTAGTTGGGGCTGGCTTACAGGTTCAGAGGTTCAGTCCATTATCATCAAGGCAAGAGCATGGCAGCATCCAGGAAGGTATGGTGCATGCAGAGCTGAGAGTTCCCTCATCTGAAGGCTGCTTCTGGAAGACTGACTTTCAGGAAGCTAAGGTGAGGGTTGTAAGCCCATACCCACAGTGACACACCTACTCCAACAAGACCATGCCTCCTAATAGAGCCAGTCCCTGGGACAAGCATATATAAACCATCACACCATGTATTACTTTATATAAAAGTTGAAAAAAATGGTTTAAAAAGACTAACATTAAAAAATATTTTGGAAATCCAACTACTGTCACAAATATGATAGGGGTGACTACAGTAGGATATACAGCTGCAAACATATGGATTTAAATTCATTAGCAAAGGCCACAATACAAGCAACAACAAGTACCAAGGGTGAGCCGGCTGCTGCTATGACAATGGTCATGGCTGACAGAGGTAAGATTATGGAAGCAATGGCTGGGAAATTTTGAAAAATCCGCCAAAATAGTTGATACTTTTATTTTTATGGTTTTCTCCTTGTTACTCAGCAGTCCTGTCCTTACAGCAAACTCGTCCATCCATTCACTCATTCACAAATAATCTTTGGGCTCTTGGAATATGACGCTATCAGTCTGGGTGCTGGAAATCAAGAAGCAAAGAGTCCAGTCCTTACTCTCTGAGCATGTTTACTCTCATAAACACAGACAGCTAAGCATATGGCTTCGTAGTATGGACAGAAGATGGGATGAGTGCTATGAGGGTGAATCACCAGGAAGAACATCATGAGAGCAAAATGTCACTTTAGATTGAGTGGACCTAGGAAGGCCCTCTGGGGAAGTGTCCTGGAGACAATGACACAAAGAAAGAAGGAATGGCAGGCAGAGAGGCTTAGTGCCAGCATAGGGAGGGGGGAGCCCGTGCAAGAGACTCATTTATTTTTATTGCTGCTTCATAACTATAATTTAGCTACTGTTGTGAATTATAATGTAAATATCTATGCTTTCTGAGGGTCTTAGGTAGCCCCTGTGAAAGGGTCTTTCGACCCCGAAGAGGGTCACGACCCACAGGTATTATACACATAAGGGACTATTTGGTCAGTTGGGAAACATGTCTTAGAGGGACATAGGATAGTAAATGGGTGGGGGATGGAATGGGATCAGGGAATCAAAGGGAAACCTTGTGTGGTGTGTTACAGCCTAAGGGAAGGAATATGAGTTTCATTTCACAGGGAAGCAGATGTGAGGTTTGGGGATATGTTTGAAGTTTTATTCCAAGTAGCCACTGTGTCAACAGACACTGGAGCAGGAAGAATGAAAATGGAGAATGGCCAGAAGCCCAGGTCAATAAGCCTGGTAGAAAGTGATGGTCTCAGCTAACAGCCCTACCAAAAAGTACTTTCAGGAAGGTGGACACAGAGCAACACACTGACAGTCCCAGAGAGAGTAGGGTTGAAAGTTCAAGGCCCGCCTTGACTACATAATTTAGTCCTCTCAAGTTTTCAAAAAATAAAACTTGTAGAGATTTTAAAAGAATTTCTTCCCAGTCTCCACTCACTTCCCGGTCTTCACTCAATTCCCGGCTAAGATCACTACATGGTACTCATTTGTCTGTTCATGTATTATCTGACTTCCTCTGAGGACCATGAGCTTTGTAACAAGAGGAAACTGCCTGTGATATTCCTAATTGAATCCCCAGTGTTACAACAGTGGCTGACTCACAGCAGGTCACCAGAGTTCTTAACTGTTGGGTCACTGAAAAATCGACTAGTTTTATTCCTGATAAGTAAGAGAGTTCTCCTTTAGAAATGTCAGTGTGATCACTGAAACCAAATAATAGTAAGACATGTTTAGGAGAAGGGAAGATGGCTTCATGCAATGGGTCACAACCCCTTGGGGGAGGGGTCAAATGATCTTTTCACAGGGGTCACCTAAGACCATCTGAAAGCACAGATAATTCACATTACGATTCATCACCACAGCAAAATTATAGTTATGAAGTAGCAACAAAATAATTTTATGGTTGGGCTTTAGTACAACTGTATTAAAGGATCACAACATTAGGAATGTTGAGAACCACTGGCTCAGTGGGTCAAGCACTCACTGCACAAGTGTAAAGACCTGACATCAGATCTCCAGAACCCATGTAGAAGCCAAGAGGGTATGGAGGCCTGTTTGTAATCCCAGCATCAAAAGACAGAGACAGGATCCTCCAAGCAGGCTGCCTAACTAGACTAGCCAAATAACCAAGGTCTGACTTCAGCAAGACACACTGCCTCAAATGTATAAAGTGGAGATCAATCAAACCACTTGATACCAACCTCTGGCTTCATAAACACACACACACACACACAAACACACACACACATACACACACATTTGAACAAACAAACATCTACATATGCACACCATGCACACATACACATAAGAAAAAAAGAAAATTATTTTTCTAGCCATCCTTTTAATGGAACATTAAACTTGCACTTCAGATTTTTCTTTTAAATTCACAAAAACAGTGATACATGAAAAATTCGTGATGACAGGCACTTTCAGTATTTAAGTTAATTTCTCCCTTTAAGTTGGTGTGTTTCTTGCCTCCTTTTGGCTCATTGAAGATTGCCTCTGCACCAATTTAATTTTATAGTTGTATCTTATCTCCAGTGGTTCTGATTTCTGTTGTTTTGTTTTTAACTTCTATTTATGCTTATTTATATGTCTGTCTGTCTATCCCTGTTTGTCTGTATTTGTACCATAAGCAAGCATGTACCTGTGGAGACCAGAAAAGGATGTAAGAATTCTTAGAAATGAAGGTACAGACAGTTGTGAACTGAATGCAGGTCCTTTGCAGAAAACATTATACACTCTTACCCACTGATGGAGCCATCTCTCCATCCCATGATTTTTGTTTTTAAAACACCTTGAGATGTATTTGTCAAAGTGTTGCAACAGAATTTAGGAGATTTGAGGTCTCAAACATCCCAAACTTCTGAAGAAAGGAAAGTTCTGCTTGGTTATGGGTTACCTCCTTTGCCTCCTAAACCTTAGGGTAACCACACCCTCCACATACAAGGCTCACTCCAGCCTGGCTGGGAGAGGCTCAGCGACAGCCCACTGAGGACACAGCACCTGTATATAGAGTTCAAATAAGTGACTGACAATGAGCTTTGTGAATCATGCTACTCTTGTGCTGTTAAAACTGGACAATAAGTGCATTACTGATACTTGCATTTCATCCAGAATATGGCAAAAATATATGTGAAACCTTTGAAAGAAAGGATTCCTAGGTGTTTCACCACAGTCCCAGCAGCTGCCAGTGAGCTGTCAGTGAGTAAAGGGCACGGAAGCTCAATCCAGACTCTTGTGCTTCCATAGTACATGTGAACTGCTCACTACACATCTGTGTATCTCAGGACTCCACTGGGATCGTTAGCTGTTGTGCAGAAGGATAGAGAGAGCTTAGCCTGGAGTATTCTTCAAGGGGTGCTAAAAAGTGTTCCTGACAACTAGGCTTCAGAAATCCTTAACCAAGTCCTTGTGACTTTTGAAGCTTGCTATTGAAAAGAACATAACTGCCTATTCTACAATGATCATTCTATTTTTCTGTATCCTCACGGAGGATCGTAGGTGTTCAAAAAAGCTGCCGATGCATTCATCGTCTGAATTTTTTTTAAATACACATTTCCACATGATAACTTCTTTTGCCTTCAGTTCTGTCATCAGAGGCATTCATATAGCTACATTTAATTTTGATATCTCCTGTTAGGAGCCACCAACATAAACATTAGCCTTTAAAAGCTATTGATTGTCTCCATTTTGGTAAAACTCTATTAAGCAGAGCTCAGCTCATCACTATGGCAACTAATAGAGGCAAAAGGTCAGCAAACGTGAAATCAGAGTCACCTGCCATGGTGCCAGCAACTGCTCTCGGAGATGTTTACTGTAGATGGCTGGTGTTTCTCCCTTTGTGAACAGATCTACAGATATGAGTTAGTAAGGGACAAAAAAAGATTACTCAGCTAGACACAGGCTAGCAACACCAACCAGAAAAGACTCCTTAAACACTGAGCAATTCTAAAAGCAAACATTTGTAAAACCTTGCCTTAAACTAAATGTTCCCTGTAATCCTCATGGAAAAGAAAAAAAATGTATCTACAGCCAATGAGTTGGACTAGAAAACAATGGTCGAAGACATCTTTGATACAAATTCTACTTTAGGAACAATAATGTGTTCACAGGAGAACTTACTATTTGACAATTGCCAGTGAAGATGATTCTTTGGTGACTGTGGGGGTGCACTGACCATGAGGGCACAAGTGACATCTGGGGAACACGATGTCACTAAGTCAAAGTATTTCCTTCCTAAGCCAATCAAATGAAAGAGAATGGAAACGCAAAAGTACTAGTCCAGGTGTGTGAAAAAAAACAGCTCACAGGCATCTCTCCAGGCTCTGAAATCCGTTGAACTGGGAAAATAAATACAAGTGTCTTGTGGTATTTATGGGGAGTAATTTAAAATTCACACTCAAGTCCCTTATATAAAATGGAATAGGACTTTTACATAACCCACACACCACTCCTCCACATGCTTTAATTTGTCTCTAGATTACTTCTAAAAACTAATACAATGTAAATGCTATGTCATGGTCACATTGTGTAAAGAATAATATTAAAGAAAAAGTCTGTAGAGATGTGTTTAAATGCATAGTCCCTTAAACACTTTCAGTGTGCTGTTGATTGAATCTGTGGAGGCAGAACTCACAGATATGGAGGGCTAGATGGATCAACCAGGCAGAGAAAAGGAAAAAAAGGAACGGCAGAGAAGGGAGGAAGAGAGGTCATGAAGAAGGGAGGAAGGAAGAAAGGGAGGGAGGGAGGGAGGAAGGAAGGAAGGAAGGGCTTTAATTTGTGGATTTCCATCTTTCCCCCAATGCCTAGTTGGAACAGAGAGAGTTCAGCTCTGTCATCCTCTCCCTGGACTGCTGCTTATGTCAGCTCTCTCCCACCACTTTGGGAAGCAAATTCAACAAGCTGTAAAGAAATAAAGAAGACAACATGGATGTGATTCTCATGTTTTCTCAACCCCCTCTGACCTTGTATCTTTTATCAAAGGGACCAAAAGTTATTGGTGTTCATTAGATCTAAATGGCCCCAACTTAATAATTTTCCATTCCCTTGGTATATATTGAGATTGGTTGGTGAGTTGCTACAGGAGATTGGTCAGGACTGAGTAGAATTATGGTTAAGTGAGTGTGGTTAAATGCATTTGATCAAGTATTTCAAAAAAATCCACATTGCTCTTGCCTTGAAAAGCTTAGTCTACGTCTACATTCAATTTATTGCAAACTTGTTTCTCTCCCACTTTGAAATGGTATTAACATGACTAAAATGAAGATGTACAATGAGGCAATATGGAGAAATGCCTGGAGACTACATAGATTAAAGAGATATGCACTAGCTAAATGGATATCTTAAAGGTAATCCAGGCAGACAGAGGAAACAATAGGGCTTCCTGCAAACAGTGTTTCTATAAAACTTCCCAAGGTTAGTGCTTCCTTGCCAAAAAGTAATAAGTGGTTACAGAAAATCAAAAGAGCCCAAAATACCCCTAAATAGACCCAGGTTAATCACCCCTTACTAAAGGTTTCTTTCATTATGTGCGGTTGCATTAGAGCTGGAATGTAGCATGGAAGGAACTAGGGCTCAATACTGGACTTATGTCTGACCTCACAGGGATCATGTACTTGTTGGCTGCAGGCAGATACCCACCTCCCCCACTCTCTATCTCCTGCTTGTGTTAGTCTACTACTTCTTCCCAACAGTGACCACGACTGAGATTCAGAAAGAAGAAGCCAGTCTTAAGTTCAACTGGCCAGATTCCTCCATAACGCTTCAGTGTGCATAGAAGCAAATGTTCTCCCTTATGCATACACTGCTAGTCATGTTTTCAAAGCACTGTGATCAACAGGCATTTCGTGTACTGAACCACGAATCTAAATATTCTACTAAGCCTCTGCAGGGACAAGCCTAAGTCTTTCTACCTTTGAACTGAAACTGTGAGCTATTTAAACAAGTTTCATTGCTCTGGTGCTCTATCTAGAAAAGGTCTTTTTATGTATGCTGTTATCATCTGGACAAATTTCATGGAATTTTTTGCAGGCATGTGGCATCACACATAAAAATATTTTCTAGACAGCTTTACATGGTGCTTCTGGTTTTTGGAAGAATATGTACAGAACACCAAAAGGCTGCAAAGTTTTCACCAATGCTTTTATATTCTAAGGAAATAAGAGCATTAGGCTGAAGAATACAATTATCAACCTAAGAACATTTAAAAATAAATAAATAAATAAATAAATAAATCCTTCACTCAAGGACAGGTAAGATTCATAGACTGTTGGAAGAGGGAGAGGGAAGGCTCAATGTTTGAAAGTACTCCTTTCTATTCCAGAGAGCCAGCATTCATGATGGGGAGTGGGCACAGCCCACAATGCCTGTGACTTCAGACTCAGGGAATCCCTCTTCTGATCTCGATGGGTATCCACTTACATATGATAGACAATCACACAGATACACAGATAAACATACAGAAACTTTTAATCGTTAAAAACATAAAATATTGGAAGCAACCCCAAGTAGGTTTCACAATTCATTTTCCTTCATTTCAGGGCAGCAAAAAGCAATAGTCTTTCATCTCTGTGATCAAGATATATGTCAGTGGTGCATGTTTATAAGGACATTAGATGCCAGTTATTCAAAATATAGTCTAGGCTATCTTCCACCAAAACAAGTCCTTTCTGTTAGAAAAATGAAAGTCTCCCTAGTTCACAGCAGACAGCCTTATTCAGGCAAAGGTTCTTAACAAATTGATGACAAAGGAAAACTACATGTCTTTGTCCCAATGTCTTCACTGGCATAAGCTCTAATGTATTCCACAAAGCAGCTTGCTTACTTGGAAAAGATTAATAAGCACATTTTGACCTCGTTCAAGGTCCCATCATAGTCACCAAAACAGAGTTGAGTGAAGCATAAAGGTATTTACATGCATAGAGCCTTGCATAGTATAGAATTCTCAATTTAAAATTGGTTATAAATTTTATGTTCAATCTCCCATTGCATCCTTATGAAGAAATGCTTCTAATTTAATCAGGGTACTTGTTTCTGGAAGCTAAGAATGTTTCTTCTATTCAGTTTTCAAAACACAAGTTTGATTTCTTGGAATGTTAGAGTTAATTGAACTTAGAAAAAATTAAAATATAGCACCTTTCACTTTCTAAGCTGAGGTGGGGGAATCCAGTCTGGCACAGCTGTCAGGTGTGTACCGCGTCCTTCAGGAGAGCTGTGGAGAGATTTGCTCCTGAGACTAAGGAGCAATCCCATGAGGGGCCAGGAGCATTTTTTTTCCATGCATATGTTTCTATAATAGCAATGAATTTGTGTCTCAAACAGAAAGCCAAAGTCAAAAGACAATGACAGATGTAATACATTTTCTAGTGAAGTCTTCATTTTTCACAAATTGGAGTATATTTTCAAATAATTGATATTTAATAAAATTGATCCTTTGGGCAATTTCTCTTTCTTCAGATGAAAGCCTTTCATTTCACTGAAAGTTTTATTTAGACATGTCTCTTATGAGTGGTCATCACACACCTTACACAACTGATAAAAATAAATGTATTTTTTTACACAATTAAGAACAGAACAAGAAATAAGCTTAGGTCAAAAGTTAGCAAAGCACACACCTTCTAATGTTGTACCTAGTTTTGTAATTTAACATGGCTATTTAAATTAGTGAAAAATAAGATCATTGTTTTAACGTTGTACGTTGTAATGTCGAAGGGGAAAATGAGACATTACAGTTCCAGTGCCCTTTTCCTTCACTGTATTTTGGTAGCAGAATAGAAATAAAGATTATGTAGCTTGAAGGTTGTTGGTGAATAGTCTATTTCCATATGAAGAGCTGTAATTAGTGTAAGCATGCACCAAACAGCAATTCCTCTCACAATTAACCCTGTAAATTACTGACTCCTCTAGCCCAAGCCTCCTCGCTTTGTGCTACATGAATTTTCATGGACTGTAGAATGCTCTTGATATTCCTCGACAGCATAACCACTTCTCTAGGTGTTCTCAATATCATAACTGAGAGTCACCAGAAAATATTTCTGTAAGAAACTGAAATGCAGGCTAGCTACAAAAGAACAAAGTGTGTTTGTTCATAGAAAAAGATCTTAGATATTAAGGGGAAAAGTAAGATATGAAATTGTACTAACCTTCACAATTGGATATATTCAAATAAGAAATATATTATACTAACCTGTTGATTGGGGAAATTATGTGTAGCTTATAAACACCATAAATTATGTCTCATAGTTAGTTCTGGAGGCTAGGAACCCCAAAGCCAACGTGCCATCAGATCTTGTGTTTGCTGAAAACCTGTGTTCTGCTCATGCAGGCACTTTTGTCTGCTTTCAAATGCTTCATATGTTTCAAAGGAGCTACCTTAAACTAAGGTAAAAGTACCTTCATAAGGATATTGATCTCACTCCTGAAGACTCCACCCTCCGGACCTAATTACTTCCTCAAAGGTCCCTTATCCTAATACCATCACCTTCCAGATTAGACTCTTGAAGCAAGCATAAAATGATTTGTGGGCTATTTCCTCTGTGTCTGTGCTTTGAAGAGTCTAGGTGGGAACCGCCTGTCTTTGGAAGCTTGGCAGGGATTTCTGGTGGATCCTCTTGGGCAGTGAAACTTTCTCTAAAGGAGTATGTTTAAATCACCGACTCAAGTTCTTTAATGCCACAGGACTATGCTCATTGGTAAACTGTAATTTTATAGAAAATTATCTGCCTGTTGCCAGGGTCTATTAATTAATATCAATTAATTATTAAGTAAAATAATATTAATTGATTAATTATATTGTGGTTTATTAGCTAAAATCTCCCTCTGAGATTGTAGACCTGTCTTATATTTCCTTATGCTTGCTAATGCACTTACACACACAAGAGAGATGATGTTCTCCATCGTGCACAACTTGATTCTTCTTTTTCTTGTGTGTGTGTGTGTGTGTGTGTGTGTAGTGCAAACTCACAGAGCTACAGCATTTGACCAGACCATTTTTAAACTCTATCAACTCTTTTGCATTAGTGTTTATTCTGCCTGCTCAATTTGCTAATTTACTTAGTAAAAGTAAATTATCACCTTCATTTAAGGTATATGTTATGACTCTTCTATGAGAATAATTTTACTGTTTCCATAAACAAGTCTACCACTTTATTCATCACTATTGAGAGGACAATGTCCATCTTCACTATGTCTCTTCTAAGTTTAGTTTACTTTTTCCTCCGACAAATTTAAGGCTTTCCCTTTGTGTTGGAATCCAGCATTAGTTATACAATGTATCGGGGCTTTCTTCTCACTTGTGCTGGTGATACTTTTTGAATTTCTGAGATTTGTGAACTCAAGTCCTTCATCAGTTTTGATCTACTAGCTGTGTAGACATCTCTTTTTCTCAAGGAGGTTTGGTTTGGTTTGGTTTGGTTTGGTTTGGTTTGGTTTGGTTTGGTTTGGTTTGGTTTTCTCTCTGCTGTTTTGTACCATTATGTAAGACATACCTGGGGCTAATCCTTTTCATTTTTGTTTCTTTGTCACTTTGTCACCTTTCTTCACTTTTGCCATCATTTGTTGTCTACACAGTGCACAGAAAACAATTTTGTTTGGCCCAAATCGTAGATTTATAATATCTCTTCAGTTGTTAAGTCTGTTTCTTCCGTTTTAAATTCCAATTGTTTTATATTTTTATGAATGTTTTCTTCTGTTACTGTTCACATTTACTAGGTCACTAGTTTATGGTTTTTCATTCTTTATACATATTTTCAATTTTGCCCTTTCTTTTCCTTAAACTAAGGAGAACACTGAGTCTGTAATCATCCTGCTAATTCCCTCTACATGTTTTCTTCTATACTGGTTCTTATACTTTTAAGATGTATTTAATTTTTAATGCATATGAGTACTTATGTGCAAGTAGATATTGTACACCTGCATACCTGGTATCCATGAGGGCCAGAAGAGGGAATAAGATCACACAGAACTGGAGTTATAAACAGTTCTGAGCCACCATAAGGATGCTAAGAACTGAACCCCAGTTCCCTGCAAAAACAGAAGGGCTCTTAATTGCTGAGCCCTCCCTCCAGACCCTGGTTCATCTTTTTACTTTCTTATATTCCCTTGTATTGGCTACCCTGCACTACGTACTGATCGTGTGCTTCTCTGTCTCCTGCAGGACTGATGTTGAAGTGCTTTCATCCTGAGCACATGTATACTCTCTACCAGGAGGCAGTTGGCACAGTTGAAGGTTTCTGAAATGTAAGAAAGTTTTTTATCTGGAGAGTCCTATATCACTCCAGCATACTAACAAGATCCTGAAGTCTGGAAGATAGCCAGCCCCTGCTCAGTCTGCCAGGAATGTTAGTATTTCTGTTTTCTGCTCTATGTAGGACTAAACTAAAGGTCTTGCATAGGGTAAGAAGGAGATGAGAGTATATGGTTGTTTTAAGCCTACATCATAGAAAGAAACTTGACATTTCATTTGCACATAGTCAGCTTCTATTGGCTTACCTAATTTGGCAAACTATGCTTCTTGACATTTATTGCTCTTGAAACTTGAACACCCTAACAACAAAATATATTTGCTTCATTAACAATGAGGGATCCACGTGAGCCAGAAAATAGTACACAGAAAGATCAGAAAGTTTAGTAAGAATGTTCTCACTGGTCAAGGTGCTCACAGGACAGTCACATCATGCAGTTCCCTTACTTAAGAAACCACAGGCTCTATTACATTCCAATTTCTTTTTATCATTGTCAATGAACTCCTTTTTATCACTTAAGATATTATTATCTAATTTTCTTATGACTCGTAGTTGAAAACATCTTAACTAATCTAATGGGTGGAAATTTGTATATGGCCACATTAATGTGTATCTCTTTAGCTATTAGTGAGGTTGGACACCATTTTAGTACTTAATTGCTTTGAAATTTCTCGGCCTCTCTACTGTAAAATTTCTACTTGGATCCCCTGCTCCTGCCTTGGTTTTTCATTTAGAATCTTCCTCCCTTTCTCTAGTCACTCATACAAGCACACATGTATGCCCGTGGGCGCTCGCGCGCGCGCGCACACACACACACACACACACATTTTCTAAATATGTCTGTGCCACTTTTTCTCAGTCATGTATACTACAAATAGTTCTACCCGATATTTAATTTATCTTCTAGTTTTATTTATGTTCTCTTCTCATTCATTTTATTTTAGTTTTCATGTACTCAATTATATTTGTCTTTTCCTTTTATAGATCTAAGTTTCCTGTCTTATTTAGGAACAGTTTCCATACTATAAAGTCATACACTCTTTTCTTCTAAATTTGCCTCTGACATTTAAATTGTTCTATATGTCACAATTAGATATTTAATCAAGCTGCAATTTATTTTTGTATATGATATGACACTTGATACAACCCTGTTTTCTTCCAGATGGATAGATATTTATGCCAGGATCCTTTCAAAAATAAGCCATTCTAGAGTTTCCATTTTTGCCAAGCTCCACTTCAGATGGCCACAGGTACCTTTCCTGGTACCGTATACATTGAAATGCCAAATAAAATAGAAACCATTTTTCTTCTGTTTCATGGTTGGGGCGGGGGGGGGGGAGATTAATTGCTCAGCAGCCAAAATTACAGTGAAAATCCAAACCGTGCTTGAGTCCTGCAGGATCTGCCAGTCTACCCTGGAACTGTTTGCCCAGTCGGGGTGGCCAAGTGCTTAATGTACAAAGACAGAAGATAAAATGTAGTCCAGAAACAGTGAAAAGTCAGGCCAGAGATGCCTAGGTAACACAGACAACTACACATGACGCTGCATTGAAAACAAAACAAACAAAAGTATTCAACAGAGGGAGACAGAGTATAAATAGTCTCCTTTCTCAACCATTGCTTGCAGTCGAAGAGAAAGAAAAGGAATGGACAGGGATAGGGAGCGAGAAGGAAAAGTAGAAAGTGGAGGAAAAGAAGGGGGAAGGGAAGTGGAGAGGAAGGGAAAGACAAGGGGGAGGGAAAGAGAGGAAAGAGTAGGGGAGGGAAGGAAGGAAAAGCAGGCTTAGAACTCACTCTCTATATTTACCCAGAATAGTTCATTAAAATATGGGATGGATTTGGGAGACTGCACCCAGAGATACCTGGCAAAAATTAATCTCAGTCTTTTCTGTGGAACTACGTTTAAGCTAGGTTTCTACCATTTCTCTAGATAAGGATCCCAAAACAAACGCACATTCAAGAATCACAAAGAATTAAGCCAGGAAGCATGAGTCAGCAAAACCCAACACAGCAGAATTCAACCCACAGAAGCTGTAGACGTTGAAATGGTTAAATGTCAAGACTTAGGGGAAAAAAATGGAAGGAGGGAGGAGTGTATAAAGTCCAGTTTTAACCAAGTAAACGTGGAGAAGAATTCCTGGAAAGGAGCTGTGTCTTCACAAGCTGACTGACTGGTGAGAATATCAATGACTAAGAGAAGTTTGGAACATTTCAGGTCCAGAGTCTAAAGCCAACTTATTTTAGACTATCTTTAGAGGCAATCTTTGCTCGCCTCTTTGGCAGACCTAACATCAGGGAACTGGCAGATAAAGTTGAACTGAACAGCCCGATAAACAGATAAACAACTTTAGATAGTATTCCTCATCAATCAAAGAACCATGGTGCCCTTAGAGGTGAGAGCTGTGTTTTAACAGTAACACTCCTAAAGGAATTCGAAAAAAATTGAGGGGAATGGGCTGTGGAACTCACAGAAGTCACTGTTGGGACAAATATACCCTAGATATAGAAAAGTGTTACTTATTATTCATTGGCTCTACACAGATGTCCCCCCTCAGTGCGTACTAACATATAGAAATCAATATAGTCCTTTTAAATTGAAATAGTCTTGAAGGACTAGGATTACTTCCTTTACTTCTGAAAATAAAATATTCTAGCCAAAATATCATCTCTCCTTATCTCAGAAGAACTGAGAATGAGCCACCTGTAAATGTCATGCCTGTAGGGAGGAATAGGGTGAAGGGCAAAAAGAATGAGAAACACACCTCCAGGAAGAGGCAGGGGTTAATAAAAGTTTTCTCCTTCTGCTCTAAGAATAAACATGGAAAGGGATTAGACAGAGAAGGCTCTAGAAAACATGAGTTTCTCTCCTTTGATTAATTTGCATAATCGATACTAAAATTTTAAACATATGATACCACATGTGTTTTGTGGGCCTGACATGTTTGTTGTTTGTAAAGGCATGGACTTAAGTACTAGTCCAAAAAAAGGTTAGGTTTTGAAATGGTTGTTGCTTTCCAAATTTCAAAAAAGTAGCATACCTATATTTGTGCTCACATTGAACTGGGAAAATTATTTCTTCAGCAACATCTCAACAATAACTGTTTTAATAAACTTCAAGAAAGAGAGAAATTTTCCTACCATTATATTTCTACCAAAACATAAGCTTACGTCTATCAAATAAAACTGCTAACTCCTGAAAGTTATACCCATGTGTAAAATTAAACCAGAAGGTACGTTTTAAGAGCAAATGATTCAATTTAAATATGATCTAAATTAAATTTCAGTCTCAGTGATGTGAATTAATTTGTCTTAAATCTAATCAATTTTAGGCCATTTAAAAAGAAAAAATGTGTGAAATTAAAATAGTAACTAACATTTTGAATAGCTTTTTTATACTCCTGAATTAAAATAATAAATGCCCTTGCTCCATTTACAAATTCTACCCTTTAAATATCAGTTAAAGTGGTGTTTCTTAAGCTGAGAAAAAGCCTATCAGTGAGATCCAACCAGCGCTTTTGTTTTTTTTAAGGAAATAGCAACAATTGAAGTACCTTATACATTTTAAAGATTTGTTTTGTAAAATTCGTGTTCTATGTCCATGTGAGGTGAAACAAATTATACAAAATGAGTGTCTTTCTGTGTCAAAATAGAAGCCCACATGAAAGCCCCTAAGCTGTTAGGAATTAGAATCAAACATTTAAAAGCATTTTGAAGAAGGAAGAAAGTAAGCGCCAGCAGTTTCCAGCTATGCGTTACTAGGACCACAGCAGTGAGCAAACCTGGTAGAAGAGGCACAAGCTTATTCAACCTAGAAAATTTGACACAAAGAAACAGACCAAGAGGCCAGCTACTACAAGCAAGAGCTAAGAACAAAAGAGGGCCACCTGAAGCAAAGCAAGACTTGGTTCTTCATCAAATCGAACCTCGAATCCCCAAATGCTCTGTATGATGGATGAAAGGTAAGGAACATGGGGGCAAAGGGCCTTTCCCAGTCCTAAAGGGAAGTTCACATCTACACAACAGTTCCTGCTCAGCTCCTGACTCTTTCTACAGTGTTGGCCATGGCCATGAAGCTCACAGCCAAGCACTGCAGAGATATCACCCTGATTTTTAGAGTGCTTTCCTATATTCCAATATGTATGTGATCACATTGGAAACTGACATCTCCATAATAGGCAGAGCACGGTCACCGACCACACTCTCTGATGACCTGAAAATGGTGTAAATGTTAGCACAGTCTGTGGGGCTGCTTAGTTTATGTTTTCAGCCTTTCTCCATATAGCTATTGGTCCATACATCACTAATAGCCATTTTTAGCTCCTACCCTACACCCTTACCCATACCCCAGCCAGAACAACTCTATACAAACAGACTATATGCCCTACAAGTAGCCCTATTCATTTAACCCCATTTACCATAGATTGCCTCTAAATGATACAAATTCTTGTTTCAATAAAGGGGTTTGAATTCAATGATATACACAGCATTTCTTGTAGACATATTAGCTAATGGCTACAAAACACACTTTTCCTCTTCTATGAATAACGTTTAGAACTCAATTGCTACAACCCATTGTCATAGGGTAATCTTAATAAAGTCATGAAAATGCTCAGCTAAAAATGAATATGCATTTAAGATTTAAAAATGTTTCATCTAAATGAAAAATAAAAGAGAAGTCTTTCAATTAATACTGTTAGTATAATAATTGATGATTAAAAGGCTAACAGGGATGGCGGACGCAATTCTATAAATCTTAGCTTTCAGGAATCTGGAGACACAAAGACAGCTGTGAATTTTTGAGAGCAACTTAAGCTACATAGTGTGTACTGAATAAGCTCTGTCTCAAAACAGAACCATAAACAAAGCAAAAAGCAAGAATGGGCAAAGCACTTTCCTTAGAGACAACAAGTCTTTTTTTCCACAGCTTCCAGTAACCAAAACATTAGAGGCCCCCAGGTTTGTAAAAACACAAGAGAAACTAAATGAACACAGGTCAGAATATAGAATTTTAAAATGACTCTAGAACACTAGAACAAATACATGATCTTCACCATCTTGATCTAAGATCAATCAAGAAAATTAACTTTTTCCCATAGGAGAAATTGACATTTACAAACTGAGATATTAAAATGCCATTCGTGCCAACCAACGACTGGTCTAATTTGAGCCCCACCCACACCCTTGAGAGCTCATGTCCTACACTGCCTCAGTGATCAGGAACTGAAGGCTGGATAGCCCAGAGACCTAGAATAGACCAAATATGACTAACATTAAAAAAAATCAATGAAATTATTCCTATGTTCTGATGTATTCATAGATTCATGCGAAGTTCAGTGATCATCAGAGAGGGTGCCTACAGCAGCTGTTAGGAGTAATACAGACACCCACAGGCGAACATTAAGCAGGAGAGAGTCCAGGTTGGTGGTCTCTATCAGGTCCTTCCATAAGATGAGGAAGAACTATGGGAACAACAGGGAATTACAGGGAATCATAGCCCCAGTCCTTGGAATCAGCTGAATAGGGCTCATAGGGGCTCACAGAGTCTGAAGCTGCTGCCTCAGAACTTACATGGGTTTGTATTAGGTCCTCTGCATATATGTTATGGTTGTTGGCTTGGGTTTTAGGGGCACTCCTTGCCGTGGGACTGGGGGTATCTGTGACTCTTTTGCCTGCTCTTGAGATCCTTTCCCACCTACTAGGTTGCCTTGCCCAGCCTTGATGTGAGTGTCTGTGCCTGCTCTTCTTGTACCAAGTTCCATTGATGCCCCTGGGAGACTTGCTCTTTTCTAAGGGCAGGCAGGAGTGGGGGCATGGATTTGGAGGAAAAGAAAATGGGGGGACTGAGAGGAATGGAGAGAGGGAAAGCTGTGCTGGGGACATATTGTGGGAGAGTAAACTATTTTTTAATGACATTCACAACCACATTGAAGAGTTTAATGAACTTGATGAGATATTCCTAAGATGTATTCCCTGACAACTATGAAGCATGACAAAGAGTAACTGGAGAACAAAATGAATGGGAAACATGCTATGTTCATAGATCAGTATTGCCAACATCACTGTTTTCTCCACAGTATTCTATACACTCAACCCAATGAATCAAAATCTCAGCATATGTTCTGTAGAACTATTCAAGCTGACTAAAATGAAAATTATTTATAATACTCAAATCAGTGTTTTTAAAAACAAGTTAAAAGAAGAGTCATAATCCTAATTTCAATATTTATTAAAAACCTCTAATACTTAAGATAGTACAGTAGTAGCCTATGACACGTAACAACTACATAGCACAAAGCATTCATAAATGTGCCCACTTAAATATATATATATGTATATATATATATACACACACACACACATACACACACAAATACACACACACACACACACACATATATCTACCTTACTTTGAACTTAAGTATCAAAATAGCCCTACACAGGAATGCTAGAGCTTTTTTATTTTTTAAAACAATATTTGTTTTTATTTTATGTATAGAGATGTTTGGCTCCATGTGTGCACTAGGTATATATGATGCTCACAGGAACCTGAAAAGGGAGATGATCTCTTTGAACTGGAGTTACAGAGGGATATAGGGTGCCATGTAGATGCTAGGAATCAAAGCAGGGTCTTCAAGTAGAAAGGGCTAATGCTCTTAACCCATGAGCCATCTCTCCAATCCAAAGGCCAGAGCTTCTAACAACTTGCGCTGGATGCTGAAACAACTTTTTACCCACATGGAAAAAATAAATGAAATTCTACCTTTCCCTCACCATTATGTGCTGTGTCACTTTACACAAACTGAAACTGAACATAATGCTAAATGTAAAAACTAGAAAGAGCCAGGCAGTAGCAGTGCATGCCTTTAGTCCCAACACTCAGGAGGCAGAGGCAGGCAAATCTCTGAGTTTCAGGACCACCAGGGTTACACAGAGAAACTCCGTCTTGAAAGGTAAACAGACAAACAGATCATCTTGATTTTTAAAAAAAGCAAAAAGAATTAGAAAAACCAATTATATAATTCAATATTATTTAATATGATTTGTTTTTATGTGTTTAGACTATTTGATCAATGTAAATGAATTGTACACACTAACAAAGTCTGTTGTGGTTTTTCAGTACAGACCTACAAGTGCACAGATGAAGTTCAGTATCATGTTTACCACTTTAATAGTCACCAAAAGATTCTCAAAAGTACGACTATGGCACCTATTTCATGCTTTAGGAAACACTATTTCAAGTATAACTCCACATGGCTCAACCTGGCAAGTTATAGTTGGCCCATGCCATGCATTAAAGCCCTGTAATGTGGGTTTAGATGGCACTTCCTCTCCCTGTCTTATACATAGCTCTCCTGGACTTAGTGATGATCTGAATTGTCACGGACATTTCCTTCCCTAGTTTACCTGAGACCCAGAGGCATCCTAAAGTAAGGCTTTATATTTGCTGATGGTCTTATCAGTGACAAGGTCCAAAAGGTACAGAGGCTGAAGAGGGAAGCCCATTGGCTATAGCAGTGGCCTTTTTGAAGGCCATGGTGGCATGATTTCAGGACGGGACTCTAACAACATCTCTTCCAGGACAAGATGCTGCTATATGCCTGGGCAATCCAAGGGTCTTGGTTGGGTAGAATGAACGCTCCGTTAGTACCCTCAGTCAGGAACCGGTCTTTCATTTTTTAAAGATCAGTATTAGTGAGGGGTGATTTTAACATGATAAAGCATGCATGCTTTAGAAGTACAGTTGAATGAAGCTTAATGGTTGTATGACCATGTAAATGCCATGACACTTCTGTCATTCTAACCGCTCTCTTGGTCCTTTCCCTTCTACTGGGGTAAACCAGTGATCTTCTATCACTGTAGATTAGATAGCTTCTTTTCTTTGCTTTTTATTTCTTTGATAAAAAGAATTCACAGAAATTTACATTTTAGTTTAGGTCCATTAATTATGTCAAGAAACCATAACTCATGTGGTCAAATTTCCCCAAGATTGTGCCACTCTTGTCACCATTTTGACAGTGATGTGCAATTTAAAAATTAAAAGAAAAAAAAAATCAACCTCAGCTAGTCTCTAGAGAATTCCACCAGCCAAAAATAAGAAGAGCCATAAAACACACATTTTTATCTTAGGAAACATTAGACAGTTTGTTTTCTGCCATGCTTTCGTCTTCCAAAACTCAAGTGAAACACAATTAAGAATGAGTATGACAAAGCGACCCTCTTACCTGTGGGAAGGTGCAGCGTAATATTGTTGCAGAAGTCTGTGAAGCAACATTCAGTTTTGGTCACATTGTTAGAACTGTGACAGAAGACCTGAGCATTTAATTCCGGGAGGGACACGCACGATTTGATCACCTGCTCTTTCCCGTTGGTTAGCATGACAGAGGCCCAACATGCTCCTTCAGTTTGGCAGGTAAAGTTTGAAGAGTCACACAAAAGACACACACACTTCAGTCCTGGAAAGAGTAAGGCAAGAAGTTTTAAAATGCAGAAGATGGCAGGCAGAGTTATTGGGTGGTGCTTGAAGATAGAAATTCAATCTTAACCAAACTTGAAGCAGGTTTTAAAATGTGATAAAGACCCTCCTCTCGATCCTGTGCCTCATCAAACAGGCTACTCAATTAACCATCCTGTGTATATTTGTTATAATTTTTATAGTTGTCTCTATAGTTACTGTTTTCCTGCCCATGCTCCAAATCCTTCTAAAGCTCAATCGGTTTACTCCCAAATCGATAGCTCCTATGAAATGCTAGGAAACAGTATCTCAGCAACAAGAGGAGCCTGCTGGCATGGCTTCCAGAACAATGACGTGAGTCAAGGGCAACTGCAAGCCAACAAGCCAGCACACCCTGTTCACTTACACTTCTCCAAACTTTTAAATGAATGTGCTGAACACAAAACAAATTCTGGAAACGCATAGGTCGAAAACCAGTGGTGATGCTTCTGTTCTTTGCGTCTCAAAGCTGTTAGGGTTGCTGTAGGCACCTTTAAGGCATTGATGGACCACTCTACTTGCCCCCTTCCACTAAGGAATGTATTATAGAATGCCAGTCATTTGAATGCAGACTTTAACCTTCAAACAATGTTTTAATGGGTACCTCGATTCCACAGAAGAAAATACACTGATAATAGAATTTAATACAATGTTGACAATAAAACGTTCAGAGCATTGACATCGCTAAATTAATCTGTTTATTAACATTTCATCTTCTTACCACACTCACACCCTCACAAATACATGGTCACGTGGTTTCATATTTCTGTCTTGATAAGAAATGTTGTCAGCATAGAACCCAGAGGTTGTAATTTATTCAGATTTTCATTACAAAAGATTGTTTCTACATATTGCAATTCTGAGTATTTCTGTCATGACTTTAATGAATATTTTGTTAAATCATAACTGCCCCCCCAAGTTATATTAATATCCAAAGTTGTGCAACACAAACACTGTTAATAAAATAAGCCTTTAAATTTCTAATTATTTAAACTAGGCCAAATTTTATACTAATAAAATATTCAATTTATAAATGACTAATCATGAATAAATACCCTTTTATCAATGGTAGTGAGCTATAGCAGGATCAGATATTTTAGCTTGGTTAAGATTCCACAGAGCCAGGTGTACAAAACCTAGAGATTAAGAAACTCCTTAAGGAGGCTGGAGAGATGGTACAGCCATTTAAGGCTGAGGCTGACAACCAAAGAAACTAAAACACATGTTTTAATCTCAGCACTCAGGGGGCAGAGGCAGATGGGTCTCTGCAAGTTCCAGTCCAGCAGGGATACACAGTAAGACCCTGTCAAAAATAAATAAATAAATAAATAAAAAACGACAACAGAAGCACATTAAATCAGTTTCCTTATATAAAAGAGCAATCACATGAAGAGCAGTCTTTAACCCAGGTGTCTCTGATAGTGAAATCATAGCATTTCCCAACCTGACAAGTGTCTTCAACACCTGATTGTACAAGCTTTGAAATCTTGGGCATTGTTTGGTCGCTCTGGGTCTCATCTGAAGGGTTCTAACTACAATGACAACATACTTCCTCATCCTGTTGCTATGGAGTGTAAATTAATCATATAAATCCTGTGCACCCATTTCTGGCACATAGGAAATATGACACAAGCATTAGTAATAGCCTCTCCTAATACTCAAGAAAGTTAAACTAGCTTTCTTACAGGAACCACCAGCAGACCTCCATCATCCATGCAGGAGTAGCTGCATGAAGCAGGATAAACAGGATATCAGCTACTTATAAGGCCTAACAAAGAAATAGGTCTCTCCCTGCTCTGCCAGTGGGACTGAGTGTCCTTCTGTTTTTCAAGGGTTTTCTTTGATCCCACTAGTGTTTAGCATCTGAAAATAAGATATAAATCTAATATAACCAAAAAAAAAAAAAAATAGCAATGAAGGAATAACAACTCAGGTTGGTCTGTTTTGTTTTGATAAGTTTTAATGCGTTTCTTAAATTTTACCTCAGCACCTACAAACAAGAAAGGGGGGGGGGAGGGTCTCTGCCCTGGCTTTGTTATTCACTTGCTGGCTGACTTTGGGGAACAATAGTGTCCTTTGCAAATGAACCAAAGTAAGTGTACTAGGTCCAGAAATCGTGACATCCCCAGTGGAGGATGCACGATCTGCGCTTGACAGATGTGATGACCGTAAATTTGCAATTTGTAAAAATCTGATATTATAAAGCATGAAAAACACTAGCCACCCTATGTCTGGTATGTAAGGGGCTAGAAGTTGGTAGACTAGCCCTTTGACATACTATCTCAAACTCTTTGTATCTGAATCTTAAATTGTCTGGGCTAGAGAAATGACTCCAAAGTTAAAAGTGCTTGGTTCTCTTTCACAGGACCTGAATTAGCTTTTTGTCACCCAAATGGATGCTCACGATTATCTGTAACTCCAGTTCCAATGTATCCATCATCCTTTTCTGGCCTTCCCATATACCATATGCACATGGTGCCCAGACATACATGTAAGAGAATTCGCCATAGATATAAAATAATATAAAGACATCTTTTTAAAAATCTGATTTTTTTTTTTTTTTGGTTTGCTTGTTTCCAGGAGGAAACAAAAAAGCCAGGAAGATAAAGCAACCAACTAAGGGATGTAGGGCCCCTCCTACTGAAAACAGCCATCAAGAACTCAACATTTAAGCTGACTTCATGTGCATTTATCATGTGTACAATTCTCAGGGCAACTTGGTTTTCAGTATCTGCATTTTACAGATATGAAATGAGGCACAAAAATATCAGGTAATTGACTGAATGTAACAACCTTTAGCCTACACAAGCTATCTTGTTTCTGTCCCAGCAAAGCTGCCATGGTGGCAAGAACTATTCTTGTCAGCTCACTAGTTTCTAGGTGCTTAGTAAAATACAACATTAATATAAAGGAAATAAATTAATCTCTACTATTGATATCTAAAATTTTGATCTGTATTATTTCAATGAAATTTAAGACCAGGTAGATATTTGTCTAACTACCAGTTTACTGACAGGACAGGTAGTCTAATAAAAATCAGTAGCATGTGCCTTATGCTTGAACAAATATCTAAATTATTTGTTCTAAATTGCTTATCTAAATTCTGCACTAAGTAAGCCTCTTTGGATCTCCCAACCACATCTCCTGTATTTCTTTTCAAATCACTGACTGGATCTTTATAAAAATTATTATATAGTATTTCTTACCAAGGAATGATCTGCATTTTTCACTCATTTCTTAAGAAGCTACAGAATTTCTTTCAGTTTAAAGTAAAAGTTACAAAGCAGCATAATATAGACCTTAGAGAAGACATAGAAAACAACACCCCACTTTAAACCTTGCATAATAGAAAACGCTGACAAAATTAAGGATTGTTAATGGTAATGGTTTCAAACATCTGTTCAATGTCCCCACTTGGTCCAGGTCAATTGGCAGAGCACTCCACCGATGGAGAGCACACAGCGGACTAAATGAGACCCACGATGTGAACGAACATACCATATTCTACCCCTCATCCCTGACGTCTCACCAATCCTCTATGTTGTGGTAATTAGAGAATATTTACATCAGCCTTCCTCAACACAGAGCCTCAAGCTGCCAATTAGAATGGAAGCTGCCTTTATTGACTTGATTTATGCTTTTCTATTTCTCTTTTTTAAACCTGATGCTAATTGAGTCAGTTCTTCTAGAGTATTCCATGCCGGGATAAATCTGGTCATTAGCAGACAGCAGCCCCTCCTTGTGGTTCTTTATCTTATATTTCCCCTTACGATGTACTTAAGTCACATGGTGTAAGATAGCAAATGAAGTTGAAGAAAGAGGCAATTATCCATAATAAGGAGGTCTATTAGACCTTTCCCCAACGCGAGGACTGCACTTTTCTCCTGTCTCTTCCCACCCCTTTAATTATCTTCTCTTTTCTCCCTCTTTGCCAATTAGTCTATAAAAGCCAAGACATCTGTTAACCAAAAGACATCTGTTACCCACATCTACCAAAGGGTGTGCACACTCCTAACCAAACAGAAAGTCAATTTTCATCCATTTTTTTTTTACACATGATGACTAGCACACCCTGTTGACCGAAGTGTAAAAATTATTAGGCTAGAAAGTGTGTGTGTGTGTGTGTGTGTGTGTGTGTGTGTGTATCTTTAGATCCTATGTCATTAAAAAGACAACTTTTTTGACAACGAATTCGGGATAGCCCTTTCGGTATATCAGCTTTATCTCACCTGTGTCCTACATCTTGAGACCATGGACTGAACTACGCAGTGACCAAGGCAAGCATCTGACTCCACACTCTTACCCCAGTAAGGACTTCGTCCACTAGTTCTACTAGTAGCCCAGGCTATCAAGCCTGATTTTCCTTTTTATTTAGAGTATGTTTTAGATCTGCTGAATGTTTAATCTTTTCTTCATTTGTAAGCTTCTGAAATAACAGGGAGAATAATCCAAGCTCATCAAAGAGCTGAAAGTACATGGAAAAGACTCAGGCAAAAGGCAGTAGAGAATCTGAAAGGATTTTACCTGGGACTCTTTCCTGCCTCCCTTTCAGATTGATCTTACTATATTACTACACTGCCCAAGCTAGTACTGCATTTAGGGAATCCTCCTGCCTCAGCCTCCCAAGGGCTTGGAGTATAGGCACATACAACCACATTTGGCTTTGCCTTCCTTATTGGTAAGGAAAAAACAAGACAGGAAAAGGAAACAGTGTTAAAGAAATGTGGGCAACATAATGCACCACTTTGGCCTAAAGGGCTTTTAATAAAGACTCATGGCATAGAAACTCAATTTGTTGGGCTAACTCTGAGGAATGTTCCTCAAGCAATGCAATACCTGACAAGAGGGAGCCCATCCAGGAAGCCTGGTTTAACTTCTTGCCATGAGGCTTAGTTCAGGAAGAGCACAAAGCACTGACCATTTGAAGTTCCTCAGCGGAAACACAGTGTCTAATAAAAAGTGATTAACTGTCCAGCCCCAGGCCTTAGACAAATTTCTTAGTCTCTCCCAGACCCCACCAATTGTCCTGATTTCTTTTGCTCTGAGCTTGCAACATTATCTAGATCAGTACAAGTGCCTTAACAATTCTTATCTGTGATGGACAAGAAGAGAGCACTGGAGTTGAAACATCTGTGTACCCATAGAAGGCAAGGTTGATACTTTCAAATAACACTGATATTTCAGGTAGTGTGAGAGCCCTACTGTTTCAGCATCCATCAGAACTTCTCTAGTCAGTGTTAAAGACCGTCTACCAAGTAAAAGAGTAGCATCAGATGAGAAGATACTGGTCTTTCCATTATCTGAAAATTTTAAGGAAATAAAGGGGGAAGAATGGAAGCAATGGAGGTGTTGCAGGTTCTGTGAATTGTATCAGATATTCAGAGACAGATGCTTAATTCTTTAATCATGCACAGTATGCCCACTGTCAGAACAAGCACTCAAGACCAAAGGCAACTCGTGAATTCCACACCTAGTAAGCTGAGGACTCCATATTCTTTTAGGCAGAAAGAAAAATGTTTCCAAATAATGTTTCAAAAGATAATGTGTAAATAAGGCCAAAGTGCATAGTTTACTTAGAAAGTCAAAGTTGTCATAAAGCACAGAAAAGATAATTATGGCGTCATGAGATCATAGTGCAATTGAAAAACCAGGAAGTTATCATTTGCATGTTTTTGTTTATCAGCATAGATTGCTTTTCACGGATCTGCCTCAAAAAGATTACAGTGTTGGCCTCTTAGATCCTACAACATTGCCACATACAGAAATCAGCAATTAGGGGATATTGCCTAGTTAGCTGATACGTGACAAAACTTTTTGCGTAGATTCTATTTAAATGTCCCTTAAAATAAGTGAATACAAAAATAGAAGAAATGTAAGAGGGGAAGATGGCAGACCACTCCTTCAGATCATTGAAAGTTAGATACCAACAGGCTGGGTAGCCAGGGCAGGACCTGTGTAGTGGCTGCACAGTGCAGAAGAATCTAAATTCTTTTCCCCTTAGAGAAGGCACAGACTGTCTTGAGTCTCTTGACCAAGTCTTGATTTTGTAGTAGTCTTGTGTAACAGGAAATACCCAATCTGGAGTATCTCATCAGAAAGCAAGAGAATCCTCATCAGGAGACTCTGTTCCTCTGACACACTCTTAGGTAGCTCTTACTTTCCCTCCATCCTTTAAAATGTACTGCCCATTGCTCAGGAGACTAGCAATGCTCAGTAGACTCCAGTCATGTTTAGAGTAAAGTAAGTCAACAAAGCTAGAGGCCCACAGGCTAAAAGTCTGAGCTCTTCCTGCCTTTTGAATGCTAAATTCAGATGTTGGTCTCCTTTGCCCAGCTCACAAAACGACTCCTCCCACCCTTGCCTTTGTTTGTGTTCCCTTAGCCTGAAGACCTTTCCTCTTCTAATCCTTCAGGCCTTAGCTCAGATGTCTCCACCTGGGTAAAATCTCCCAGAATCCTCCTGATCACCAATCTGTTCCTTGCTTCTCTTGATTCTTTCCACAAATCTATTCTTAGTTCATTTATTATATTTGTCCAGTAAAATGAAAATGTTATAAAGGGAGACACATCCATATCCATCCAAGCACATTCCCAACATCTAGAGCAGGGTCTCACTGTACAGTAGATGTGGGCTGGACTATAGAGATGGGCTGGACTATAAGGGTGGGCTGGACTACAGGGGTGGGCTGGACTACAGGGGTGGGCTGG